>JAWLRI010000277.1:393706-445272 GCA_034781795.1 Crypturellus tataupa
TTCCCTTTCCCTTTCCCTTTCCCTTTCCCTTTCCCTTTCCCTTTCCCTTTCCTCTTCTTTCCTCTTCTTTTCTTTCCTCTTCTTTTCCCTTCTTTTCCCTTCTCTTCTTTTTTCACTTGCTTTTTGGGAAGCAGTACTGATATCTGATTCTGAAGGAGAGGATGAATTGCCTTGCCTTCAGGGTTCAGGCAGCAATAGAAAAAGACAGGGATGAGGGCCCTGCTGGCATATAAAGGCAGGGAAGTTGCAAATAAGTATACACAGGCTAGGAAATTGGAAATTTCTGCTGAAAGCAGTGATCTTTTGATTTTTTCAAGCTAAACTGTATAGAGCATAACCCTAGTAAATTATGCACTAACTTATGAGTGGCTCTTCTGTCTTCAGTGAACCTCTTTATAGGAGCAATGGTTTTGGGGACCTTGGAAATGAATTGGAGAAATCAAGGTCTGTAGGACAACCTACTGTATGGGTCCTCTTTGAGATGCATGTTAATTCTGCCAGCCTTTAAATACTTCCAAAGTATGTGTGAGGTTCCACTAGAAGGTTGAAAAGGTGTTTGATTTTCATTTGCTAAAGAGTGAAATACTCTCTTCCACATAAATTCATATGTCTTCAGGAGTATTTATTGCTTTGTGGTAAAATGCTGGCAATGCTCATGTTTCAATGCTGGATCTTATAACATGCTTTCTTGCAACTTCAGTGTCTACAGTCATGCTGTTGCAAGTTTGGAATCCTTTTCAAAAGTAATATTAGCTTTCTAGTCTACTTGATTACAAGAAGAGGCTAGAAAATACCATTGAATGGTTGAGGTTGGGAAGGAATTCTGGACATAACTTGCTCAAGCAGGGTCACCTATAGTAGGTTGCTTAAGACACTGTCCAGCTGGACTTTTAAATATCCTCAAGGATGGAGACTCCACAGCCTCTCTGGGAATCTTCCCGGTATGCACGAAAAATCAACTATTGGAATACAAGCAAAAAGAAAAGAATACTTAAACATATTGAGAAATCTCATTCACTCTCATGATTTTTGTAAGGTTTTGAACAGTCAGCTCTGTATTTGGGAACATGGATCCCTTGGACAGCACTTTTCAAGCTGCTGATTCCCTTTATTGTCTTGCAGCTTTCTAGTAGTACAGTGATTACTGTAAAGACAGTCTCCCAGAGCCTGCTGTGCTGCTCTTATTAGAAGTATTGCTGTGCCTCAGAAAGGAAACAACAATAAAGAGAATATGTTGCTTCTGCATGCGTTAAGAGCACTGATCAAACCACATGAGATCCCATTTCAGACATAATGTGCATTGGAGGGCAAAATTAGATTGAGAAGTAAATGGAGCCTAAAATTTCCATAGCTTTATTTGTCATAAAGATGTTCCTTTGCATGGTTTTAATTCTCCTAGTTCTTCTATTCATTGCATGTAGCATGCTGGCTGGAGTACATTTTAGAAATAATGCGTTTAAAAGAAAGAATCTTTAATTTGGCTATTGTTCTGAGCTGCATCAAGGCAGTACATAACTAAAATGCAAGGGAATATGAAACGCAGAAGCATGCTACAGAGTAGTAGCCAAATAATCAGACCACCCTCTACTTTTGAACAGGAAGTGGTGTTCCACTTGGTTCACTCTTTTTCCTTTTAGTTTTAGTTTCTTTTGCACTTACCTATATTTTAAACTATTGAGATCGGCTTTATTGTTTTAATTTTAAGGAAAACTTTGATTTCATTCCTTCTTGTAAAAACAGTATATGATGAACTGTATTTACCCATAGAATAGTATTTTGAAAGGTTTAAGATGATTGGTGGTGGCAAGTCCATGATATGTTTGTGAAATTTCCCTTCTCTCTCCTTGTAACATATCTGTATTATTTATTTATTTATTTATTTATCTCATTTGAAGCCACACTTGATGTCATATACCCATCTGAGACTAGGAAAATTCCATCTGTATAGCTAGCACCCGTTCTAAGTTCAGAACTCGAAAGGAAGCATGTTTACATGCATGTCCTATGCATGATTTCAGATCACATTTTCCTTTTTTTTTTCAAGAAACAGACCTTCAAAGCTAGACTGGCTTTGCCTCACACTGTTTCATGAATTCCCCCACACTAATTGGCTGCAATGTGCTTTTCCTAAATGTGTTGCATCCTGAAGCATGGAAATACAGATAAGAGATGTGCCTGTCTCCTGCTGTTTCCATGAAAATCTCTGGCCCCTGCTCACAGTTACGTATGACAGAAGGATACCAACTCCAGTGGTTACTGTTAATCTCTGTATAAAGAAAAGATGCAGCCCAGACCCTCAGCTTCTTTTTATAACTCTATCAATTTCAGTTGAAATGCACCAAGTACCTGGCACCATGATGTTCTCCGTTTTGAGATCTCACTTCATCCATCACTGAGATCCACTGCCTGGGGAGTTCTCTTGAGGATGGATTTACCCAGGCAAAAGGATCAGCAGACACTGCTCAGATGTCTTCATCTTCTCATCTGTGAGTGAGGACATCAGCCCTTTCTGTTTGCCAGCAGATTGCTTTCCCCATAGTGCTTGGGATGGAAGGTGCCTGGTGTCTGGAAAAACTGCTTCCTCTTGCTCTCAAGAGCTGAAGCTCAGGCAGATGCAACTCCTTCAAACTTGCTCAGCTCTCTGTGTCCCAGGAATGAAATGTGGGCTTAGCTAGGGTCTACAGTAAGTGCAAGCTGAGGAAGGCCCTCAGGCCGTCAGATCTTCATACTTTGTTTCTTTTCCTTCATGCTTTTTCAAATTCATGGAGGAATGATCCCACTTCTGATTAAGACCCATACGAAGACCCACTCTGTTCTGACAGCACCTTGCGGCCCTATTCCTTCAGCTACTGCTCCCAGGAGATGCTGAGACTTACTAGAAATTAAATGATCAGGAGGAGTTGATTTTACTGCCCTGTGAAAAAAATCAGGATTTTGATTTTTTTTTTCCAGATTTATTTCCAAGTAAAGACCTCAGATATGAGGGAACTTTCATGACTTAAAATAGTAAACAAGATAAAAACAGTGCAAGGTAATCTGCACTTCTTGTTCTTAGCTGAAGCTTTCTTTTTTGTCTATCTGCTCTCAGGACTTACATTTTATATGAAGGAGTAATTCCAAACCTGAAAATAGGAATCTATTTTTAATATATGTTTTATTATAAACAGACAAACAAACAAATAGGAAATCTAATATTCTAACAACACCATATATTCTCCGAGGAACTTTTTGAGGTAGAATATCCAACCAAATAACCACTGTGCCTACAGTGGCACTCTGCCCACATAAAGCTCAGGCTTCTGGGATTTGGATTTTTGAATTTTTGAGGATATTTAGCTTCTAATGAAGGGGGTTTATAAAAAAAAGAAAATCTTGACCAGTACTAGTGTAAAGATAAACCAAAGAAAAGCCCCCCTAACTGCAGTGCTCTGCCTTTTTCACCAGTCCTTGTACCATGTTGGCTCAATTCATGTTCACTATGGTTCTGTGTCATTCAGCTGGGTAGAAGGAACTATCACTTTCCTTTGTGCCAACCTTGCTAATGATAAGTCATAAGGAATGGCAAGAATGTGTAGCTCTTAGTTCTAGAACTACTACTTAAAGTACATAGTTAACTTCAGGAGTAGACAGTGAAAGTAAGCACATAAACCTTTAATTCAGCGAAATTCCACTGAGTGGTAAGGGCAAGACACTAGAACACCAAGATCATACTTTTAAAATTACTTATATTCTGTATTGGACTTTCTCTGTAGGACATATACAGATGGAGTCTGAGTTTTAGGGCTTGAGTAGGACAATTCTGGCTGCAGATGAGGGTCACTGGGTATAACATGTTTCAGTGCACCTGGATTCCTTGATTTCCTAGCAGATGTGAAGAAAGAACTTGCTCCTTTCAGGGTGATCAGAAACTAGAAATCTTTAAGCACCCAGGAACTGTGCAGCAATGAGCATCCCTGTGGGACTGTGAGATATCTATGAGAAGGCAGGGAAATGTAAAATAACTGCTATAGCAATTGTTTAGCCATTCGTCACATACTGTTCTAGACCTTAGTAGGAGTGGATTCTTACAGAGACATACACCATCTGAAACATCTTTTTCTAATTTCTTTCTGTACGTTCCATGCAGTTCTGTGACTTAACCTGGGATGTGAAGTTGGGGCCTTACTTATAATTTTGCATGCATGAGCTTTGGGAAAGGACAGAGACTCACATAAGTCTTATAAGTCTATAGTTATACTCATCCTGAGTACATAGCTCTCCCATAGTAATACCCTGAAAAGTACTCGATAATCTGGACTGGCAGTTTGTTCAGAAGGTACAACAGCTCAGGGGCTACAAAGGAAACAGGATGAGACTTTTAGACAACAGCAGCCAAAAGAGAGGATCCAGAGACAACAGATCTCCTGAGGATCGTCAGGAAGGCTTCTGACCCTCAGGCTTCCTCTTCGTGAGGAAGGTTGAGTGTAGAATATGATATTCTTAGATTTCATTGCCAGAAGAGACGGCTTCATGGATTTGCTTAGAAATTACATTTTTAAAAAAAAAAACAGCATTATTGTGTAAAACTCCATTGTATTTTCTCACTACAAGAAAATGCTGTTTTTGTCCTCTTTTTTTTCCTGTCCTGCCTTGTTTTTAATACTGAGGTAGAATCAATGGGAAAAGTTGGAAAGACACTGGCAGTGAAGGGCTATTCAGGAGTCTCTTAGCATCTGCTGCTCCCTTGCAGGTGAGAAGGAAAATAAACCCACAACCCCTGCTTAAAATAAACCTGTGCAACCCCTGCTTCAGTACTTTGTGTTTAATCTGAATTTCATGGCTTTGCTAACGGATTACGGTATGGTTGTCACAACCCTTGCAGCAACAGTCTCAGGGAACACTGTGCACTCCAATACCTCCTCCACTAATCTTTCCCCCACTGCTCCCATTCCCTGGCTGCTAATTTCACGCAGGCACTTAAACATGATGGATAATTGTGTTCTGCTTATCAATGTTTAATTTAAGGGCTGTTCTATCTGACCTGGATGCCCTCTGCAAGAGCTATGTCTCATTATTGATTTCATGGTCACACCTGTGACATTACCTGCTTTGTAGGAAGCAGACTTTGACATTCCTGTGAGGCTTTGGCAGCCAGAGCTAATTGTCAGAAGAATAATCGAGTCAGCAAAATCATTACAGGTGATCTGTGTGTTACCACTGTTTTATCTCCCTCTAATTAGGCGCTGGAGAGGTAAGTCATAGCAGTAAGCATGCTGCAGTAGGTTTGATGTCCATAAATAGGTCTGGTTGAGCACAGGAGGGAAGTTATTCATTAGCAACTGCTTTCCAGTTTGTCCAGTTGTCTTAGCCTGGTAGCGCATCCCTTGCTGAAGAATTTAGACAAGATTTGATCCTGAAAGTGCTAGTAGCAAACAAAACTCGAGGCATGCTCAGATTGAATGATGTACTTAAGTGGAAATGGGGAAAGTGTGTAAGGGCAGCCATCAGCCATTGGGTTTGCAACTGAGAAGAGAGGAGAAGAGAGTAGGAAGCAAGGCAGGGAAAAGTGAAAGGAGAAAAAAAGGTCTAAGAGAATCATAGAATCATAGAATGCCTAAGCATAAAATAATCCAAATACTTTGTGAGGTTGAGGGGATTTAGTGCAGTTGCATGGTGAATGGAAAGAGTCACTTCTATCACTGAAAAGGGACCTTTATAGGGAGCAAGAGCACTCCTCTTGTTTATTTTGCTGCCTGATCCATTTGCCAGGCTCATTTTGTGTCACTTCATCATGCAGAACATAGGGAACTGTGTATGTAACTTGAGAAAGAAATCTCAATACGATTATAGCTAGAATTTTAAAATTTGTAAATGTGATAGGTACACCGAATATTTAAAAAACTCACCTTATGGAGTTGGATTCTGTAATTCTCTTATACTCATGGGAAAGGATTTGTTTGAATTTTCAATGTTAATGCTCTGACCAAAAAGTAAGGCAATAACGGAGCTGCTAAGGTACCACACTGCCATTGTGTCAAGAGAAGAGCAGTATTTCATGTGTGATAAAACTACATAATTTTTGAGAATACGCTCATTTGTAGTTCAGAGTGATCTGTTGGCCTGTGCTACTGCCATCAGTGTGACACACAGGTTTCCAGGGAGATGTGGGATGCAGGAATTCTGTGATAGATCTATGAGAGGCCCTTCTGCCGAAAGAAGTTGAATCCTTAATCCTTAAGTCTTTTTATTAGAATAATGATTTAAAACCAGGGAAAACAGGACTACTATTAACATCATCACTTAGAAGGGAATAGCTTTTCTTAGGAGGAGACATGTTCAAAAGAGAAAACTCAGTTCTCGTAACAGATTTGATTAAAATAGAATGGAAATCTGGGTTTAGTCCTAGTGACGAAATGTCTCTCAAAACAACTATCTTTGTCAATTTTTTATTTTCTTTTTCTGCAGTTTAAGCAGATATATCAGAAACATAACACAGACGCTCTTTTTGGAAAGTTGATGTATATACTTAAGAGAAGGCTGCAAAAACTTATCAATACAAAGAGCAAACAGTGCCATCAACTTGTGCTCTCTGAGTGTTGAGGGACTGCAGGATTCTCCTCCTGGGATGCTGAAGACAGAATAGCACAAATTCAAGTCTCTTCTACTGACTGATACTAATATTTCTGGGTATTTCACAAACTCGCCTCATTTACCAAGACCACATAGTCAGACCTCAGAGGGCAGGCAACTATCATTCTTCCATTTTTCTAATAAGGTGTCTGAGATTGATAAGCTTCACTTTAGATGGAACATAACAAAAAGTCAAGTCTGTTCCATTCAACTATGCTCCTTTTCTAAATGAGTTTATCGAATCTGCTTGTGTCTTTCTTTGACTGTTACACTACATTTCTCCAGAACCAGGAATCTGGATTTCTTACTTGCCAGAACAGTATATCAATGAATAGTTGTATAACGTACTTCCATAGCATCCTAGCAGATCAAATGGGATGATTTTGCAAATCACCTGCCCCATCCTGCACACTGTCCTTCAGATTGGCATAATAGATCTCCCATGTCATAATAGATGGCATTTATACACCACTTTACTTAGCATGGGGATTTTTTTTTTAGTTGTGCTGTCTGAAGTTAAGGATACTCAGAGGTAGTGGAAATAGGCTAAGTCAAAAGCTGGGAAGAGGAATAGCCTGAAGAAATATTTAGATGCTGATGACCAGCAGAAGGAAGGTGGGCTATAATTTTGACAGGTGGCATGAAAAAATATGGGAGGGGACATTTACTTTCAGTGGTTGATGAGAGGGTGGGGACAACTGATTTCAGCTGGTAGACACGTGTATGTAGCACCCTCAGTGCTGGACATGACCTGGACTGAGTTTTAAATTGGGTGGCCATTTCAAACCAGGTGATGACTTCGTGATAATGTCTGTGATTAGAATAAGCACACACTGGGGATTCACTTAGTGATCATCAGGCTGATTTTTTAACACTGTGACCTATTCTGTATTTGAACCTTGGTCTCCAGAGAGGTAGGATTACCTTATTAACCCAATGCACGGCCTAATCTTTGACTGCATTCCTGAGCTGATGGCAATTTCATGTCTGCTGTAAGCATGAAATAGGGGATAAAGGATCCTGTGTGTGACTATCCTTTCTTTCAGCACAACCCATAGTGCATCTCAAAGAGGGAAATTTCAATCCCCTCTGTAGTGGAGAAGCTGTTTTGAAGCACTGAAAAAAAGGGCTTTTTAATCATCCTCCCAACCACCTGAACCCAATGCATTTTCTAATGTATCCTTTGCAGTAATTAATTACCTCTCCAGTGGATTCATTTCCTTCATATTGTTACTGGCAATCAGATAGATAAAACGAAAAATGTGTTGGTGCCCTGTGGTATTGAAGTGAAGGGTTTTCACACTGTCAGGATAATGAATTCTGCACGGGTTTGAAGCACCTGAGCTTGGGGAAGTCCTTGTGTCATGTTTTTGGGAGTGACAACCCCCAGTGGTTAATTACTGCCATGGACAAGAGCTGAGCTGATAGCAAAATGAGATAAGTTCATTAGAAGTTAAATTTGAAGTTAATTGGATTCACGTTTACACAGTAGTATACAAAGACACACCTAGATATGCTCTTTCCACTTTTTGATTTTTTTGTGAAAGCAAATGTACTGGAGAATGTTTCTAAACTCTTATTATTTTTTACATTGTGGTTTGGAGATGAGAAAGGTTTTTCATGCTTTACATTGCTCTTTCCCTCTGTCTGACCTCAGGTATCTTGCTTAAGAACAGGGACATTCATAACATCTAAATGCTAGTTACCATGTCTGCTCAGAAGGAAGTGTTCTTCTAGAACTGTTCGTAAAAATATTTTTTTTATGGAACAAAATTACTTATTTGCACTTTGTCAGTTGATATTATTATTACTAGACATCATTATATTTTATGTTTTTTTTTAATGGAGCAATAAGGAATGAACTCTGATGAGAATATGCCGCAAACTCTGAACATTTTCATCCCTGAAGGAAGCTTTTGATGGTTGTGTGCATGCAGGAATGTCTGTAAAGAAGCATTTGCTCCAACCTAATGCTAGTGCGGGTGGTGTATGATTCCTCATCACGCGGCATGCTTCAACTGTGTGGCTAAGCAGCTCTCATGGACTTTAATGGACAGGGTCTTTACAAGCATCTTGCTGGCACTGTAGAAGGTATTTTTGATTTACACTTCCCTCCTGAGGAATGGATGAAAATACACAAGACAAATATTAGTCAGATTGCTGAATGTAAGACTATAGGCATTTTTGAATGGAGGAATTGGGAAAACGGCCAACCTGGAGAAAATATCATAGCAAAAGAGAAATAAGAGTTTCCTGTGGGTAGAAAGAGCAAGAGAGCTAGCTAGCCAGGATGCCTACAATATGGCGAGTTACCATGAATATTCATCCTTAGAGATAATGCAGATAAAGTCATTTCATGGCTCTCAGGACTATCTCCTTTGTCAGGAAGGTCAGAAGCAGTTAGTTATCTGCAAAATGTAAACAGGTATTTGTCAGCTAATCAATTATCCAGGTTAGTCACCAGTCCTGTTTCCAGTAGAACAGAGCAAGCAGTCTCTGCTCCCTCTGTCACTGAGACGACACACTGTCAGCCCTGCTTGCTATGACATAAGGTTATCTCCACATCCCCAGTGAGGCTGGTGAGCTGCATGAACTGTCTGCCGATGCTGTAAGCTGTGATATGGCCAGCTCCACGGGTTTCTACAATCTGTTTTACATTCCCTTGTTATTGGGTGTGTTTAGCTAGTAGACAGGGAGTTCTTTGTTCTGGTCTTTCCTCTCACGTTCACCCAAAGTTTTGAGAAAAAAAGAAACACTGGAATTTTCAGCCAACAGTGGTACTTGCTGCACAGCACAGGAGTGATCATTCATGATAGATGTGTCATCATTTACTTCAGACATTTTTTCCCCTCATTAATCTGCTATAAAATTTACAGAATGGAAATTGCATGGAAATTATTGTTTCCTTTAAATTAAGTTTACAGCCGTGCTCTAGTTGAGCAGTGATAGCACATGGGTCCTGGCATGCTGGCCCGTTAGCTTACTGGAATGCAGGGTAGCAGATATCATCAAAGACCCAAGTTCTGTTGGGCTTTCCCTTGTTTATGCACGGAGGCCACTTTAGGCAAGACTTACTGAGGTATTTGGGTACCTGAAAGGTCCAGACAGTGACCTAAGATGATTTGGAAACAATCTTGTTGGAAATAACAGTTTTCTCTTTTGCGTTTGAGCTTTTCTGAAGGTGGCAGAACAGCTATTCTCCCATTTACTTCCCAGAACAGCACCCTCAGAGTCTGATTCGCTTCCAAGTGTTGCCAGGGGATGTCTGTTCCATCATGAAAATCACAACGTACAGTTCGTGCCACATACCATTTCTTTTCTGTACACACAGTCTGTTTCAGCACTAACTCTTCATCCTTTGACCATGGGAGGGGGAGAAGTGATACAGACATAGTCATAGCAAGGGGTACAGACATAGTCAAGGCATGGCCTTTTTAAAGGCATAGTGATAGAGAAAAATCCAGGTGATAAATGCATGCTACCTTCCCTGCTCTTCCCTGGTGAATGTTACTAGTGAATGTTATTCCTAGAACACTTTTTACTGAAAATAAAACAGGTTTTTTAAGGCAGAAAAGAGGTAGGGGACCAGCTCCTTAATTTTTTTTGAGTCTGGGGAAGGCAAGGTTTTACTCTTTTTACTTTTTTATTTATTCATTTTGCAGAATGCTGATTTCCAGTCACATTCTTATTATAGATGGGGCTTATTGGGGCATTTCACAGATTTTTGCCAACTTAGCAGACCCTCAAATTTGTCTTTACTGTCCAGCTGCAGAAGTGAAAACTGAGAATTAAGCAGTGAATTGATGCTTAGAGAGGGTGAATTACACTGTATCCTTCGAGGTTTTGCTGTTTTTCCTCTCCCATGAAAGATGAGATTCTTCTCCCCAACTTCACATTGTCCTCAGACTCCTAGGGACAAGGACGTTTAAGTGTGGTATATGTGTTTTCTGGTACTATGAAGATATCAAAAACCCTTGTTGTGCATTATTTTGAGCTACGTTTCTCTGGTTGCAGCTGCAAAAAGCCCTCCTATACAGGGTAGTACTTGCCATTTTGTGAATATGAAATGACTGCAGTATCTCTATCTCACCTTTGAATCACTTAGACCTTCGAAAGAGATAGTCAGTCAACACATTAGCACCATGGCAGGTGGTTACTAACAGCACCTGCCTGGTGGGAAGGTCATTTCAGATTGGTGGACTGATTTAATACCCAGCCCTGCTGAGGGCCTCCAAAATGCTGGGTACATCTGCATGACATCATACTTTATTATCATTACTGTGCTAACACACTATCTATAGGGATCCCCACCGTTTTTTTGTTGTGGTCAGAGGCAACAAAGCAAATGTCAAGCTGTAATATATATTTCTGTGTTATACGCATTAGTCAAGTGATAGTTACTCTCTGAATGGTAGGGGTAAGCTTTGTTTCCTATGGCCAAATTGAGGTAGATGACAGCACTTTTGCATTCTCCAGACAGAGATGACATAAACTAATTTTCTGTGTGAGACAGTTGTGAGGAAAACATCTTAATTTAAAAGAACAATTTTCCGATTGAAATAATAATTAGATTTCATGACATCTTTCCAGACAGGGATCTTGCCTCCTTTCAAAAATGAAGTGAAAATTAATCAGCTGCTTTGAGCTTCAGGATGGAGGTGAACAACAAATCTTCTCTAGAAATGGCTGGAGAAGTACATTAAGCATCCTGATTAGTTGGTACAGGGTGCAAGGAAGGTGGAACATATTCTAAGAAACTCTGTATACAGACATGGGAAGGGAATTGTAAGGGAAAGTGGCATTTCTGGTAACGACCCAGGGGTAGTGAAAAGCAATTTGCAATGAGTCTTTTTACAGGGGTTTTATCTCATCAGGTGATGTTTAATTTCTTCGATGAAAATAGAATTTTAAAACTTCATTCTTGATCAATTCAAAATGAAACCATTATTTATGCAATCAAGAAATGAAAAAATAATATACTGGCCTATGTGAAAATACTTAATTTCAACCTTGATGTTTCAACCTCTAGAAGCTCTTCAGATGTCATAAACCTTGGATATTACATTTCTAAACAAAACATTTCAATATATGGAAGTGTAGATTCCTTTTTTGTCAGTGCTCTAAAATCAGCAAAATGTTATGCTATTTCTGGTTGTTCTGAAACATCTTATTTTTGATGAAGAACTTTTCACTCAGGGTGATTTGCCTGACCCTCTAAGGGACTGGTCCTGGTTCTGAAGAACACAGTCTTTGCTGGGCCTTCCATACACTGTATCCTTGATTCTTTCTGAACTTGTCAGGCTGGTGATGGGTTAATCCCTTTTCTCCTGGATCTTCAGTCCAGGAATCGGTCCTTGTCTCCTGGATTTTCTTATCTAACCGTGGTGGTGCTGACTACTCTGTGGTCATGGTCATAGCTCATGGGCAGAGGAGCTACAGCAACAACAGAAGTGTCATCCCTTTGGATTGAAAGGTGAAAAAGCAGAGTAGAAAGCAGACCCAGCCTAGCTTCTTGCAGATACTCCTTAGCAGCCTGGCTTACACAACTAGGAATACTGCCTTTTACCCAGATGAATGTTCAGATTTTCTAATTGCAAGGTGGTGGCATGCACAAAGCATATGAGATGCACTGCTACAGGACAGAAGTGAGTAGGTCCAAGTAAAGGCTCTTGCTCTCCCTAGACATAACCATATGTGAATTTTGAAATCTATGTGTCCCAGTCAGTGCTGAAACGAGTCTATCTGATAAGAGGGGCCATGGGAGCACTCCTCAGCTCTTTGGTCAAGGTGCATACCTGATCATATCCAGTTTATAAATTAGAGTGAGACATAGAGACACTCTAATTTATAGACAGAGAATTCTATGTCTATGTCTAGACACTCTAATTCTAGACAGAGAATAAGCCTGCTTTCTGCAGGCTTATTTCTGTGAAAGAATTGTGGAGACTGAGTTGGAGAATATACTCCAGAAAGGAGCTGAAAAACAAATGGGGATGATGGAACAATCAGAAGCCCTGGCGAACAGGAAAGCTAATTTATAAAAGCTTAAATTTCTTGGGAGGTAAAAAAAAAAAGGTCAATTTTATGCCTTAAATAAAATTACATATTTTGAGGTCTAAGCAGAAAAGTGTTCTACCAGGGTTTAATTCTGTGTTAACTCTCTTTAAGACTTAATTCAGAAGACCTTTGCAACCTATCACTCTGTGTGCTGGAGAGCCGATTTTCTACTTCCTTCTAGGAGAATGCCATTAAAGTCACTATCATTTCCCATTTTTCTGCTCCTGACTTTAACAAGCCTGAGCATCAGAGAAACTTGGCAATAGGGAGGGAACAGCCAGGGTTCAAACTGCTGTGTTTTTTATTGTTTATGGAGATCTATTCTTCCCCTTTCCATCTCCCACTTTGTCAGAGGTTTGTGGCAGCTTATAGAAAATGCAAAAACAGGAACACACACACGCACACACAAAGTCTCTCTTTTTTTCCTGCCAAGCTAAAAAATGCACTTTGGCATTCCCAGTGCAGTTATGACAAATGCGCGACTGTGTCCGGATCACCTTTGGGGAGATGTACAACCACGCCGAGTCGTCGCGCGCACTCACATGGCCATTTGTTGGTTTGATTCCTCAGGTCGCGAGCTGGCAAGCACGACCCTCCCGGGATACCCTCCTCACGTCCCCCCTGCCGGACAGGGCAGCTACTCGGCTCCAACGCTGACAGGAATGGTGCCTGGTGAGTCTTCGGGAAGGGGGGAGCGCTGGGGAAATGTGGCGTTTCAGAGAGTAAACTTAGCATGTTATGAGTGTTCTGCGCTGATTCCTGCATAAGACAAAAATATTTAGTGGGATGAAAGGAGAAGAGGAAGTGTAAGGCAGTCTTAAGTAAACCAAAACTGGACTCCTTCGCACTGAAGATAATCTAACCTTCTGACTAGCAAAGCAAGTTATTTGTCCTGGGACACTGAGAAAGTCTCCAGCCTTCCTTGTATGAGCCCTGGAGGTGCTTTGATCTGGACTATGTCAGTTTTTCCCCTTTTGTGACAACTTGCCTCTTCTTTCTGAATGTTTTGAGTCTCACAGTGCTGTGTTTTAGTTGCCAATTTGTGACTAGATATGGCCTAACCTTAAATGCCTCAGAGCCAAGTTGTAGCAAACCAGGTGACTCCTGGAAGAATTTTCTTGTTTATTTACCTAGTGCTGTTGTTTCCTTCTGCCTTTGGATGCTTGCGTTGAGAAATGCAATTGAGATGGCTGAGGCTGGTGGGTGGGAAATGCTTCCAAGTGCCACCAGTCATAGATGAGGGGTGATGGGCCCTATGTTTTTATGTAGGCAGAATGAGGTCTGCATGAACATCATGTAACCTGTGCAGTTATGATGAGCTGTGGATCTGAATGGAGTCCATGATGATGATGAGCCCATGAGGGTGGTACCCTTATGCTGGCAGAGAGTAACTCAAGGGTATGCAGTGGTGGAACAAGTGAGTTTTATTCACTCTTACCTCGGCACTGGACGTCAGATCCTCTCAGAAATCACCACATTTCTTGCAATTTGAAAGAACTATGGGGATATAGCACTTACCTCTATGGCCTTTGACAGTAACCTGACAGACACAGGTCTTTTCTAGGGAAAGCAGTATTCTGAGACATCTCAAGAATTTGTATATATACAACAATCATGAATCTAGCCTATAGTATCATGTGATTTGAAAGGAATCATCATGTGAGGAACTTTCATTCTCTTGGTTCTTTCTGAGACTTAGGGATTTTTGAACCAGGCTTTTTGGATTCTGCAAGGTTAGGCAGTTACTTGAAATAAAGGGACAATTTGTATTTAATTATATTGCACTAGGAGGAGGTGATTGAGAAAAAAACACTAAGAAAGCAGGAATTAATCGTACTGATTTCTTTCATGGTCTTTGTTATCAGTCTTGATTATGTTCTATAAATTGTGTTCCACCAGATTGCTCAGGAATTAAGAAAAAAAATCATTTAAGTGTGTAGTTGAGTTAAAAACTAGTTATAGTTTTTAAATAAAAACTAAATTAGGTTCTAGGTAATGTGGAAACAAATTTTTACCTACAAAAACATGCTCTGGAAAAGAATGACTGTAAGGGTTCTAGATGCAAACGATATAAACTAGAATAAATGTGAACACCTGAAAGCAAAGCTTGTTTGAGAAGAATTCAAGGATTGACTGTTGTTTTACTGTCTCTTTCTCACAGACACACACATATATGCACATATTGGTAAATCTTTGCAGGTCATATCCTCAGGCTGATCCATCTTCCTTCAATGCTGTTGCCAGAGCCTTATGCTAGTTAAATGTTTGAGTTTGCTTTCAATCTGTAGTATGAGTTCAAGTTGTAATTACACTCTAGAAGATTAAAAACACCCAAAACATTTAGGTTGACTGTAAAGGGTGAAAGGATTCTGTCATATTCACAAAAAAAATTATACTTGGAAGTTTTGAAAAAGCTTGAGGAAGTTTGATACTTGTTTGATACCTGTGAAGATGACCATTAAGAGACTTTAAAAAAACTTTCCCACAATTTCAGCTTCTTTAAGAGTGACTTTCACTGCAAGTCCACTTTCCCCAGTTAAGAGGAACACTTGCCCTTCACTCTTTCTTGAGGTTCTGTAGAATAAACACATTAGTAGGTATGAAGTGTCCAGGAATACCTGAGCGGCATGGTAAAACTGTAAAAACAAAAACATAGCTCAGCACGAGGAAATTCAGTGAGGATTCAGTGATATGGGCTCAGCTGAGTTGATTTCCCTGGGTAATGGATTTTATTTTTAACTACACATAGACTTGTGTGACCCATTATATTGAATAACTGCACTGCTCCCCTCACTAGTTCCTTTAATAACAACCTTCTGCTCCAGCTAGTGTGAAGGTCAGCTGCAATTCCTTGAGGTTGTCCTTCTCATTTAAGTGAGAACTTGCTAACTAGCATCCAAAATACCTTCTCAATCCTTACTTGTCATGTGCAGGACCAGTTTCAGAGGCATGTGGGGAAAATCACACTGTCCCCTTACATGTTGGCTCAGAAGTAGTTGACTGATAAAGTCAGGTGCTGAGGGAGTATCTGTGTTTGTGTTCTGAAATGACAAATTGCTGTGCTTTAACATATATGCAGGCAGAATATTTATTTTACCAGTTCTCAGGGATTCACATCACAACCTTTTCTTGTCACTTTTCAGAGCCTTTCCTAAAAATGTGCTTTCTTGATAAGACACGTAATTGTTAGCTATGAATTACTGCTTGTAATGAAGTAATTGTATGAGTTAAGTGCTTAGAGACATGGGAGAAATGTATACATGATAAGACATACATGGTATTTTGTTGCATGCTTGTTTCTCCTGACATTATTTATGCTACTGCAAATAGCCAAGTCCCCTGTAGCATCGTTGATATTTGTAAGGAACGTGTGTCTGCAGGAAAAGGGAAAACGTTTTGCCATTTGGGAGTTGCCAACAGGAGCCATGTGGATTCTGCTTCTTGCTCTGTCCTTATCTCTTCTTCAGCTTCCATGCTCTTCTGTCTAAACAGGAAAGGCTTATTCCCTACCTCCACCAGCTCTACAGTCCTTTTTCTCTCTCCAACATGCAAGGATGTAGGGGAACATGATCTCACTACACCTCTATGCCCTCGTGCATGCTCTTGAATTTACTCCCTTTCTTCTTTGCAAAACCTGAACCTTAAAGCATCATCAGGGATATGTGGCTTGTGAAGATCTATGCTGTCTCAGATAAATTAATCAGTTTTCTCTGAAGAAACAAATGAACAAGCACATCACTTTCAGACCAGAAAGATCTATAGCTTCCATCTAGCATGTGCTGTATGAGAGGACAGGATCAGCCACTGTAAGCTGTTGGCCTATGGATACAGGCCAGTACTTTAAGAATAGCAGCACCATCTTATACTGAGCAATTCTGGAATAATCTGCCCAAAGAGGACATTTCTTTTTAATACTCATCATTTTAATGCTTTATGTCCTGAAGCATGACAGCATATATCCTTTAAAAATGTTTATTTTTTCTAAGGTGGAAACATCTTTGGATGTTCTCATTATCTGTTTAGAGGCATAATCCACTACTGATTCCTATTAAATCCTTGTACTTGTAGTTCTTATACTATCTCCAGAAAGCATAATATAATAATATAGTAAATTTCACTGTGAGTGATGTGTTGTTATATGCAAAAATGATCTCTCAGCTTCATTCTGGTATTATTGCTACTGTTTGCTCATACTTAAGCAGAGGGGTTGGACTAGATGATCTCTAGAGGTCCACTCACCCTCATACATTTTTGCATAGACCTCTCTCATAGAGCATTGTAAAATATGAGTGCTTCTGTCTGTAGTAAGTACTGTATATATACTGATTCCTTCACATATATAGCCCTCAGGTTATCTCTGAGACTTTGTAGCAATGTGAGTTTAGTTTAGTTTAGTGAGTTTAGTGTGCAAGTCATATAGAGCAAGTTTGCCCTGGAACAGCAAAAAGCCTCTTGCCTGGTCTCTTTACTCACAGAGTTCTGCCTCTGGTTTTATGATATAGTCAGGGGGAGCTGGCAGGGTTCACTTGCAACAGTTCTCTTAAAAGAACATCTTTCTATGCCTGTAGGTGCTTCTTCTGAGGCAGATGTGACCAAGACACAATAAGCAATAAGGACAATCTTGCCCCAGCCTTCTCTTCCACAGTCCAACCTGATATGAATTTCTGCATTATGCGTGCACTCCTGACCCATTCCCATTTCCTTGATGGCTCAGAGTAGGCAGTAGTCACAGTACTGTCCACACGCCCAAAAGAGTGTGTATAGGTGGACAGGTTGCTAAAAAGCACAGTACGATCATGCCTGAGGAAATCACATGTACTTTGGGTCTTGAAGAGCTGACATCATGAAGCTTCTATTACTATAACTTAACTGGGAAAAGATTATGCTTCAATACTCGTTCTTGTCTGTTATTTCCAGTTCTTGTATTAGAAGTGCTCAGACAATAGTCCTCTTTTTTCATTTTTTTCCCCACTTTTTCCTTCTCCTCTGGGGAGGAATCCTCAGCTTTTCTCTCATGTTTTCCTTTCTTCTGGACTGTCATTCACATTGTCCTCTTGGGGCTCTGTGCACAGGGTGACAGGAAAGGGTAGACTGTCCGGAATAGAGATGCTGAAAATATAGTCATTAATGGGACTCTCGAAACCCAGATGTCCTTTCTGAACACCGGTAATTTGTTTTTAATGAAAAACCATGCAGTGACCCTGAACAAATGAATTTCCTTTATATGAAGTCTATGTGCAATTACCCGACTAAAGGAACCTGAAAACAGTGTCATTCAAAATGAGACTTCAGGAAAAAAAAAGCATAAAAAATAGTAATAGCGCCATTAACAAGCTTTTATCTAGGAAAAAGTGCTAGTATTAAAACACAAAGCAGAAAAAGATGATGTTAGGAAAGAAAATATATAGTTTTTTGAAGAATCTTCTCCTGTGTTTAGCTATGAAAACTGTATATGGGATAGATACTAATGCAGAGAGAGAGAGAAGCTCAATTGTATGACTTTTCCCTGTTCAACCTATTTGTCTAAACTGAATCTGAAAGAAAAAACAGCCTCTTTATCAACCATCTTGAATCAAAATGTATAGCAACTTTTAGAACCGTGTAACTGAGACACAACTGTTGTATCACACACGGCTCAGCTCAAAAGGCAAGTGTTAATATTTAGTAGATTCTAAATAAAACATTTAGGCATTATTTTATTTTATTTTCATAGGGAGCCTGTGAAAACTTAAGTCAAAGTTATTGCCCCGAGTTTATGGTACTTATTTTGGCTTTGTGAACAAATACTACTTTCATCTGTGTTTTGTGATAGCATTTTGTAATCTCATGACCTGCAACAGTAAATATTTGAAAGCCAGTTTTCTGGAGGTTAAAGCTGGGAGCTTTAGCACTTAAAAGCAGGAACAGAGGAAGAAAATTACATTAAGTAGCATAGTAGATGGGTCAGGTGAAGACCACCTGAACTGTGTTTTCTTCTGATTTACAGCACAAGACCTAGAAAGGACTCCTGATTTACAGCCATGTACTTAAGATGAGAATCAGCCTATGAAAAGAATGCAGCAAATGAGGAATAAATGCTTAATATTCCTCTGTATTATGTCTGTAAAACCTCTATGAAATGTGAAAATGATTTCAACCTCACCTGCTCCACACTCTGATTTGTGTCAAGAACTCTTTTTTCTCTTCCAGTTACAGTCACTTAATTGCACCAGTATCATGACTTTTTGCAACTTCAGTATGTAGTGCTTGAATCTACTCCCACTACACATCCCAACATATGTAAAGATGAGGGGTAGGTCTTCATCATGGTGGTAAGATGAACCATTAGAAGCCTTTTCCCATTTATCTCCAGACTATATTGTCATGGCTCAACTGACTGATGTTCAGCACTGGAAAGCAGCTATAGATGTCATCATATATAACCACAGCATTCCTGTGATCTACAGTTTGAAGTCTGATTTGTATTCATTTCTGAAAGAGGTTCAGGCTGTTGTAGAACCATGTCTGACCTAAAGGGGACAGAGGACTGTTCCCACAGGAACCTCTGGATCATCAGATGCTGCTGCTTGTGTGATCTGCCTTCCATGTCTGCAATCTTTGTGTATGCCCAACAATCCCAGGGAGCTGTTGGTGTTTAGCTGATGCTAAAAATTCAACTGCAGAACACAGAACAAGTAACAAAACTCACTGGCACGATCAATGAGCTTAGTATAGAAAGGGTCAGTCTTAAAAGCCTCCTTCATTTCCTGCAGCAAAGAATATATATATATATATATGTATTTTTTTTTTCTGGGAGATACTGTCTGTAAGATCTATAGGGTTAGCACTTGGCTCTTCCCTACTCCCTGTTAAAAAAGGTTCATTGCAAATTATAAAGCAAGTAATGTGTCATTGCCAATACCTTAGGGCAACACCATATTGCAAATAAACTGATAAATGATTCCTTTTATTAATAATGAAGCAGATGATAAATATTTTCCCACTACTCTTGTATGTCTTGAACAAGAAACTACTAATATTATGGAAGCCTAACAAAAGACGTTGGTGTTCATCTTACAGGGAAGTAATTGCTGCTCTTGTACAGATTAAAAAAAAATATTTTAAATATGATGTTGTCAGATATTATTTCACTAAATTGATTTAGAAATTACATTGGAGAGATAGCAATAAAGTGAAATGTTTGAAGAGGAAAAGCCAAAAGTCTCTAGATTTACTATTTCCAATTATGTCTCTTTCTCACAGACCAGATTCTCAGCCAGGGTCAATTAATCTAGACCTTCCTGACATCCAAGGCACTTTCCTGCTTTACACCATTTGTGAATGTAGTCTCAAGTGTTTCATGTATGATCAACCCAGTCTATTCTTCTGCGTTGGTTCACTTTAACTCAACCATAATTTCTTCCCCCTCCCTTTAAAGAAAAACATTATGCATATCTAAACATAAGTAAGCAAGGCAAAATGTGTATAAACAAAAGGTTCCATATTTAGAAGAGAAGGGAAAGGAGAAAAAACATATTGTATTGCTCCACTCTTTGGAAATTTCTATGCATTTGTAATAACAAAATTACCATAATTTGCTCGTTAACGCAGCTAGAGCAGTCAAGCATTGTTCCAAACATGCAGAGGCTGCTTCTCACTCTAGGTCTGCCAGTGAGTTAAGCACAGGGAGAATTAGCATGCAAATAGCCCTAATTCGGCAGCCGAGCTGTCAGATTTACATTCACCGGCTTGTTTCATTTGAAATCCCTGACAGGAGCGGCTTATGCAATCCCACCCTCAAGTAGATCCAGGCAGAAGAGGCACCAAGGGGGCACTTCCTGAGTGACAGTTTGGCTAGTTTCAGTCAAATAGATCAGTCACGTCAATGGGTAACAGTGTACAGCTACTCCGGGGGGTCCGAGGGGGCGGGCAGAACGTGGCAGGTTCTGGTTTACAGCCAGACCCGGCCCCCGAAACTTTCCCCACTGAAAGATTTGTTTACTTGCAGGATAAAGGAGTGTTGGAAAGCCTTTTTTTTTTCTTAATGTTTGGATATTGATTTTCAAGTTAAGTTGTTCCTTGCTGGAAAAAAGGTGTCTTGCTGGGGCATGTTTAATGCTGTTGGACGAAAAGTCGGTCGTTATAGTCATTTCTTCTTGTATGCTGCCCAGGACTCCATTGTGGTAGTTTGTGTAACTGAGCTCATGTGGCATAATTGCAGAATCTGCCATGCTAGGAAAAAACAAATAGCACAGCATGGATGGCAGGACTTGACCCCTCTGCACCTTTTACTTTATCCCAGAGTCATCCATTGCCAGCACAAAAGGAGAAAGAGAAAAGTAGGATGTGTTCTCTGCTCAATCTTGATTGCAGAATTTTGCAAGCCTGGTAAACTGCATCAAAGCAAGCTTTCTCTGAAAGAATTCCGACTTCTTCTGGCTTCCTATGCAAGGCTAAATCCTGCATCTTCCAGGCAGGGGAAAAACAGTGCATCTTTATTTCTTGCCTCTATGCGCTTTGAGCTGAAGTACCCAGAAAGAGATACTGGCAGCAGTCTAAAAATAGAGGCTGTTTCCTGTTGTTAGTTCATTCAGTGTTATAAGTCTGATTTGTTGCCCAACTTCATATAAAATCTGTGATTGTAACAGCAACAACAAAGCTTTAGAAAGTCTATTCTTGCTGGTGTTATTTTACAACATTATGAGACAATTTTCTATCCTCTACAAGCCAACTGGTTTGAGGTACATTTGTGGTGGACACATTGTAAACACAGCAAATGTTAAGTCTCTGCCCCAAAATATCTGCAGCCAGAATTTTAGAAATGAGTGAGCTATAGTCTTCTGTGTTTCAACTGATTTAGCCCTAAGACATCAAAGACCGGATGTCTCTGTGACCTATATCTATGACCTGACATCAGAGAAAGGCCTGAAATGGGGCTGGTAGGTATATGAGGAGCTGGTCCTAGATGATAGGATTTGTTCACGTCCACCAAGGCTGCTCCCAAGATCTTTTCTGCTGGTCAGCAGGGCATCAAACCTTTCTCTTTACCAGGTGGAGGCTGCAGGGTACACTGTGACTGCATCCCAAGAGACAGACAGCTACAAGACATGCAGATTTTCTTGCAAGTAGAGTGTTTTTTTTTTAACAAAGCAAGGCCCAAGAAAAAATACCCCACAGTTACTCGGAGCAAGCCAGAGCAGATTGGCCATCAGAAGTAGCTTTTGTGACAAAACATTTGCAAGTAGTGGAAGGTCCAAGACTGCCTCCCTTTTGAAAACTGTCTTGAGTTTGGTTGACGTGTTTTCTTCTACGTTAAAAGAATGTGATGTAAAACCAAAGCATTGTGGTGAAAATCAAATAAGAAACTATTTGTCTTCTGCCATTCAAGAACTCATTTCCATTGTGCTTGGTGTAAGCAAGAAAAAATTGATTGTAGCTGTAGCCATGTCTCCGTATTTCTGAGCTTCTGTGAGCTCACTGCTATGATAGAAAGAACCTGAGGGGATGACCTTGATCCTTAAGGATGAACCTTAGGTGTAGCCAGCAGTAATCTTACTCCTGAAGCTTGAAATTTAGCCAAAAATCCAGTCTTGCTGGAATACAGGTTAAAATACAGAGGTTCTGAGCTACTCAGCTTTGTTCATTCACATAGAGGGCTTACAGAAGGTGAAGTCTTCTGTCTTTATGGGTGTTGCCACCATGACAGAAAAGACAGGAACTGGGCATAAACTTAGACAGTCAGCGCAGCTGAACCATAAAAATTTCAGCAGTGACCTACCTTCAGCTTTGTCTAAAATATTTTTTCCAAGGAAAGGAGGTTACTAGTGGGATATCTGAAGACATGCAGGCTTCTGAAGTTACTCCTTGAGTAATGCAGATTCTGTCCATCTTTGTTCAGGCTTGCAATTACAAATTTAATGAGTACCTGGTTTACCAGGCATGGTGTTGAAGGGCTTACAGTTGGACTTGTTGATCTTGAAGGTCTTTTCCAACCATAATGATTTTATGACCTCCTCCTTTTTAACAACAAAATACTTGTATCAAGCTATCTAAATGCGTAATTTTCAGACTTCAGAATTCTGACTTCCACATTACAATTGCTTTATTGTAGATCATAACATAGTAATTACTTCCATTATTAGTTAACTTACTTGTTAAGTAACTACTGAAAGCAATGATACATTACATTACTGGTATGAAGGCAGAAATTGTAGTAATACCTAAAATCATAATCAAGCATGAAGTAGAATATTTTCAGTTGACCCAAAAGAAAATTTTCAGTTAAAAAGTTTAGAAAATTGCATTCCGTGGGATATTTGTTGGTATTTTTTACCTCAATCTATGATTAAAGTGAAATTTTAAAGTTTGATATTTTTTGCAGGATGCCAGTTGTTTTTACGTTGCACTACAGCCTGGTGCAGACTGCAGTCAGTTTACAGCAGAGTAAAAGAAACAGTGCATGTTGCAAATGCACAGATCTGGAAAAGGCAGAGATAGAGGCAAGCGTGTAGAATGTACTCCCTGTGACATCCTGATTGGAAAGAAAACATCACATACCTCTCATTTTTCTTGATTCAGAATGAAAAGGACTTTCACAAAGGTTAAAGTTAGGCCCATGGACTGGACTTAAGAGAGCTGCAGGCTTTTCCAGGTACTAAATAGCCTACCCGATACACTTGCTGGAACAAGTGACCATGTGTATCGGATGAGTGCAGGGATGAACGTTACTCCCAGCCCCACATTCTCCAGCAGATGTATAATGGCCCTGTGCACCATGAGCATGTTTAACTTTGACTGGTAGCCACTGCCATTCATATCCTAACTTCCTAGTCCATCTGAAATCCCCAAACTCTGTGTACCAGTGTCTAGAAGAGGCAGACGTCTATGTAGAAAGGGGACATAGAATAAACAAACTCATCCTCATCATTACTTGCAATGCAATGGTATATGTAGTTGGGTTTGGCCATGGTCCGTTTTGTGGAGGGAAATAAATCTTTGTTAATGTAGTTCCACTATGGTTGCTCTGTGGTTCCACCCACCTTTGTAGTATTAAACACTTTTGTGTACAAAAGTTTAAAGTGCAAAGCTAAAACCCATGTGCTTGCAATAATTGCTGATGTAAATCTTTTTGTCTTCCTGCAAAGATTGGGTGAGGTATTCCATAAATATGTCAGAAGCAGCATTAAAATTTTATGGCAGGCAGCACGGGTCGAGAATAGTACAGTGACTTCACAGCAAGGTACGTCCACCTTAACCCACAACTCATTAGTCATTGATGGAGTTTCTGTGCTTTGTAGCTTCTTGGAAATGAGGTAGTGCTAAAAAGTCTGCACGTTACTGACTTTTTAAATATTAGAATCTACTCAGAGTCATTAAAAATAAAAGCATACATCTTTGACCAGGCACTAGTTAATATAAAAAAAAAAAGAGAAGGAGGAAATGCTGTTCAATTTCTCTAATTATATACAAAAAAAAAGGTAACAAGCTAAATTGTTACAAGTTAATTGGCAGCTAATTGATGTGATGGGGAATTTTGGAGAGATGTTACCTCATCATGATCAAATGCATGCCAATTGCCACTGTTAATAAACTACCTGACTCTATTTTGCAAATGACAGACAAGTGCTGCAATGGTACACTTAATTTTGAGGCTTCAGCTCAGAAATCACAAAATGATTAAGGTTGGAAGGGTCCTTTGGAGATGATCCAATCCAACCCTCACCCTGCATATACAAGCAAGGTTACCAGAGAAAGAGGCTCCACAACTTCTCTGGATAACCTCTTCAGTGCTCTGCCACCCCCACACTCAAGTTTTTCCTCATGTTAAGATGGGACTTCCTGTGCTTCAGTTTGTGGGTTTTGCCTCTTGTTCTGTTGCTAGCCACCACTGAAAAAAGTCTGTCCTCACCCTCTTGACACATTCCCTTAAGGCATTTGTACACACTGATCAGATCCCCTCTCCCTCTTCTTTTCTTTAGGCTGAACAGGCCCAGCTCTCTCAGCCTCTCCTCACAGGACAAATGTTCCAGTCATCTAATCATCTTTGCAGCCCCACATTGGACTCTTTCCAGTAGTTCCAGGTCCGCCTTGTACTGTGGAGTACAGAATTAGAAACAGTGCTCTAGATGTGGCCTCACCAAGGCTAAGGAGAGGAAAATCACCTCCCTCCACCTGCTGGTAACACTATTCCTAATACCCTGCAGGATACCATTGGCATTCTTGGCCACAATGTGAAAATTGCTGGCTCACAATCAGTCTGTAGTCCACCAGACTTCCAGGTCCTTCTCTGTAGAGCTGCTCTCCAGAAGGTCAAACCCCTGCCCGTTCTGGTGCATGGGGTTACTTCTCACTATGGGCAGGACCCTGCACTTGCACTTGTTGAACTTCAGGAAGTTCCTCTCCATTCATCTCTCCAGCCTGTCCAGATCCCTCTAAATGACTTCACAGTCCTCTGGGTTAATAGTCGCCCTTCTCTTCTGTATCATCAGCCAACATGCTGCGGGTGAACTCTGTTCCTTCATCTGAGTCACTGATAAATAAAGTGAAAAGACAGTACTGATCCCTTGGGGACACCGCTAGCTACAGGCTTCCAACTAGACTCTGCACCGCTGATCATAACCCTTTGAGCTCTTCCTTTCAACCAATTTTCAATCAATCTCACTGACTACTCATCTAACGCACACTTCCTGAGCTTGCCTACAAGGACGTTATGGGATACAGTTTCAAAACCCTTGCTGAAGTCAAGGTAACTGCTCTCCCCTTATCTGCCCAGCCAGTCATTCCTTTATAGCAGGCTATCAGATTGGTTAACCATGATTTCCCCTTAGTGAATCCATGCTGACTATTCCTGATCACCTGATTGTCCCCTACATGCTTAGATATCCCATTCCTAGATGGAACAGGATGAGCTGTTACATCACCTTTCCAGGGATGGAAGTGAGGCTGACTGGCCTGTAGTTGACAGGATCCTCCTTCTTGCCCTTTCTGAAGACTGGTGTGACATTGACTTTCTTCCAGTCCTCAAGCATTTCTACTGTTCTCTATGACCTTTCAAAGACGATGGAGTGGCTAAGCAATAACATCATCCAGCTCCCACAGCACTTCTGGGTGCATCCCATCAGAGTCCTTCAATTTGTGGGTCTTAAATTTCCCTAACTGGTCTCTAACCCAATCTTCCACAATTAAGAGCAAGTCTTCCTTTCTCTGGGCTTCCTCTCTTATCTCCAGGGTCTGGGATTCCAGAGGGCTGGCCTAAAGACTGAAATAAAGAAGGCATTAAGTAATTCTGTTTTTTTCTGTGTCTTGTGTAAGCCAGATACTCAGCTCATTCAGCAGCAGACCAACATTTTCCTTTTGTTACTGATATATTTGAAAAAGCCCTTCTTATTGTCTTTGACATTCCTTGCCAGATTTAATTTCAAATGCACCTTAGTTTTACTCATTGCATCCCTACATAGCCTGACAATATTCCTATATTCCCCCCAAGTGGCCCATCCTTCTTTTCCACATTCTGTGTACTTCTTTTTTTCAGTTTGAGTTTTACTGGAGCTGCCTACTCATCCACACAGGTCTCCTGCTCTCTCTATCTGACTCCTTACTCATAGGGATGCCCTCATCTTGAACTTGGAGGTAGAGGCTTCTCCTTCCTTCTAGGACCCTAGGGCATGAGGTTCCTCCAAGGAGGTCTTGGAAGAGGCCAGAATTTGCCCTCCTGAAGCCCAAGGTTGCAGTCACCTTGCTTCTTCCTCACATAACGCTGAACTCCACTATCTCATTGTCACAGCCAAGGTTGTCCCCAACCTTCACATGTCCAAGCAGTCCTTTATTTTTCAGTTCCAAGTCCAGCAGCACACTTCACCTTGTTGGCTCCACCACCACCAGTGCCAAAAAGTTATCATCAGTACTCTGCAGTAACCTCCAGGGTGGTTCCTGTCTAACTGTATGATGATGCAGACAATATGATATCTCTGACAGATATCAGGTTGATTGAAATTGTCTGTGAGAACCAGGGCCAGTGATGATGAGGCTACTTCAGCTCTCTGTAGAAGGTGTGATTGACTTCCTCTTCCAAGTTAGGCAGCCTGTAGTAAACACCCACAACAATATCTCCCATGTTAGCCTGCTCTTTAATCCTTACCCATAAGGTGCTCTCTCTTCACCCACCTTTAGATAGAGCTCGATACATTCCAATTGCTCTGTCACGTAAAGAGCAACGTCCCTTCAGCTTCTTGGCTTGTCTTTCCAACAAAGCACACAGCCATCCATGACAGTATTCCAGCCATGTGAGCTACCCTGTTTCTATAATTGTAATGAGATCATGGCCTGGTGACCACACACAGATCTCCACTTTCTCCCATTTATTCCTTATGCTGCCTACTAAGACTTTTGGAAACATATATGTTAAAGTCTTGGTGATTGTTTGGTATACACAGTTTATTCAAGGGTTGATCAATGAGTAGAGGACATTGCAGACTTCATCAGTATGTGTCTTTTATGAGTATATTTTTACTTATGGAAGGAGGAGCTATGGATATTTATAAACAATCTATATTACCTGTTGATGCATTAATCCTCCATATGAAGGTTTAATTAATGTAAGCTATGCGAAAGATAAATGAGTAGAAGGTAGATACATATCTGTGTGCATCTGCAGATGTCTATGTGTGTGTGTCTATCTGTACATGTGTGCTCTGCTTCTGCATTCATGCTTTTGCTTCTGCACACTGAGTGCCTCTGGGAGGAAATAGTTGCACACCACACTGTCCTGCACATCAAGAAAAAAAAAAAAAAAGAAAAAAAAAAGGGACTGAACAAGTAATTTGAAACTAGCTAAAATGACCAGGACTTCTGGATGGCAGAAGGCCAGAAAGTACAGTTGTCAACAGGCACTTTAAATAAGCAGGGAGATGGCAGGGATACTTCTCTCTGATTTTCCCCAAACAGATACAAATAAGACCTGCTTATATATATATTTATATATGTATTTGTATTCTTTTTTCCTTCAATAAGCTTCACTGATATGTGTACGGGTAGAATTATTGGCCAGCAAAATTCATGGAATTGCATTGGAATGGAAAATAAATGTGACACAGATATATTAAGATTGGAAAGGGCTCTCCAAATCTAACCTGTGTTATCGCATTCGGAGACTTTTGAGGACCAGTTATGTTTTTCTATTCAGTCTTAGTCACCACCATTAGCAAGCTTCTGCTCCCTGGTGGAACTACATGTTATTAGCAGCAAAGACTGTGAATTTTGTTTCACCTGATGCAACAGGTGTGTCCCCCTTCAATAACACAAATGTCACTTTCCCTTGCAGTTGGTTCCTGAAGGGAGCTTGGTTTGTACAAGATGAGGAAGCACACGGAGAGGTGCAGGCTAATGCGTCCAGTGTATGTCAAGTCACCGTGCCCTCAGATACATTGGCATAAGTGTGCTGGCCTGTTAACCGCGAAGTGATTGTTAATTCTCATCAGACCTTCAGCCCTTTGGTGTCATGAACCAAGTTCTCCAGAACTTTGGTGGAGGCTGCAATAAGCAGCCTGGTTTTAAAGGATTTTGACAGCAAAATTCAGGATTTTTGGACAGACAGCAAAATCTTAGCTACTTTGTTCTTCAGGACACCTGTCCTTGCCTGGAAATAGTGCTGTTCATGGCTAAGGGTTTCTCAGTGACCAAGTGTAGCTCATGAATATGCCTACCTACTAATGGGAACAAGATATACATCCTGAAAAAAGCAGGATTTTGCTACTGGGATCATTTAGCCCTTTTAAGCAGATAGCTGCAACGGTATCCTTAGCTAACTAAGCATAAACAGTATAGTAAACATTCTGAAGTTGTCCCCAGCAAGTTGTTCTCTCCATTTTTAGGAGAGAAATGAGATTTAAAAATCAAAACGTGTTTATGTTTGCCAACATTTTTCCAAAAAGAGTATTAAAGGTGTTGCATGGTAAAAACAGAATGCTGCTTATGTGGGTGATAAGAGCAATTAACAATTTTAGTAGCATTTTCTTTTTCTTTTCTTGTTCCAAAGTGCAGTACAGAACACTGTTTAATTAACTGTATGGCATTACAAGCACTACCAGGGAGTCACTAGGTATTTGTTGTCAATCAGTCCTTTTCAGTACCTAGCAGTTCTAGGAACTCCATCTTGGCTAGAGCTGGCTTAAATTTATGACATAGTTTTAAATACGATGGGCAAATAGTTTGTTGTGGTAAGAATCTTTTCATTAAAAGAAAAAAAATTGTTCTGGGTAATAAAAGTTTTATTTAAAATATATTTCTGAGAAGTGCTCATTTGCTGAACTTAGAAGAACAAAAAATAAATGTATTAAAAGCATTACTTTTTTTTTCTGACCTCCCTTTATTTATTAACTCTTTTTGTCTTTCCTTCCTTTGGAAATGTATAAAATGCTGGATACAATGCTGAGGGCCCAGAGAAAGTGAGCAGCTGCCTTATCCTTATTTTAAAACAGAGGAATTCAAGCATTTTGAAAACTTTTTTTTCTTTTTTTCTTTTTTTTTTTTTTTTTTCCAAAGGCATTCATTTTCCTAAATGAAGCTCTTCAGTCCCTTTCGGAAACATTTCTTTCTAATTAAATCTCCTTTTGATCACAGACTGTTCCGATCCCTGCATTGTCCCACACAGTGCTCCAATGGCACAATGCAGCTGAGCCTCTTCCCTGTCTCATGGGAATCCCTTCTCTGGGATGCCTTTTTTTTTTTTTTTTTTTTTTTTTTTAGTTTTTTTTTTTTTGTTGGGGGGGCCTCAGTTCAAAAGGCAGGCAAATGCCAAGTGCTAATCCAGAGGAAAGGATTATGATTTTCCTTCAGCCGGGCACTCCAGAAGGAAGTGCTTTGCCAGGAATCCTGAGTCTAAGGATCTCCACCGTAATTCCTGCCACCTTTCAGGTCTTAGGCACTAGGCTGTAATCAACGAAGTGAAAACCAAACGCAAACAACATTCTTCCTTTTTGAGTGTTCAGGTGTTTGTTCGGTTGAAATGATGCGCTTTGTCATTTAAACGGTTTAAAGCACAGAGAAGGAAAGCGGAGAGCCAAGTCATGTGGCTTATGTTTAGGCAAAAGCCTCCTAAATCACTGTAGGAAGGATCAGAAATATGACAGAAGATGATTATGAACCGTATAAAATGGCAAACAGGATGGCCTCTGGGTTCTCTGTGTAGCCTCTGTGTCATGGGACAGAACTTGTGCCACCAAATACAAGTTTAGTCCACAAGCCCGGGGATTGGTCCTGCATTAAGTCCATTATTTATTAGTTTTCCATGAGGATACTGTGTGTAAAATTGCCTAAGTGGCTCATGCCATGCAGATTAATGGCACGCTGCTGGCAGAAGGGCACAAGCATACTCTAGTTCGGTGAGTGCACTTCATGCTTCTGGAAGCTGGATTGTGTAATTTATCTGCTTGCTCCACAAAAACGGTATGATTTATGGAAAGAGAAAGGGCCTGAATTATTTTTTCTGAAGGTGCTTTTTGGAAGTTATATGAGTGCAGGGAATTTGGATTGGATCCTACTCCTTAAATGACAACAGAATGATGCATGTGGAGGAATGGGCATCAAGGATTTCGATACAGGAAGTACAGAAATTCTTGAGGAGCAGGAGTGAAGGATGCCAAAAGCCTTTAACCATCGGACTGTCAACAGCTCTGTCCAAGGAAGATTCCCACTAGCCCGGGTGGGCAGTAGCCTTTCTATAGTCTCTATAGGTCTTTGGATTGCTGTCTCCTGATTTTTTTCTGAACTTGTAGAAAAGAAAGAAAAATGATTTACAAGATATGCAGGCAGAACTGTCTCTATAATGTGATAAGAAATTCTTATTTATAAGGCAGAAACTTGTGAAGTGCTCCAACTCTTGCTAATCCCATTCTCCCTGCTCTCTTCACTGCCCTGACTACAGAAGCAGTGTCAAATACGGTTGCCTCAGGAAGTGCAGAGAATTTAACTTTGTGGTTTGCAGCAGAGGACAGTTTACTAAAAAAAAAAAAAAAAAAACAAACAAAACCAAAAAAGCATAATTACGACTGGCTTTTGCTACCTTGCTCAATTTCAACATTAGTGTGATTCTGTTTAGAATAAAGAATCTGTGCTTAGAAAGGCTGTTAAAATAGAGTGGAGAGTAAGCAAATATTTTCATGTAGAGATCATCAGGGGCACATTTATACAATATACTATGACTTTGTTTCCCATGAGGTCAGAAATGGACATACTTCTTTGTTGTCCTAAGTAAATGGAGAATAAGAACAGTGCTATTATCAGAAATATACGTATATAATTTGAACTGGTATTGGTTAGTAACTTGGATATATTCACAAAGATAAACTGAGTGCATTACTACGTCCTATCTAGAACTGATTATAGAACTGATGATGTCCTATTTTGAGAAATGATGATATTAACAGTGTTATTGTAAAAACCAGCATATTTACTAATCACGATAAACTTACTCTCCTTTCCACTCCTGTCTGCTCTGCTCCACTCTACTTCTTTTCTGTAGTAACTTCTACATCCCTCATCCATGTAGTATCTGAAATATGAGGAAAATAAGCCACTGTCCTGAAGACTGTTCTGAGACCAGGTCATGTCCTTTTTCTCTAAGTTATCTCACATTTGTTTGTCAATATTTTAAAGACTATCTAGGGCATACCTGACCACAGTAAAACCACTTTTTTTTCTGAAGATATTAGAATATAAGTAAAAGTGAATTGGCTTTAAGTTATTTTGCGTGAAAATTCCAGTGTGTACGAGTTAGGGTCTTACTGCACGTGCGATTCTTGGTAAATGATTTTAAAGTTCCATCTGGAGATATTTCATAATGTTAATAAGAAATACCCAGTCTGCTTCAGTACTGTTGGCTTGCAACTGCTGTACAAGCCGTATTCTGCATGCATTCAAGCATATCTGAGGTAGCATATCTGAGGTAATGATTGTTATTGGAATCCACTGAAGAAATTTATGATCCATATGATTGCTTCTACAAAAGAAAATGTTGGAAAACAAATGAAAAAGTTACTAGCATGTTAATTTAAAAAAGTCCAGTGAGTTCTTTGCCACAAGAAAAAGATAAAGACACTTATGGCCTGTGTCATTAGGTCACCATAAAGCGGGGAAGAACAGTTAATCTATATAGACAGAATTTAGAGACAAATACAGCATATTTACCCTGGAATCCAATAGGAGATGGGTAATGTTTTGCTATTCTTGGCCAGAACTCTGTTTTCTCTCACAACCTTCCATTCTTTGTCCTGAAGCAATTGAATTTATTTAGTGTCATTTCTCCTAGTTTATTAATCTGCCAAATGGAAAGGCTTACTAAAAGTTGCACAAGCCTGAAACTGAATAGTAAAATAATCTACCTATTTGGAAGTGGAGAAAAAATATAAGGGGACCACTACAAGTCAGATGAGAAAGGACTTTGGAGATTATAGCCGTATGGGGGGATTGTAACTGTTGTTGGGCTACAGTGACTACGATCCATGTTAACTGAGATGGAGCAAGTGATGGACTGTATAAAATTCTCTGAGTAGGGGACTGACTGGTTAAATTGCAAGTAAAAGTCTTAAACTGGAAAAGGATCTGAGTCTATGAATCTTCCAGTATCATACAGGTTCAAAACATTGGTAGATAGTCTGATTATTGCTAACTTTCTGGAAAAAAAATAATACCAATACACCCGAATAGGTCCAGATACAGACCCAGAAATCGTTTGGTTTGGGTCAACTCTGTAAGAATTTTCTTAAAATAATTTTACTGGTATAATCATCAACTTTCGTGTCTGTGATGGCTTCTTCCTATCCCGAATGCACACAGAAATACCACCTATATCTGAACTGAGAAAATGCATGTCCAAAGACATGTACAAATTCATGTTGCAAGTTCTGATTAGAGTTTTATTGAATCTGGATTTTCTGTTTCACAGAATTTTCTGTAATTCTGAGACTTATTTTGGTTGGAAATCAGAACAACTTGCTGACCTTGGAAAAGATGTACAGAAACTCTTTTTTGAGATACTTGTTCTGGATTTCTTAAAATTGTGCATGCAGTGGGAAGCTCACCAACAACGAGGTGTTGGTATCGCTATCTTGTCCCAGGATGAAATACCTCTCCAGGATTTTGTTTCTGCATTGGAGTGATACCATTATTGGGAGTCTTTCCTCGCTTGTTACACAATAAATCTGTACCTTAAGCAGTGATGGAAGGGCCTGGCCCCTTTGTAGTTATAACACTTTAAAATACTACTGCTATGCAAAGTCAGATCAACAATAAGAGATGGGTTAAAATCAGCAAAAGCTTTTGGCTACTGCCTTGGTTTCCTCAGCAATAAGAGAAATATTAATGAAGGTGCTTTATTACCTAACATGAAGGAAGGATGGATTCAAATAACTATCCCTTTCTTCCCAGTACAGGCAGGCATGTGTGTGCAGATGCACATAAACCCACACATACGCACCTCTGTCAGCAGTTGATTCATGGTATTTTTTGAATGGGGCTAGGGCTGACCGTTAAGTGGTGCTGTCAGGAAGTATAGCTGATAGCTGGGGAATATCTGGCAAAAATCACAAAGCGTTCAAGCAGTGTTCATTCATCTAGTTCAGTTTCATTTATGGCTGTAGCATTTGTGTTGGTGATAGCAGGGCTTGAGATTTTATTTCCCACTTCTCCCCTCCTCCCTTTTATTTCTTTTCTTATTTCCTACTTCAACCCGCCCATCCTTTTTTTTTTTTTTCTTTTTTTTCCCTCCTTCCCCATGGCTGATGGATATGCAGAGTATGTTAAGAAGCAAGAAATACTGTCACCGAACTGATGGTGTTCAGTGACTCCTTGAGCTCCTGGCTGGTCTGTACTGCAGGAGCTTGACACCCTGACCACTGAGGCATAAAAAACAGAGGATCCGAAGCCTCAGTCTGACAGGCACCGGAGCATCCCCCAGAGAGGCATGAAGATGTGTGTGTGTGCGCGCACATGCAAGAGGAGGCGGGTAGCAGAGGCTGCGGGGGAAGGAGAGCAAGGCGAGGGAGAGCGGAACAATGAAATGTCAGCTTGTTCCCACTCGTAGTCATGCAGCAAGTATTTAGGAAGTGCTGCTGCCTGTTAGGCACGGCGCAGACACCAGGTAGACAGGGTTTCCCCCAGTACCTTGTGAGAATGGGACATGGGGACGGCTAGTGGAAATGGGCAGGGACGGGCTGGGTGAAAGTGCTGAGGTGCCACAGTGGGATGTGCTGCCCTGCTTGCTGACAGGTGTGGAGGGCTTTCCTTGAGGTGCAGGGCAGCTCTTCACAGCTTTGTTCAAGATCTTGGATGTCCACATGCTTGGCCTGCAGCTGGAGTGGGTGGCTGTCCTGTCTGTTTTGTCTTTCCGTCCTTATATGATACAGCTCTGAGAGAAAGAGGCTCCCTCTCATCAGTTTGTGCATGCATTGGCCAGGCAAGGTGGGCTCTACACCTTGGGCCTGCTCTTGTTTTCCATCTATGCAAAACTGGGGAGATGTCAAGGAATGTATTACCATTTTTCAAATCATCCTGCCTCTGTGCAATTAAACTAAGTTCTTTCAATCCCCTCACTTCTCCCTAGCTCAAAAAAAAATTAAAAAGAAATTAAAAATGAAAAAATTGATGAGATCAAAGGATTTCTGTGCAGCATACACGGGAAGGGAGGCTTGGCTTTTAGCCTTCTGAGGGAGGAAGATTGCACATTGCTCAACCATGAAGCTACTAAGTGTTTTGCTGTCCATGTGCTTTGTTGTCTTGGGCAAACACTAGTAGGACAGATCTAGGTCAAAGATGTGGTGAAATCCCAGCTGAGGATGGGTAATGAGGTCATAAATTGGGGAAGATTTATCTGAGAAAACTCTCTTATATGCAGCAATAGGAAGCCAGAGACAGGGATGAAGACGGAAATTTTTCTGGAAGCAGAATAGAACTGTCTGTTGAGTCACTTTTATCCAGCAGGAAAAGTCACTCTCTGACTAGAAGAATTGGGACAGCTTTACCAGTAGTGCTGGTACTTCAAATCACTACTCAATGCCTATGAGCCACAGCTTCTCTTGGTGACTTTCATGCATACCTTGTAGTCCTTGAGGAGGAAAAAGAAAGAGGTGGAACTTACAGTTTAATGCAGGCTAGCCACTTCTGTTCCAGAAGTCTTCTTCATACCTTCTTCTGTTGTTTTGGCTGCCTGGTCTGCTTGCTTGGTGAAACCTTCCAACCACCGAGACATCCTCTTCTCCATTTCCACTGCCCAACTCTCCCAGAAGTTCCTACCGTCTCTTTTGTCTTTGGTGTCTCCACCGTGCCTCACTCATTTAGGAAACAGCATTTTAACAGAATTAACCTTTAGGCACTGATGTCATCCATCACCTGAAAGGACAAGGAACATAAATCAAATGTTCATAACTGTGTATTTCTCCAGAAAGAGAAACTTGGAAACAGTTCCATTTTCAGTGGCTCGCTGTGTTCTTAGATACCTTTTTCTTAGAAGCAGTGATGAAAACCCACTGGGCTTACAAAATGTGGTTAATAGAAATGTAGCTGAAACATAACAGGTCATTTGTGGAATAGGCATTTAACAGCCTTACCTTCAGCATCACAAATCTTTATTTCTCTCTTCTGTTCCTACAAAAGCACCTTGAACATCAATGTGGAGCAGCTTCAGCAGCCACAAATAACCTCTGAGTTTCTCATGTCTGGAAAAGACCCTGAGAAACAGAAGGGCTGCCAGGATCAGATATGTGGTCCATCTAGTCCAGTGCTCCAGAGCTGGCAAGTCCAGTTCCAGTTGTTCCACAGAAGATGCAAATAGTCTTGCGTGAGGAATTATTGGATAAGCTACCACAGTTGGTCTTCTTCAGATCGGTAGAGAGAGGCAGGTAAAAACTATGAAGCATGAGGCTTAATCTTTCTTCCAAAAAGTCTCTGTTTCCTTTGGGATTGATTGCTTCAGTGCTGGGTAAACCTGTTGTTTTTAATGATACTGTGGGTCCTCAAAAGCACAGGGAGCAGCAAAGGAACATTATGTTATCAGAGAGTCCTGTAGACTGGGAGGTACATCTGTTTTTACTGAAATGGCATTACATGGAGGGCAAATACTGGTGGATATAACACTGTCCTTTTCTTTTTTTGCTAATATATGCTTTTTTCTATGTTGTCAGAAATACGTTTGCAGACAATCACACCGACTAGCAGTGCTGTACAGATGAGGTGTATTAACCCGTTTAACAAGAGCATGTGTGCAAAGTCACCTGTGCAGACTAATCATGACTAATCATGAGAAGTTTGTTCCTTCCTATTGCTAATAAAAAAAAATTAGTCCTCCACTGGGGCCAGGGAGTAGCACAAGAAAAGCATATCCTAAAGCAATGGAGGCCGCTCACTATCTCAGGAAAGAAGTCACAGTTTGTGAGTTGGTTTTATCAGGTGTGTCAGGGATAAGCAAGGCTTTGGGGCATTGGGCTTGGGAGAAATTGTTGCATATATCTGCAGCTGCAGACATGGTCTTGATCATGGTCTTAATACTTAGCTGGGAATAGAACCTAAGAATAAACTAAGAATAAAAGGATGTTCTCAGCCCAACAACGTGTTTTCTTTGAGAAACTAGGATGGTATTCGATATGCAGGAGATTAACTAATCCATGCTCTCTTTGCATCAGAAAGCCTGAGCAGCTGAATTCCTCATGTTGTACTTCACGCCCTGAGACACACAGAGCCATGAAGGCAAAGACCATTGCAGATATGTCACCAATCTCCTCTTTATTACCCCTAATTGTGATGTTCCTGCAATATTCCTGTTAGACTGCAGGCTGTGTGAGAAAATCCCACCAATCCCACCAAAATCCTCCCAATGCAGCAGGCATTTTGGATGTGAAGGGAAGTACAAAAGAATGTCCTTCCTTTTAATGATGTGGTCATCAGATTCCCCTTCTTCAAAGAGGGTGACCAGTAGTGTTTTTACAAAGGCCTTCACTAGGGCACATCATGTACTGACTTGCCTTCCCTCCACCAAACAGTAACAGAGGTCTTACATCAAATGTGTTGTTTTGTGTTTTTTTCCTTCAATTCAGGGAGTGAGTTTTCTGGGAGTCCATACAGCCATCCACAATATTCAACATACAATGACTCCTGGAGATTCCCCAACCCTGGACTACTGGGTAAGTGCCCTTCGTTCCTCACCTCCCAGGTGTATCTCTGTGTGTGGGGCCATTCCAGGCTCTTGTCTATAACCGTGCTGCTTGGGTTGTCCGTGGGCAGGAGGCACATCCTAGGACAGCCTTGTGTGGCAATGCTGGCCCTTCGGTGAGTGGCTTGAGGTCTTCTTCAAGGGATGCTGGTTCAGTTCGCTTGGCCAACCAGAGACCACATGCACCAACCTATTCCCTTCCCGCTTCTGACCTGCACAGTCCATACAGACAGAAGGAAATACAGAAATACTGGACCAGAAGACAAGAAGTCTTCTTCTTCTTTTTTTTTTTTTTAAGATTAAGGAATGCTACTCACACTGCAGAAAAAAAAAAATACCCCAGTCCCCACAAACTGTCTCCTGGGCTTGTGAAATATGTCAGCTTCTTGAATATACTGAATTGCTTACAGCCAAATGTAAAACCTACCATTCCCTGCACTGTTTATTTTCTTGCTTGTTACATCTGTTTCCGTACCTAGATCTCAATTTCGCTTTTGCCCTGGAATTCAGACTTCCCTTTCTTCTGCGAGGGACCCTGGTGCTGTCTCAGTGACTTGTGCGCAGTCTCTCGCAAGCAGCGGGGGTGAGGAGTCATGTGGTTTGCGCAGGATCATGGCCCTCACATGAAGGATAAATATAATCCATTTTACACACTGTCAAAAGCTGGCCCACTTTGACCTTATATACATGTAGAATGCAGTAATTAGAATTTTTCCTTGCATAATTTATATGGATGAGGTAAGTAAAATACCAATTAATTGTCATCTCTCAACACAGGGGTAGCATGCCTTAGAGATTTCCAGATTTATGGATGACAGGGCTGTTGTCTGTGACCTCCAGCAGAGAAACAATTTTGAATTTTTGTCACTTTTTTTTAAATCCAGATTCTTTGTTTTAAGTAATTGATTCCCCATGTAATTGAGCCACCCAGGCTGTATTCATCATGGTTCTTGCCCTTAAACAAATCCTTTGGGAGTAATAGACAGCCTCTGCCTCCTATGCCATGGTACTGGTATAATACTGCCATTTGCAGTACCACATTTAAGGGTTTGTTAGCACTTCCATCATAAATCAGTGAACAGATCTTCAGCCAATATAAATAGGTATAGCAGCACAAAGGCTAGGGGAGTCCTGTAAGCTTAAACCAGTAGTTTCCTTGGCCGCAGCCGGGAGCGCCTATGAGTTTTTGGTTTGTCTTTGTGAAGAAAACCTAATTAACTGAAGAGTGCATACAGGGATTTCTAAAATTCTTTTTATTCGTTTTATTTTATTTTTGGCATTTATCCAGAAGCAAACACTGGAATGAGCTTCCAGAACTGCTGGAAACTCGTGCTATTGAGAGCAAAAGCGATAAAGATGAGCTCCATAAAAGCAGTCCTTAGAAGTCATCTCAGAAACAACATATGAACCAGCAGGATACTCAAAGGAAATAACCCCAATCAAACCCAAACCCAACCCATCTGCATTAAAAACAAACCGACTTTTGTCAAAAGTCCTAGACCACATCCTGAATTCATTGCCGCAGATTCATGCTCACATAGTAAAAGGAATTATACATTTGAGTAACCCCAGAGTTCCTCAGAGCAGTAGCCTTCCAACTCAGCAACAAGTAATGCAAACAACATAACTGGATAGTCAGATTTGGTACTTATAAATACTGAGGACTTGCTGGCCAGATTCCAAGGCAAGGTAAATCCATGCAGGGTTTCGAAGACAGTGAACATAGGGAGATGCATATTGGGAAAGGTTGTACACTTGACTTGACAAAAAAAATATTTTGTTTTAGTCTTTTCAAAATTTCCCATTTTGATAAATACAAACTGACTATGGCACACATAATGTTATGTAGTTGGGTATATTTTGACATACTGATTTGGAATTATCAGACTGAAAACTTCAGGTGTACCGGAAATAAAAAGAAATGGGAATTTTTGTTCTGTACCAAGGTCTAAGGCAAACTTTTTCTTCCAGTTCGTCATGATCATGTATCATCAAATAGTGGAATTTCTTATAGAGCTGGAATCTCATAGTCTGATCACGAGCGGTTTTAAAATATTTGTCCCACAATACTACTGACAGAACTGCAGGTGATACTTGGTTAAAAAGTGCCACAAATTCTTACCTCGCTGCATTGCTCTCTATTGTATGGTGTGCATGGGAGCACAAGACTGAGCTGATCTTTGATATTCCCTTTCATCTTAAGCCTTCAAGGCAAAAAAAAAAAAAAAAAAAAAAAAGGCAAAACAAAAAAAAATTCAGTTAGGCTTAAAAGTCCATTTGCTGTAAGTGGAAGTCATGCAGAAGTTGCAGTGGTCCTTCACGTAGCATCTAGTTCTGGAAACAGGGCTCACTAGCCCTAGAGGGCAAGCGCAGTGAGCCTGGGCTATGCTTGTTGGAGGACCTGAATGAGAATATCCATGTTTGGCCACAGTGTGCAGGACAGAGTATAAATTCTCTTGTCCCTGCAGGGACTATGCTTACCCAGACCCCTAGGTTTATTTTTCAGAGTCTCAGCCTGTGCTCCCTTCTCTGCCCAGTTACCCCCAAACTCAACGGTGACTCAAGGCGAATAGGTATCTGCAGCACAGTCTTAAATATCTCTTCAAAGGCTCCTTGGAGACTCAGAAGTCTCTACTAAGAATTTATCCAGTACACCAGAGCAGGGTGAGGAGGGTGAGAAGAGTAAATTTAATCTGTATCCAGGATGCTTCTATCCTTCCAAGAAGTTTCTCTGAGTGCATGTGGTAATTCTTTCCTGAGAGCAACCTCTGGCAATATCAGCCTCACAGCAGAAGCATTGACAAAATTAATCAGGACTGGTACATGGGCTGACAGAGTTTGTTTTCCTAAGTCTCACTCCCTTCATTGAAATGAAAGTGTAATATTGTAAGTGGTTAACACAGCCTACATTCAATTAATTGTCTGTGCTAGCAAGGAAGAACTGTGCTGTAGCAATCACACCAAGGTGATATTTGTCAAAGAGGAACTTGGAGATACAATAATTTGCTAGTGGCAGGAAAGGATGTTTAGGTTGAAAAATAATTTTGGGGAGAATTTGTAAACAAGAAGGGAATAAAGATAGGAAGAAATAAAGGAATAAAGAAAAGAATAAATGGTGCAAGATTTTAGTTATTAGTCCTCCATCATTTTCTTCTAAGAATGCAACAGCAGTGAAAAGTGTTAGTCAGTTCCTCCACTGGAGGGTATAATTATAATTATACTCTCAAATGACATCCTGCTCACGAGAGTAGCTACCTGGCTCCACAAGAATGTCATCCTTTTTTTTTTGTGCATGCTTTGCTCTTGCTCTGTAGTGCTCCAGATAACCCATCCAGCTCCATGGATGCTCCAGAGATCTTTCTAATTGGTGCAAAAGGGTGGCCACTTATGTTCCTTTCCTGGATCTGAACGCAGTGCCCCATAGCATTTGTAATAGGAGAGATGACCAAATTCAAGCCTTTGGAGTTGTCAAAAGAAGCAGGGACAAAAGAAGAGTTGCAGAGATCATTTCCACCACCTGCATAATCTACCAACTCTTCCAGACTGCAGTAGACCCTAGTTGTATCAATAGCTTCCTGTGCTGTAGAGACACAGTCAGCATCTGCTGTGTTTCTGACCGTATTGACCTGCTGTAATTTAACGCTGTGCTGACTTCAGTAAGACTGAAGATAGTTCTCAAATTTGCACAGGACTGTACTGGGAAGTTGTTATAAATCTGAGCTACTTGCATTGCATCCCACTCTGTGGGACAATACATAGTTACCCCCACATAAGGAGGGAGGAAATAGCAAGAGTTAGAAAAGGTGGCTTAGTTTTCCATTGTGCTGTTAATAATCTGAAGCTGCTGTGATAAGGGAATAGAGAGACACAGGTGTGCGCACAGACACGCCAAAGGGCAGGGATGAGCACACATAAGATTCAGTCTGTTGCTGTCAGCATGGCCTGATGAGCTTTCCTGATTAAAGTCTACTTAGCACAAACAAGGTAAAGGTAGATAATAGGAACATAGCATAATGAAGAAAAATGATTCAATTTCTTGCTAGTTTGCTGTAAGAACATCTTTACCATTTTCACTCATTACTTTCAACTTGATGTGGATCACGGGAGATTTTGTTTGATGCACCGTTCTCTTTTCTGAACTGATGTGATTTGTGTATGTTGTGAAATTTAAGTGAGTCTGACAGGATTCCTTTTTAGATACACCTGAACTATCTAGCTGTTGTTACAAGAGACAGGGTCATTAGACTGTCAGTATTGGCATGGCTTCATACGAAAAGAAAGGGTTTGGAACCAGTCAATTAGGATTAGATTCAGTTCTTCTGTGGGTTTCCATAAAAAGATTAGAGAACAAGTAGGAGCCAGAAATGACTGTGTCAAGAAATAAATTGATGATAATATGAATTAGAAAGGAAAAATGACAGGGGAAGGGACAAGTCTATTCTAGATGTGGGTGTAATGACAGGGAGAAAGAATAAATGCTTTGTGATGTGACATTTTCATTCTTTGCTTTAAATACAAGCTTTTTGATTTCACTGGTGAAATGTGAGCTGGAAAAATCAAACTCAGAAGAAATATTGGACCATTGGAAAGTGTCAAGGAAATACTGGACTTGTGTAGCTACACTGAATCAGAAGAATGATGGAGAAGGATGGAGGAGAAAAAGTAAAGGCCTCCACCTATTTCCACTGAAATTTTCAGAAATCGCTGACTTTCCTACTGACTTTAACTGGACCCACATATCTTTTGTTATTCGGAATTCACTTATTCACTTGTTAAATAATGCTCAATTTCTTCCATGAGCTCTATGTACTTCTGCCTTAATTCAGCTATATCGATTAGTTAGCATCATTGCTCAGATTAATAAAGTTATGCTAAGGGGCCCTGTAGCATCTCAGCCTTGGGCAGGAACTGAAATTCCTACCAATGGACAATCCTGTGAGTTGGATGTTACAAGTAGGTGGTCTAAGACTTGCATTCCTGTGTTTGGTGAAGAAAGAAATTTCACCTAGATCTTCAAGGGCCTTCTGATTCAAGGATCCTTCTGATTCTGATCCTTCAAGGATCTTCTGATTTTAACCCTACACACTGTCTTGCTCCGTAACAGGGGATTTAATTGCAAGCACTGTCTCCATTGACCTACTGAGAAGGAGAAATGTATCTCAATTGTTTTTCTTGTTTCAGTCATCTTTTCTTTTATGCAATACTTGGTATGTTATGTGCTGAGGTGAAGATGTGATTTCTCTTGCTGTCATTCGCATATAAGCAGCTTTACACTAAACATTCTCAACTCTGGTTTTAAGGCATATTCATGTTTCTCATGATCCCATGAAATTTCCTGTTAAATATTTCTGATAGAGAGAAAGGTCAGATATTTTTCTTCCGTTTACTATCCTCATATATCCTATATTTTCAGGGTTTCATTGATCTAATTAATGCATTCTATGCTTTTGTTCATTTTTACATGAATTTTTAAATTCATTTAAATTCATTTTCTTGATCTACTCTTAATGCTAACAGAACTTCTTTCTTTGACAAGATATTTCAGTATCTTTAATTTCTGCCCAACAGGAAACAAGCTGCCAGTATTTTTTTTTTCTTGGTTTTCTTTTCCTTAGTGAATTTCTTCGGAGAGAGATATTCAAGGAAGCCTTAGAATTTTCCTCAAAATATAACAAACACACGGTACTATTTTAAAAGGAGGCTTTATAGTCTGTGTGTCTTCCTGTCTGCAGCATATCTCTTTACGGTGCAACAACCTGAATAGCCTGAATAATATCTTTCATTAATGATATTTGTATCCATAAACTGAAATTAGTGTCCCACTAATGGTATAAGTAGATAATCACTTTTCTGAAACCAGAGAAGTTAGTGCTGCCGTTCCTGACAATGGCTGTTTGGCTTTGCTAAGACCTGGTGTCGCAGTGTTATCTTGGGATATGTCTGCATGGTAATCAGAGGTCCATTTTTTATGGCCAAGATAGCAGTGGGACTCTTGTTGGACATCTCTGGATGTGACATGAAGAAATATTTTTATTATTATGGCAAAAACCCTTACAGAACCAACCTCCTTGTGACAATGGCATTGCAAATAGTACCTTTAGGAACACAGTGATGAACTTATGTTCATTTACAGGAAAGGTTCTGTATACGTATGCAAAAAGGATAGTTGCATTTGTTTTTTTCTATGTAGGATTCATCTTTCCCATCTTTTGTTCTGTAATATTTGGTACAAAAACTGTGCATTGGCTCATCTCTGTAGGCTATAAGGAGATATGGACATATCTAAAAAGAAAGAATCCATCAAGCTGGATATTTCTCAAAGTTTTTATTTCTCTTCACTGTCTCTAGGGGTTATCCAGATAACATCAGCTAGACCTTAGAAGTCTTATATAACCTTAAAAATCAGATGAGCTTTTAGGTTTGCCTCTGCTAACTGAAGATTGTCTAATCTTGCTGAAGACACCCTCTCTTTTTTAAAACCCGAGTCTGGCTGTGACATGCAAATGTACTGAAGTTTACTTTAAGTCAGTTATAAAAACAGTGTTTCCTATATGTGTGAAAATGTCTAGCAATCTCCTTTGCGAAGTATGATTCCTAAGGATGAAATTTGTTCATCTAACTTTAGCTATCTGAAAGTGGGTTTTCCAGTCCAGGACAGCCATTTGGGTGCCCTCAAGTGACAGTCATCAAGTATCTTTGCAACATTTTAACTTGGATGGTTGTTTTACTTACTATATTGGATGAATATTGGGTATGGTATTATTATCCTTCTAAATCTCTGAAGCTTTTTTTCTCTTCTTTAAGATGGAAAAAAAAGGTGAAAATGTGTGTTAAAACTATAGCATCATCTTTGGCTAACATTTACAATTAAATGTCCATGGACATCGTCTTAGGTGTTTATGGCTCTCACAAGGCTGTGCCTAGTGTTTTGAACCAGCATCTACTTAGTGCATCAGTTCACATGAGTGGTAGAAAATACTCATGAAAAGCTTCTAGGAACACCTGCTGTCAGTAGGGTCTTCAATCCACGTTCTTGTTGTGGGGTAAAATGGTTTGTCTTCCGAGGCCTTCTCCAGGAGTGTCATTTGGAACAGGAGTTAATTGTATTGCTTTGTTGAGCAATGTGTGACACAAAAGTGTCACCCATAGGTGACACAAAGGATACTAGCTCAAGCGCAGGAGATGTGTCAGGTCAGGAAGGTGGTACAGTTGGAGCACTGCAATGGACTATGGATGTCCAGGTGCTTGTCAGCATGTGAACCTGGCAGAACGGTGTTTGCCAGAACTTGCAACTGGAAGCAAACCAAAAACAACAAAAAAATCACGTTGGCTCCCTCTCGCACTTCTACCTTGCTGAGTTTTCCACAGTTTTGTGAGAACTGATGTCAGCTTCAAAATGGCTTGGCTTGTTTGTCCTGGGCTCTTATTCTTGATACCTGCTACATGGTAGAAGAAAGCATCCTTAAATTTTCTGGAGGTCTTGCCCATGAAGAGACACACCGCCCCAAACCCTTTCTGATGTCACTATTCTGTATCAAATGGTAAACTCGGGCTCAAAACACAGATTTTCACAGAGCTTCCCTAGAAATCAGACCTTTATAGTCACTGTGAGGTTTCAGAAGAGTCATTAAAGCTCCATGAATTGAGGCAAAAGATTTGATTCTAGGGTAGGTGAGCAGATGAGTTTCTGTGTAGCACAGCAGCCTTTCTGCAGAAGTATCAGTTGGTCTGCCAAGGAGAAATTACTGCCAAGAAGAAGGGAGAAAAAAACAAACAGAGAAGGGAGAGTGATGTAATATTGAAAATTAAATCACTATGAAATAAACCTCGCTAACACCTTCAGTAGATGAGAGGAACCAGATATCCTTCAACCAGCAGAAAAGTAAAGCAGCAAATGCAACACTTGCTGCACATATAGAATTTACTAATATGATTTTTATCCTAATTTTTGGTCATTATTGCTGCGTATTCAAGCTGGAGAGGGCTCCAGTGTCTGTGTTTGCACCGTTCAAGCTGGTGCCCTTCCACCTTCGTCTTCCTCACAGCAATTTCCTCTCTTTCAGGCTCTCCTTACTATTACAGCGCTGCAGCCCGTGGAGCAGCCCCGCCAGCAGCCACTGCTGCCTATGACCGCCACTGATCCAAGGGTCCCAGAGCCGAAGCACTTACAGAACACACCATCCTGGACCCCAGCATCGACATGGAACCATGCAAGTCACACCATAAGGGAAGAGGGAAGTATTTAGTAAGAAGATACTAACTGAAATTTTGCTCTTTAGATTGGCGAGCTTGTTTTATTCTACTTCATTTTGAATCATTAAAAATCTGGTAGTTTTGACTGAATCTCAAATGAAAAAGAAAAAAAAGGGATGTTCTGCTGACATCCCATGTGATCTTGTAGCAGCAGTTGCCTGTTCTTTACAGCTTGCTGGCTATTGCTGCCTGCAATGTCAGTAGCATCTGTGGAAGGGGAGCACATGTGAGCAGTCTGCCTTGGGATAGCCTCCTCCTAGTGCACACCAAAACAAGCTGTGTGACTTACAATGGTGTTTTATTGTTTATTTGTTTTGTTTTGTTTTTGTTTAAAGAAGGATCCGCCTGCTCAGTTTGACACAAGCAGTGATGTAAATAACTTGCTTCTTTGTGTTACTATGACAATGGCTTAGCGTAAACGGTGACATTGTATGAAATATGAAATCAAAACACAGCTGAGAGCGTGTTTTGAAACTGGTGCACTGATTCAAAGAATTCAGTAAGCTTTAAGCAACTTTGAACCAGGTTAACACTCATTGTGGCTGTATTTTGGACTGATGTTATTTCTGTATACAGCATCCTGACAGTTGTGTATGGTCATGCTTCATGCTGGTATCAAGCACATGGGCAACTGAAAGACATGGGCAGTTTTGTGACATTTTACTGCTTAATACTCATTTATGTTCATTTGTCATCTTGACGAGCACTGAAACAAACTGGTTTCAAGCTAAGCAACTTGCAAGAAAGAATTGCTAAATAATAGTTGACACCTTATGTACATCTCAATAGATTATGTGCTAAAATCCAAATATGAACATTTTGAGAGGAAGGAGGAAACATACCAAGATAACGATTCTTTTTTTTTTTTTTAAAAGGGGATATTGAACACTGAAGCAGCCACATATGCTTTATAAAGGGGATATTGAACACTGGAGAAGTCACACATGCTTTGCAAAGCAAACTGAAGAGGAAAGCACACATTTTGTGAAGTCTGCACATTTAAGTGAAAGCATGTCTCCAGTTGCTCTAATAACACTGGCGGGGGGAAAGAGAGCTGTTTTAAATTCAAGCCATTGTAGTCTAGGCCTGTCAGGGAAAAATTGGGACCACTAATTCTGCGTGTCTTTCCCTCTGGCTCAAAGAGGGAAAACTGACAAAACCAGGTGACATTTCGTTTGGTGTTTTCTGCTTCCTGAGGCTAATGAACAAAAGAACAAAATGAACAAAAACAGCTTGCAAATGATCACAGAATCTCAGAACAGTTGAAGTTAGAAGGGACCTCTAGAGATCATCTAGTCCAACATCCTGGCTCAAAAGACACATAGAGCATGTGGCACAAGGCTGCATTCGGATGGATTTGGAAGATATCCAAAGAAGGAGACTCAGATCCCTTTTTGGAAGATCCAAAGCAACTTGATATGATTCAATAAGCAGCTACACCTACCACTCCCTTCTGCATGAAACCAGGAAAACTATTGATTTCTCCATTTCCCCTCCCCTAATGTGGTCCTACCTTCAATTATATATTGGTAATGTACATGTGTCCAAGTGGCATTCTGGTAAGTGCCCTCTCCTCCTGAAAGCAGTGAAGGAGCTTCCTGGCAGTCTAAAAATGATCTTTTTCAGCCCTTCTGAAACTGTCATTGTGTTCTTTCAACTTCAAAGCTGTGTTTTATATGTCCTAATAATACTGAAATACAGGTATCACTTTCAAGTCAAGCTTAACTATACAAGCTACATTAAAGACAACACTTTAGCAGGCTGGGGAACTTCAAATGAACATACCTCCCTTTCCATTAAGCAGCTTTCGCAAATTGCATGTGGATATTACCCAGCAAGGACATTTGTTTTATATATTTTTCCAGTGACATGGTGTGTATGACATATACTGGTTTAGATAACAAGAAAGAAATTAAACATGAGGCTTCAACAGATGTTAGTATGGTCATGACCGAGACTGCAAATAGGCTACGGACCTGTGAAAGATAAACTCTAGCATAATAAGTACAGCCCACACTAAAGATGTCTCTGGATAAAATGTACTGAGGTTCTCATGAGCAAACCTAGCTTTAATTATTCCCATCGGGATTACGCAAGGGACAGCCCTTCGGCCAAATCTAGCCTGTAGTGCACGACGTCGGATTTCTCCAGTGAGCTGGGGTCAAGGTGGAGGGGAGACCAACTTGCAGATATGATGTGGGCTGTATGCACTTTCCCTGAGCATTTGAGTGCAGCAGGAGCTCTTCAGAGATAGGTAACACCACAAACAGCCTTGCACGTCCACAGCAGGGACTCTTTCCTGGAGCACCTGCTGGTCATTCCTCATGCATGCACATGCATACGCGCCACCTTCATAAAAGTTCATTGGTAATCTCCAGCAAGTAGCTCTATAGTTACATCTGTAGAACTGTTGCTTCTGAAATAAAGTGAACAAGGTTTGGCCTGTAAGATATGCACACCTGACTCCTAAAAGACAAACTTCTTGTCAGTGTGTTCTGGTTTTGAAAGCATTAAGCCTGGGATTTACAAACTCCTTTCCCCAGGAGATGTGGACTTTCTGTCCATATTCTTCATTACAGGAAATCACATTCCTCGGGGAAACGTCTTTGAAACTCAACCATGACAGCAAATAGCCTTCTAAAAATCATGAAAAATTGTCTTCTGCAGTTTGTTTTCTGAGTGCCACTGAAATAGGAGCTGTAAGCAAAAGACTGTTTGGTATTGCAAAGAGGAAAGAGAGGTACGTGCTGGCATATATCTGTTTATATCCGGTATTTATGTGTTCATATCAGGTATTTATCTGTTTATATACATGCCGGTATTTATCTGCGAGGGCTGGCTTAGATTCAGGCTGAATGATTTCATAAATCATTCAAACGAGGATTTGGGGCCTAGAAGGCATATGAATTTCATTCCAGCGTGTCCTTTGATAACACTGCAAAAGCCTTGCAGAAATCAGCTCCATTAAGCACCTTGAGGCACTTGTACAACTGCTTCTACTGAGCTAAGTATGTCTCAGGTCCAAATTCCTAGACCAAAAGCTTTGTTTGTTATAACATCCTATAATATCAGGAGAAAAGTGCTGTAGGCTCCAGGGGTCCAGGGTCAGAGTGTTTTATATGAAAATAGAGAGATGTGAAAAGCAATGCTTTGATCTCTGTTGGGTCTGCAGATTGCAAGGATAGAGTCTCAGTTGTCTTTGGCATGGCATTTTTGGAGGAAACAGCAAAGGAAGAAATAGCACTGGTAAAAGAAAATCAGGAAAGGGGAAAAATAATCTAATATGCTGTTTGGTGAAGAAACTTTGTTTGACAGGAGGGACAGTTGGTGGAGTTTACAAGAACAGAGTCCTGGGGCATTTGCTCTTGATAAGCGAACGTCTTGTTCTCCTGTCCTCTCCTATACCGCTTAATGATACTATTGGGCTTTAGATTTCTAATCATGTTCTCTCCACGTTTTGCGAGTTGACTCTGAGTTCTGTGAAGGATGACAGCCCTGCATGGGTGTCCGTGACGAGTCATCCTGCTTGGCATTAACAAAGTGCAATGCATACATCCCTACGCAGTAAGGCCTACTCAAAAATCCAAAGACTCATTTGGCTGCAGAATCACTCAACTGAGAGTGTCACCTGGCTTAGCCACCAGCTCTTTGCTGTGATCTTTGCTTATTAGTCCTCTAAGAAGATAAATGTACTGAAAGCGCTCCAGAGTCAAACTGAAAATACATTGCAAAACACCTTTCTCAACACAAGTAGTGTTTCTGAGCACGCATGCATGTAGTGCTGTATATGAAGAACTGCGCATACTGGTAGGTAAACTGAAACCTCCAAAACTCCTGAGGAATCACGGAAGAACATATCCCAAACCTGCTGATAGCCTTTCCAACCACTTAGTGTCCATCCTGTGAGGCTCGTACATCTGGATTTTTCTGCTCTGCCTTATAAATTGAAGAAAATGACAAGAATTTAGATCTTTCTTTTACTTCATTCAGCCTCGTGTTGGAAGAAATGTAGTCCTGGTTTTTCAATCCCTAGTGGCCTTTGTACATTCTGAAATTACAAAAAATAATTCCAAATTGAATTCCTTTCCAAGCAGCAAACAAACAAACAAAAACTTTTTTTTCCCCCTTAGAGACAAACTATTTTGTACTAGTGTCTTTTAGCATCAAAGAAAAACTTATCTGTTATATCCACTAAAATCTGCAATGGCTACATTGAAACTTACTCCTTAAAAATGATATAAAAGAAAAAAAAAAAAAGAGCTCCTTCCCCTCCCAGTACATAACGAAATAAACAAACAAAAAAACTCAAAAAAAAAAAAAAAAGTTGAATTGCCTTTTAAAGTAGGGGATAAGTCTGTCTCTGAACAGATTAAAAATGCTTCTTATATTGTGTATGTTTTGTATTCTTTTTTTCTAGTAGGAAAAGAACAAACTTGAAATCTTGGTGTTTTTTCCTTAGTGCTGTGTGTTGCTTTTGTGTGTTATAATATTTGAATGTAATTACAGCAGTGCCAATTTGCCAAAGATGTCGATCTTTTTTATTTTGTTGTTGTTTTGGGCTTTATTTTGAGGAGCAAAGGGGACGGGGGTAGGGGAGTGGGACCACTGAGGTATGGCCAAAAGGGAGGGGCCTTTTGGAGGTTTTTTTTTAATTTGTTTGATCTTTTTCAATTCTTTTTCTTGTCGAAACTGAAATTTGTGGTTTTATTCTAAGTTAAATGGTTGACTGCAACACTTTTCATTTTTAGATTAGTTAAAGAAACATGCAATAAGATTGGCGTAGTTCAATATCTGTGTGTCTTTTCATGAGAGTGACTGTTACTTGTGGACATTTGATTTTATGTAACCTTTATGTGACATAATTATTTGTAAATATTTACCATAATTTTATTCGTTCCTAAAATAAAAGCAATTTTTTTAAGTTCAAAAATCCTGCTTTCAGTCTTACTTTCATCTTGTTTTCTGTATCATTTGGAAAAAAAATAAAAAAAAAGATGCTGCCTTTTAAATGAGATTTTTTTCTTGCTGAAAAGTCATCCCTGATATTGGTAATTGGTAAATTCTGTATCCTACTGTGTCCAACTGTCATGGTACAGCCTGGCAGCCTGAGCTGTTTGTAAAGTCTCAGTCCATCTGCAGAGAATGACTTGCAACCAGACTCGGAGCCACCACACACACCGAAGTGTTGCCAACCCTTCTCCATCTTGCTCAGAAATCTGTCCCTGGCTTGTCTTGAGATTCATGTTGCTCCACATATAAGTGTCACTACCTGCTGGTCTAAATTCACTAAATAACTATTATTACCTTTTCAAAATAATAAACAAGAATCATAGAATCATTATGGTTGGAAAAGACCTTCAGGATCACCAAGTCCAACTGTAAACCCTTGATAATTAATGGATGATTCCCTATTTATTCTCACCGAATAACATATAAATGTACCTAGGATTGCATGCACAGGCATACATGGGTCATGGAGGGGAATTTCTAACAAACTGATATTTGTTTCAGTCTGTCATTCTCAAGGCACCAACTCTTGCTCTCTGACCACTGAGTGCGTGTCTTTGGGGCCTAGTCCTTACCAGAGGACACCTCCTGAGTGACTCTGGTTTCTGGGAAGGTTACACGGAGCATCCTCACAGGCATGTGCTGCTATGATACGCTAAATGCCAACCGTTGGGTTCATAAAAGAAATGTGGGGGAATATCAGTTTGATTCAGCTAGAAAATTAGTTTGAGCTGAGTTCTCTGTGTTCTTGTCTTAATTCTAACAAATATCCTAGCAAGTGAGGTATAGTAAAATTTTAATCAAAAATAAATGAGTAATGATGAATGTGTCCACAACTTCTTCTGCACCTTTCCGCTGTATTAGGAATTCCTAATGTTTTGCTAATTATAATAAATAACAATAAACATTCATATCAGTCATGAGAGATAAATTTCTCCATGGAGCTAAAAAAAGATGGGAAATTTCATTTCCATGTACTGGAGTGTATTGAGATGTAGTGTAGATCTCAATATTCAATAGGCAAATCTGACAAATCCCATAAACCCATAAAAGGTCCTCTTCTCTGCCTCCTCAAGTGCATACAGATTTTCAAGTGTGCTATATATATGCTCATAACAACTGCAGGTAGCAGAGCTACTTACACTATCCAGGCTACTTTGCAGGTAGGAGAGCCCCAAGCCCAATTTGTCCCTCCTACCAGAAAATCAAACACCTTCTAGGCAGCACAGCAGCCATGAAGACCCAAGAAGGTGTCTGATACTCATGAAAAGAAGAGCACGTTCAAGATGGCCCTTGCAGACTCCCAGTGCTACGAAAAGGAGAGGGGAAACATGGAGCAAATGCTTGGGCAACTTTTAGAGGAAATTTATTGTTTGGCAACATTTTTCCTCTTCCCTTCCCTTCCCTTCCCTTCCCTTCCCTTCCCTTCCCTTCCCTTCCCTTCCCTTCCCTTCCCTTCCCTTCC
>JAWLRI010000277.1:455113-495503 GCA_034781795.1 Crypturellus tataupa
ATTTGACAATAGAAAAACACATTTTTTTTTGTTTCTCACTCTAGTCCTCAAGCAAAGCTGAGGGCCCTCAATCTCCAGGCAACGTGTCTCCTTTCTGCACACTTTCATATTGGCTGGACAGCTCGGGAGGTCTAATACATTTGTGCTCACATCACTGCTCTGGGGGAGGCAGAGTTATTAGCCTCACTTTACAAGGAAAGCAAAATTCTAGCAGTTGTCTAACTCCACTAAATAAAACCTGTAGCGACTGAACACTTGAAACTCTGTTTTCCGAGTCTTCCTTTACTTCTCTAATTAACAAGTCCTCGTTTGCTATGCAGTACTGACAACTCTATTTCTGCCTGGTGCAGGCAATGGATAATTCACTTTGTAATCTGTCTGCTACCAATGACAGCACACTGTGTTTGGTATTGCCTTGTCTTAGGCGCTGTATAGACTAATGGGGTAGACACTACATCTTACTGAAAAGCAACATATAAAACTGTCAAGGACTTTTCTTTTTCTGCTCTTAGAAGGGGAAAGGGCTTCACAGCATTAGCAACCAGGCAAGCGTTAGCTGTGTTAAAGCTATTGGCTACAGCAGTCAGACACAGTGAGTTTTCACATGCAGGCTCATTTAGCTAAGCCCAGGAGAACATCCACATGAAGGAGAGTAGGTGTAAAAAAAGTAAAAATAAAAGACAGCCTGGAAAAGTACTCACATATGCGTGTTGGCTGGACCATTTTGGTTAGAAATGATGAGACATGGTCTATGTAAGTTGAGCTGGCTCCTGAAAATAATTAAATTCATAGCTAGGGAGAGCTATTAACTTATACATATTAAACACTGTGGCTGTCAATGAAGGTAGGTGGAGTTAGAGGTGACCAACTTCTTTTCCTAACATGACTCACCTATGCAGAAAAGTTGTAATAAATCAATTTATACTTAATGCACTATCATAGTTTCAGAAAAAAAACAAATGAAAGAACCTCAACTTATCTGGTTATGAAGATCTTCAAGTTAGAAGAGACCTGAAAGACAGCAAACTGGCATATTGAAAATCACATGTCTTCCAGCTAAACAGTCATCAGTTCACCCTGCCTCTAACCAATTTGGGTGACATCTCCCTGAAAAGAGGGTAGTAGCTACTTCCTGAAAATGCATCCGTTGCATTACATGAATGTTATTTTCAGAGTGTAAAAACTGTTTAATAGGGAAATGAAACATGCAATTAATATCATAGAAAACAGATCTGGTTCATGATATCTCCTAATTATCTATGTAATTTTATTTATGTTCCACTTGTAAAGTGCACTCTTATAATTACTATTTGAATATTGAGTGAAGGGTTTTTTTAGCCCTGAAACATAAAAAGATCAAAGTGTTTGACAGACAATGAAGAAAGTTGCCTGATTTTTGTCAGTGAATGCACTTTCCTTCACTTCTCAAACAACTGTGGATTACATGCTGGATTTTAAGCTTGAAACCTAAAAACCAAACTAAAACAAAAATCATTGCTAGTTCAAATTCATATTTCGTCTCAGAGAAGAAGGTGGCTATAGACTTCTCTTTTGTCTGATGGCAGTCCCACTTATTGAAGACAAAATTACTGTTTGCAAGAAAAACTGTTTTATAAAATGGGGAGATTTAAAAACATTCTTGCTTATCCATAATGATACTGGAAGCAATAATTTTTAAACATTGATGCTTGGCAATGAAAAGGCCCTTTTCCAACTCTAGCTATTTTTTCCAACATTCCTCATCTCTTCAGAATGAATCTGTTTTGCTGAAGTAAGCAAAGTTCTATTATTGTAGCAACTCTTCAGAAAAACATTGATTTTTGGTTGGGATTTGATGTCAGGAGAAACAATGAAATCACTGTTTTACAAGAAATACCTGAGGGTGGTCAGTCTGCACCCTACAGCCATCCATCCATTGCCTTGTGCAGAGGAAGAAGTTGTGTGGGAAACAGGGAAAGTTTTCAGAGGAATCCTTCCATCTGGAAGACTAAAAACTTCCCCAGAGCTGTTGGGAGGTTATAGAGAGTTGGTATGGTATAAAGCAATATTTTTTTTTTTCAGTTACCCGAGGGAATCAGAATGTTATCTTAGTGTTTATTTCCTTGGACTTGCATGGCGTATGTCACACTGCTTTTAGCCAGAGATATGTTTCATTAAACTGTAGAAAATGCTTTCATTTAAAAGAGAGGCCTTGCAAAATTAATGAGCATGTAAGACCTTCTAATACTACTCGTGGTTACTTAATAGCTAATTAATAATTAACTGATATCTTGTAATTAATTACAATAAGAACAATATCTACCTGTGCTGTAATGCAGAAGACACTGGGTAAGCAATTCCAAAAATAACACAAAATTATAGTCGAATCAGATCATGACTCCTGAGCTCTCCACTTGATTTGCAAATGGCTGAACTGCAACTGTATCCTAGAAATACAGTGACCAAATTACTGGAGAAGCCAAATGTTTCTGATTTGTCAGATGGCAGGGAGAGGATGACTGCAAAAAATAATAATAATTCAACAGAACAACTTATTGGCTGAGTAGACCCTAGAAAAATTGATTTTTTTTTCAGATACGTAATCACTGTAAACTATGTTTTATGGGTGCGTCAGTGATGGAAACCGACATCTCCTAACAGAAAGGACAGAAGATACTCTCTGTTGAGCCTTCCTCAAAAGGCTCAATGAACTATCATGTGGAGAGCAACAACAGCACCTGTGAGGATCCCTTTTCCCCTTCTCAGGGACATTCCAGTGAAGGAGGAGCACGTAAAAGTCAGCTTAAGAATTCAACAGTTTAGAGTTGTCCTGTGGGCAAATTGGTGTTGCATAAAGTAGGAGAGGGGCTATTTCCTCTCCCTTCTATCCTCTCCTCTCCCAGAGAGTTTTGCTGTGAGGATGATATTCCAGCAGTGCCACAGGTAACGAGCAGTAAGAGCTCAGATGTGTTTCACGGATTGTTCACTGCATCGTCTGTGTCTTGGATGAGGTGCAGTTGTTCTTCTCTGTGCTTGGTAATGCAGCCTAACCTTCAGGAGTGGCAAAGCTATCGAGGTCTCCTTTGGTGTACAAGGTCATGGAAAAGCTGGAAGTTAAACAAATGAATATCTCTGGCATTCTGCTCTTCTGTGTGGGCCACTTGTATAGGAGCAGAATGTTTAAGTTGAGAGATTAGCTAGGGACCTTCTAAGGAGAGTCACATCCACTTAGAACAAGGCGATCACAATGTCAGAGAGGTGATGGTAGAGACTGTGTATAATAAAGGTCCCACCGCACAAGGCTCACTAGAAAGTCAGAGGAATTTGTATGGAATCACCATAATGATGGAGTAATTCACCATCTTGTTGGCTCTGGGTCTCTTGCAAAATCCCTTGAGTTAAAAGAGGATCTGCTCTCTTATCTCCAAGCGCCATGCTGATAGAACAGTGAAGTCCTTAAAGTGCTTTGCAGAGCAAATTTAGAATTAAAAGCCTAAGAACTGAACCAGAAAAAATATGAGAATTTACCTGTTTGATACGACTGTGTTGTTAGTGCTGGAACTGGAAAGCTGTGGGGTATTACATTAACTTTTTACATCTCTCTCCTCCTGATGACTAAAGAAAATCATCCACCTTTGATGCCTACAGCCTGACACAAGGTTTGAAATAGGCTGTGACCTGTTTTCATTCGTGGAAGACATCAGCTACTGAGACTCAGATAGTCTTAGGAGAATCCTGAAATTGCAAAGGAGGCAAGGAGAAAAGATTTGTGCCACTTTTTAGTGACTAGGAAAGGAGTAATAATATATCAGACCAATCCACAAGATCTTTCTGTCCAAACTGGTAAAGACGGGGTGAGCAGAATGAGCCACAGTGATGCCAATGTCCAAAACTGGTGCTGTCATTGAATTTCTTGCAGGTAAAGTGTCGCAGGTCAATTGCAATCCATTTTCCTCCTTCTTGAGAGAAATAATAAACACATCTCTTACTTTAGGAGATTTAGACAATTTCCATTTAGGAAGGTCTGAATGTTTTCTCATGACAAGTTTCAGTGTCTTCAAATGGTGTCTTCAAAACACTTTAGGCTGATTTGAAGGAATTTGAAGGAAGACTGAATGACTCAAGCTTCTGCAAATCACAGAATTTCCAAATTCCATTTAGCTCTGTGAAGAAGTAGGGAGAATATCCTAAAGCCCATCCTGGTAAAGCATATAGTTATCATAGATTACTGGGGATGTTGACCTTGCAGAACATGCCAGCAAATGCCAAGACAGGTACCTGTGAACATGGAGCCATGTTAGATTTATAGGAAGGAGGCATGAATTTCTGGGAAACAATGACAGAGGAAAAGACAAAGGGAGGATTAAAGTGTAAAGAACCTGACTGTGGCTAACGGATCAGGAAGCAGACTTTGGAGGAGAGGGAAATACTGATGGCAGGATAAACAGGAATGATACTCCTTGAGTACTGCACTAGTGGCATTGTTGCCAGCATGAAGGCATCTGCCTTTCAGAAGATGCTGACAAATGGCAGACAGTTCAAGGGAAATCCCTAAACTAGAATACTAACCTGTAATGAGAGAGGGAAGAAAGAGAATCCTGTGACTGTGACCCATGGATCAACTGGAGTCACTTCTGCTGTATGATCTACAAGCAGGATCTTCTCTTATGGCCACGTGGTCTGCCAAAAGAGTGCTCTTAAACACAGCAGAGAAAGTCAGGGTGATATTCAAGGATCCAGACTTCATGATAAGCAAACTCAGACTGGAGTAATTATAGTGATAATTCATCAGCAGATTATTTTCTTTAGAAAAAAAATGAATCTAAATATAAATTCAGCAAAAGACAGATGTAGGGTACACATGCATCCAGAGCATGTGAGGATTCTGCTCCCTTCCGGGCTTTCTATGTGCATCTATGCATTAGCCTTCACAGAGATCATAATGTGGAAGTTTTGGGTGGCCTGCCCGCTGGTCTCACCTTTGCTTCTACTTGGATTACAGGTAACAGAACATACTTTTCTCTGAAGATTGGAAACATTTATCCACTTCCCCTCATACAGTGCAAAAATAATGTAGCAGGGCAGAAAGCATTAAGCAGGATTGACTAAACTTGCCATAGTATCCTACCATAACATCTCACAGGGCTCCAAAAACGGGAAATGGACCCTTGTTCAAAGAGGCTCAAATTCAGGAGTCCATGGCGTATCCTGCTTATGAGAGCTGAGAATAGGATGACCTCTAGCAGCAGCTGGAGAAAGTGCTCACATGAGTTTCTGAGTAACAGACTTCCCTTCTCCTCTCCCTTTCCCGAGCATAGATGTGAGGGAGCTGGAGAAAGTCCAGGAATGAAAGGGTGTGCTTGAAATGAGCAGCTGGTACTTAGTCTCTACACCAGTAGGATGGTCCTATGTGTGAGCTGATATTATAAAACTACGTGGGCACTTGTGTGAGTGGATTAGCTACCAAGTTCGTGGTAAAGTGGAGGGCACATTTCATGCTTTTTTTCAAAACTCCAAGCTGTGTCCAAAACACAACAGACTGAGATGAATTTAAAATAGAGCACCTGAAAAAAAAAATGTAAAGAGGTAGGTTGGATCGCGCAAAGACCTATGAACCTCAGGCATCTGTATAATTGCTTTAAACATCTACTTTGAGTCAATAAATCCCTACCAACTATTTTCTAAAAAAGGATGTTCACAGGTGACAAACTATTTACAATAGAAATAATGTGAATATTAAGCTAATCAAAGCACTAACATTAGAAAGGATTAAAAGAAAGGAGAGGGGGGAAAAAAAAGGAAAAAAGAAAAAGCTTGTAACAAGCAATCCATGTCACTTTTTTTCCCTCCTGCGTACTCTTGCTCTGTCCCATTTGTCTAGCAGTAATCTACATTTCAAATGATTACATGGGAAGCTGAAGTGGTAGTGACAGGGATAAACGAAGCTTGTTAAACTAATAGCTGCACTAATGCCCAAATATGTGAACTTCCAGAGTAAGGCAGCATCCAAGGCTGCCGGAGCTGTCAGCCCCGCTCCCCCTGGGCTCGTCCGCCAGCCGCTGCCACATGATGAATGGCCCTGTCGAGTAAATTCATCCGGGGCCCAATTAAATAGGCAGAAATGAACTAGAGCCGTCAAGCAGGGAGAGAGAGAACAAGAGAGAAAAAGAAAGAGAGAAGATAAAAAAAAAAAAAAAAAAAAAAAGAATAGGAGGAGGGGAGAAATATTCCGCACAAAGTCAAGGAAGCTCCAACGCTCCAACGCAGTGAAGTCATTCTGTCAGAAAATGGCCATTTAATGCTTTGCCGAGCCCACGACAGATAAGTCATGGGAGGAAGCTTTAGTGGAGTCCCAGGGCATTTCATTTATTAATTATCAGCTTCAAGTGGGGGATTGGAGTTAGACTCTCTCTCTTGCTATCGCTCTCTTTTTGCTCCCTTTTTCTCTCCCGAGCACTGTCAGTTCCTAGCCTCCTCTCTGTCAGGCAGAGAGGGCAGCTGCATAAGAGTTAGAAAGTTTGGCATATCGTGAGAGAGAAGATGCGAAGAAAAAGCTAGATACTTTTCCATGTCTTCTTTCTTCATTTTTTTTCAGAAATCCTGTTTGTGATGCTCAGCCCCTAGCTTCTACCACCCTCTCTTCCCACCCATCTTAGTGTGCTCACTAAGCCCTCTCTCTTCTATTAATCTGACACCACGTTAAACCATACAGCCTGCAGGACCACATCCTCTCCAGATCTGCCATTCTCTTCCCACACTACAAGCAAAGGCCTGGTGAAGAGAAGCCTCTATTGGTGAAGGAAAGGACTAAGGCATGAACAAACCAAGACACCATCTCTGCTCGTGGTGTAGTGTTTGACTGGGAGGGCAACTTCTGCACTTGTAAAAGGCTCAATACTCTAGAGCTACAGTGCAGCTGGTATTGAATACATTCTGCCACCCTCTATCATGCTGGCCTAGGTTTAAAGTCATCAGACTGCCTTTAGCTAGGTTGTTAGCCAGGATTTTTCCACCAAGATAGTTTTTCAGTGTGTCACATCCAGCATGCAATTCTCTATACAGTATTTCACCATTTCCCAAGCCTGAGGTTTTCCTAAAAGCCTCATCATAGGATTTTACTCGCTTAGCTCCAGAGACAAAGGCACCTATAATCTGGAGCAACTCCAGACTCTGCAGAGTGACATTTATCATCTTCCCTCCCTAGCCCTGCAGAACCAAGGCCACTCTGCACATCCACATCACCCAACCCCATACCTACACAAATTGGACACAGAAGAGAGGGGAGAAGAATGACTTGCAAAGCCGCACATGACCAGTGTCTTGTAACACCACGTCCCAGCTCTCATTGCCTACAGCTGGCTTTAAGTGGTGAACTACCATCCACGTCGTTCAGTCAAGCCTGCTTTGTCAGTAGCAATATGCCAGTAGGCAACAAGTAATTGATATATATGCTGCTTTTTCACCAGGTTTCTCTGCCTTCTGGAAATAAAATAACACTTTAAGTTGTTTTTTATTATTCCATGGGAGCCCAAAGACATGTTGGATTGGTTCAGAAGAACACTTTTCCTGCCACAGCTGAGAACACATGATCCAGACTCTTGTTATTTCCCATTTTTCACTTGTCCCACTTGCATTGGCTAGCTAATTATTATTCCCTCTCAGAAGAGATGCACATCCATGCTGTGCATTGTCATTGCCAGGAGGAAAAGGAATAGGTCAGGATGGGTGGAGGGAGGCAATTCAGAGCAATTGAGCTGGACAAATACACAGTCCTTCGTCTCCTGCTGGCTCCAGCACAGTCAGAGTGACAGTCAGTGGTGCGTGCAGTCCTGTGTTTACACTCTCATACTTCATAGGATTCCCTGTAGCTGGACGGGGAGCTGTTGTTTGGAGGAGGACAGATCCTTTTCTTGTCGCATGTGCACTGCACGGAGTACAATTGCTTTCTCTGGTCCAGAAACGTCAGCAAAAAGAAGGCAAATACTTGCTCAGGGGAGGCAGAAGAGCAGAAAAGACAGAAGGACCCAGGTGCTTCTATCTAGTGGCATGTAAAGGAAGCTGCAAAATGGACAAAATAATGAAGAAGAGGAGAGGAGTATAATTTACCTCAGTGAGACTGGAAAAGAGTCAGAAACTTTGTAGAAAATGTCTATAAAATGCTGTCGAGATGGGAAGATCTCTTCTCCTTTCTTCTTTTTTTTTTAAAAAGAAAAAAAGAACACTGTCTAATATAGCTGTAGCAGTCTTGCCATGCACAGACACTTGTTGGAAGAGAAAGAGATATCACTGATATCTGGACATAGTCTTACAACTCCAGCGAGCACATCCCTCCAGTGGTTTTCTCCATAGCCCTTGGTTTATTTGCTTGGTTTTATCAGGTCTCCTTGATACTTGTAAACACAAGCAGACAGGCGTCTCTCAGCTTTGTGACAGCAGATTAATTCAGTTCCCTATTGCACTCATTAGCCTCAGCTTCTCAGGAGGAAGCCTGACTGTACTGCTTATTTATGGGACTTCTTTTTGATCTTGCTCTTCCTCTCTGTGCCTTTTCCAGGACAAGAGAAAGAGAACAGAGCATTCCCCTCACTCTGAACATCCCCTCACCCTATGAAATATCTTCTGTGCAAATGTCTACTTCTAGGACAGTGTTATGTTCTTACTAGCTTTTGTTTTGTTTTGTTTTGTTTTAACTATTTTAGTTATATTTTGTTCTAAGCCTTTCACAACAAAGGACTGGTATCTCTGGTAGATTATGAGTGACTCCAGATATCATAGTATTAATTTATCTATCTTTTCTCATTGCTTCACAGACAACTTCAGATTTGTTTAACCTAAATAACATTAGCTACATATTTTTCTGCCTGTTACTGTAAGTGGGGCAGGATGTGGCAGAAAGCTTATTTGACAGTTTATTCTCTCTCTTGGATTTCTGGATAAGATTGCACACTTCCTCTCAACTTTTCCACATTCTGCTCATTTCCTCGCAACCTTGTCACTAGTTTTGCAAACATCTTCTAAAAGATGTTGTTAAAAGGTTTTTGAAAGCCTAGATAAATTGTAGCAACTTATTCTTTCCACTTTTTCCTAGTTTGGCAAGATTTGTCTTTTCTCCAGTATTTCTTCACAGCAATCCTATGGTATTTCCTCATTGTGATACCTGCAGTCTATTCTGGTTCTCCAGGTTGAAAAGACCAAAATCTTTTGGGCAGAAATTGCCCTGGTGCATGCTTCCAAGCAGTGTCCTTAACTGAAGGTTAAGCTTGCAGATTAGATGATTCTGGGTAGCTCTTGCCTGACCTCAAAGTATGGAAGTAAAACTAATGAATTATTTTATCATTTTTTTGAGGCTGGTTCAGCTACACCACTGAAATAAACATAAGGAAGATTTAGAACCACAGGGAGAAAAAAGGGCCCTTTTTATAGCAGTGAATTTTACTAAAATACAGTGAAATGTGATTGACATAGTTCAGCTTCTTCTGTCTCAAGGTCCATCCAAACTTCAGACCCACAGCAGTAACATACTCCTAGATTCACTGGTTTGCTACAACTCCTGACTCCTTAGTGCAATCCTGAGATGATTTTATAATCATTACACATCCACCCAAGTCACAGTGACCATAACAGGAACAATTGCCACTGATTGGGGACCCCATCAAATTACAAGAAAACACGGAGAGATGTTGAGAGTTGACATGTATTTCCAAGGATTTAACCTCCTGGCTTCTCATACTACAGAAGCTTTCAGGGAAGAGCCTGTGTTTAGTTTTATACTGTCTTACACAATTGGTGTCAAACACCACTTGAATTTCTGAGATCCAGCCTAACACACACAGAGCAGTTACTCTGATCACAATATCTATTACAGCAGGATTTTGCCAAGCACTATGCTTCATTGCAGTCAAATACTTAGACGTAATGCATGAAGTTATGCTGCATATATTAAGTAACTCAATAATATATAGTGACAGCAAAAAGTTTTATCTTAATGGAAGTATTTGTCACCCACTGAAGACGCACAGTGCTGTACTCCCCTTGCTAGAGGACCACAGGATAATTCTGAACTTGTTACAGCCTCCAGTGTCCTGAGGACAGCTAAAAGAACACTTAAAAGAGCAAATCTGTTTGCACTAAAAAATGTCATTTTTTTTATAGGGCAAAGATTTTTCTTATCAAAAATCTATTCACTAAAATGCTAATGATAGTCAGTGATTAGAAACTGCTGCTCAAGTTTTGAAAGTTCCCAGTGGGTTTCATAGACATGGCATGTAGCTTGTCAGATCAAGAAAAGCTCTCAACAAATCAAACTTTAGTGTATACATTTCTAAAAAATATTTCATTTTCTTAACGCTTCACTGTGCTAAAACCAATAGGGACTTTTGAGTTAAGCGACAGAGACCACATTATTATTTGCGAAGTCAGTTCTAATAGATGTCTCTCATGGCAAGATGTTCTCAGATAGGCATAGAAAAACTGCTAGCAAATGTATGTAACAATTAAAATTAATAATTGCTTTATTAAAATAAATTATTTTTATTTATTAAAGTGGCAGAATTTCTTGCTCAGTCTGGTTCTAGTTCACTATGTCTGTCACTTATATGAAGGTGCCTCAGCCAACCTGGGACCTTCAAGAAATGCAGGATCAGCTTCCTTCAAATCCAGTAAGAGTCAGGCAAACAAATTTGGCTGAAGTCAATACCATATTAGTCCTCACTCCAGCATCCAGCATTGGGGATGCAAGTTTTCAGCTCTAGATGTGATTTTTACAAGAGGATTTTCAAAGGACTGCTCCTGATGCTGATACTGATTTAGACATTGTCTGAAAATCTGAGAGGGGGATCCCAGGAACTAATACATATATGGGAAGTCCTATTGCTTCCAACAGAGCAGTTATAAATTGTGTGAATATGAATTAGAAACCAAAATACAAACATTAGCAGATAATGTAAAAGTTCCTCCATGATCCTGTGAGAATGGAGACTGTATCTTATTGTTTTTACAGATGAGGTCAATACTGAGGACCTCAGGGCTCAAAATGCAGGTATTTCACTTGAGCTGACTCTTTTTGCTCCTCTGTCTACACTGGACAGAGAGTGATATCTCAAGTGCGCTCCTAAATCTATTACAGATGCTTCTTTTGATTCCTATTCCAAAAGAAAATAACCTAAACTTGTACTTCATGTTTCAGGGAAATGCAGTTATGAACAACAGATAATGGCTGAATCAGAGATGCTCTACGTGTACACATTTTCTTTTCAATGCTGTTGTCCTATGCTCAGAACTCTGCAGATCAGAGCCCCCAGATCAGACACTGACTTTATAAAACCATCTTTCATAAGAGCAGGTAGTACAGCTCAGATGGTCCCTTTCATTACTTGCCCAAACATCTTCAGAAAGGACCACTATATTTTAATATGATTAGAGGACAGGAACAAGTAGACCAAAGAAAGTGCTGAGGGAAGCAACCAGTAGTCAGCTGATGAAGAGAAGGAAAATGGTTCCCTGAATGCGTCACAAGACCCCTTTTCTGCACCCAGCTGCTGGTTAGCTCCTGGCAGAGCTCAAAGTATGGAAATAAAGTGAAATAAACTGTTTTGATGCCTTTTCAGTTTCTCGAGTCCACTCCAGTTCCTTCACTGCATTAAACATCCATAAAATTTAAAATCACGGAGTGAAAAGAGGGCAAGCAGTCACACTGCTGATTAACAAAGAACCAAACTAACATATTCTGTAAGAAAGCGATTATATTGCTAATTAAATGATTTAGATTTTTTTAAAGTACAGGCTGTTGTAAACATAAGACAACTAGTAGGAGCTACTATACTACTATATGAATAGCAGGTTTCCTTTTCAATTTTGAGGTATATGGAGATATATGAACACAGCTACATATATATACACAGATGCACAGGTTCATGTGTTGCCTTCTGCCAGATGATCTCAAAACGTCTATGAATTTGCAATTCTTCGTCCTCCATTTCAGTGCAGAATGGGCTTAGACTGTTCAGGTGCTGACATCCAAGAAGCACGTGTTGGTGTTTACCCCCGTCACAGCCTCATGCTGTGGCTGGACAAGGAAAGGAAACTCACCCCCAGCTTCAATCTGGAAAGAGATCTGCAGGCTCTTCTGCGAGTTTTTTTGCACGCTCCAAGCAACTCTGTAAATAAGAACAGTTACGCTTTTTACTCCACCCTCTGTTCATCCTGCCGCATGGCACAGCAAGCTCTCCAGGGAAGGGGTTGTCTTAAAATGCATTTTCTCAGTTCCAAGGATAAACATCACATACCTTCTTTTCTCATGCTATCTTGCTTTCCCTCAATATTGCCATCTTCTCTTCTTCTACAAGCACCATCACAACTTCCCCTAGACTCCTGTCACCATTACGCACCATCTCATAGTCCCTCTCTACTTTCAAACAGCAGACAAGTGTTTCCCCTGGTGTCAGACCTTAAAATGTACCATAAATAACCCATCTGATTCTGAGTCAGAGAATAATCCATCATTTTTAGTGTGTTCCTTGTCCCTGGGAGGGTGGGGAGGATGGAGTGAGGGAGGAGGAAGTGGGAGACCATTCCAACACAGACAATTTGATTTAATTGTGGATAACTCTTAAGAAAAAAAAAATAAGTAAATAAATAGACTTGACAATGTTTCTGTGTTTCTTTTTTTCTGATGTTGTTATCTTGCAAGTGTCCTCACAAGATAAGCTGTTGTCTGAAATTCGCTGCCCAAGCTGAAATCCAAAGAATTTTCTTAAACCACAATGAAGGAGAGATGTACGCCTACGACTACAATACCAGGAATTCTTCCTTCTTCCATACTTTTTCAGGAAAAATGATGGCATACTTTAACATTAAGGTATTCAGTATGATCAGAAACAATTGAGTCTATTTGTCACTGTGGAATAACCTCATTCTTTAAATTCAATACTGAGCCAAAAGTAAGCTCTTTAAAAGTTTTTTTATTATTATTATTTTAGGCAGAAATTTTCTGGTTTGCTTGACTTTTAATGGATGGAAATCTACTTTTTTTTTTTTTTTCAGACATATTGCTATTTCTGTGTATTCCACTTTAGAATAAAGCCCAAATCTGTCATTTCATAAGCCATTTCTTCAGCTCCTTATGCTTTGCAGTGGAAGCTTATGCATAGATGGGGCTGTTAAAAACACTGACAGAAAGAAACAAACGGCTGTGCCTAAATGTTATACCTCGGCTGATTTTTATATAGCAATTTGCCTATTCTGTTTTTAAGCCTCAGGTAATGCAACAACAAAGTTCACCCAATTCAACATTTGCAATTGGAGAAAATTAGCATGCGGCAGCAGCCCTGTATTTACACTGGGGCCCATTCAGGCTTGCTGAAGAATAGTAACTTAAAAAGTTTCCATACAGCTAAGGTTTGAGATTCCTTGGGATTAAGTATTCCCTTACATGCATGTAAACAAGAGGATTGCCGTATTTTTTTGTACTCAGCCCTGAACAGGAGTCATCTACAAACAGGAGAGTTCATCGCAGCAGCCACAGCTGCTAAGAAGCTTCTACGGGGCTGGCATTTCATTTTTTATAGCTTTAGCAATGAGTGTATCTCCTGAACTGTATTTTCGTTTGCCAGTTCCTGAACACAAATCTTCTTCTGGTGCTGTTGGAATTGGCAAATTTAAGCAAAAGCCAATAATTCTGTTTAATCTCTAAATTTCTTTTGTCATCATCATTGAACCTGGCTTACTAACGATTTCTTAGAGTTTCAGCTTGAATGGGCATCCATAGATTTTCCTTCTTTTTGGGTTAAACATGCAGTTATCATTGGGCTTGTTTCTGTCAGCTTTTAGCCCTTCCTTCACTTGCATGCAACCAAATTACTATCTAAATTTGAGGATGTGGGAGGGGTTCAAAAGGAACAGGTAAAGGGCTTTATATCAAGGCCACAGCTTAACATGCAGTATGGCATCATGGCATTTTGTCAAGTTCTAACTATATCTGGTTGAAAAATTCCTACCCCTTCCAACTTAAGATATAGTATGCTTGACTGAATGCATTAGGACTTGTAATTTTTAGTAGTTGAGTTTGTCAGTTGTCTACCTATCCTGATTTTTTTTACTCCTATTGAAACCACTTGTATGTAACTGTAAGTCTGGGTTCGTTTACTTTTTATATAAGTCCTATAAAAAGCAAAGAAATGAATTATATTCTGACTCTTCATTTAGCACAGGTTCTAAATTATAAGCACCTGCAATCAATGGTTAGCTGGAAGCAGGCTTGAGGAGGTGTAAAGTTAATGAATTGACTAAATAGGAAAGAGCTGCATCTTTTGCCCTGTTCTTCCAAATATTATTGAAGTGGGGAGAATGAACTTTATACAGTATGAAATCAAGACTGCAGGTCAAGTCTGGACATGCTGTTGCTTTATTTTGTTTCCCATTTTCCCATTTTATGTGTCCAACAGATCTGAGTCACTGAGTCACTAGGCTCAAGGTGCTCTCTTAGGCTTCAACCAGAAAGCCAGGAGAGCTGTATTGACATATTTTGTAAAGGTTTCTTGGGGAGAAGAACTATTTCAGCTGGTTGAAAGACTGAAAACTGTTTTTTCTCCCACATGCACTTTTGAATGAGCACTTTTGTGAGCTGAAATGTGCACACCTGTGTAAGCAATGGCATAATCCACCTTGGAGAGCCCAGCTCAGGAGGTCAAAGCTTGACTCTCCGCGCATCTAAAAGGTAACAGCATGTATGAGAACAAAACACCCTGCAGGCAGAGTTAGTGGCTACTGCTTTTGTGCTTCTGAATCACCATGGCTGCCCTAAACATGGGCATTTTGATACCACCACTTGGAAACAAGGTTCCAGCAATGAGTTGTAGGTTTCCCACATTACACAGTACCACCGACTTTCGTAAAACAAATACTGCATGTTGTTCCTGGGTCTGAAGGGTACAGCATTTGTACAGCCATCACAGGATTAATTTGGCCTATTTCCCTGAGATATACAAGACAAAAGCAAAGCCTAGAGTTGTTTCTTTTCATTTCCCAGTACACAGCACTTTAGTGTTTGTGATATATAGTGCTTGGCTGACAATTAATAAGTCAAATAAAGTAGTCACCATCTCATGCTTACAGGGTTTCATGCACTTGCTTATATTTTTCCAGATATCCAAAGTTCCCCCTTTCACTCCACTGTTTTTTTTTTTAATTATAATTTGTAACTGCCTTTTGAAAAATGAGAGAAAAAATAGAGAATGCCTAGATATGTCTTAACATAAAATAATAACTTTAGTTTAGCTGTAGGATTTCTTTCTGGATAGTGTCTTATTCAAAATATTCCTGGAGCTGCATTAAGAGAGCCTCAAAAAATGCCAAGGGGAGAACAACAACAACCCCTGAATGAAAGCACATTGCAAAGCAAATTGCTACAGACTGGAAGTGTTACCAGTAGAACTAGGAAAATCAAGCATTTCTGCCAAGATTATAAAGCACAAACTGCCACCCCTACAATTACAATGCAGAAAATGTCTTACAAAGTGAAGGACTGGAATCAATTGGGTATCTTTCAATCAGGGCTCATAGTAGCACTGGGAGATTGTAGAAGACAGATTCTTTTAAAGATGAAATCTTGAGACAATACAGGAAAGCACAGAAATATAATTGTTAACATGATACTTGGGAGCATGAAAAGTGTTTGCTCAATTATTTAAGCTTCAAGCCCAAAATTTCTAAGGTAGATAACCATGACAAAGCAATTCTGGAAGCAATCTCTTGCAATCCTCCGTTTGTCCTTCTTGCATGTCAAAAGGACCTTTCTGAGCAGTTCTCAGAGATTGAACGAAAAGAGGAAAGAAAACCCAACTTTGGGACTCCTTCCCAAAATATGTCCCTGTACCTGGCACAGAACTTTGTCCCAGAAGGATCTCCAAGACATACTAGCCAGCAGGGCGACAATGTTGTGGGGTTTGGAGACATCTTTTGTGCAATTACGCAGCATCCAGCTGATGGCTGCATCCCTCTCCGGTACCAAAATGAAGGATTTGTGACTAAGCTGACCAACTGGGAAACAGCTCCTCATCCAGTTGCTCTCCTGTACCTCCTGCAGTGACGGAGGTGACCTGCATTCCTAATGCAAATCTGCTTCCTGGCAGATAGTGTGTAGCAAGCAATAGAGCTGGTCAAAATTTCGAATTTCCAATTTAAGCGAGATGTCAGTGTTTCAGAGCTTGTCATCCTTTTGACTCAGAATGAAAGAAATATTTTTAGAGGTGATACATGAAGTCATTGATTTGGGAAAACTAATGTTCCACAATCCACAGTTCACCTAATAGGACAAGAACAAAAGCAAAGCAATTAGGAAGTGAAGACTGGTGTTCTGGGATGTTTTTAAATGAAAATTCCAAACTTGAAAATGTTTGGTTTTTTTTTTTTTTTCAGATAGAAATTTATAAATTTTCTTAAAATTGGGCATTTGGTAAAAACTTTTAGTTTTGGTGAAACTGATTTTTTAACAAAAAAAGAAAAAGAAAGATTTGAAAAAAAAAATAGTGATCTACTTCACCTGCCAAATAACTAGAGCATTATACAGAAATGTGGTATAGTCACAGGTTATCTTACAACACATAAGACTTAAGTCTCAATAAGATTAAAACCTACCCTATAGGCATGACCATGCTACTAATATTTTTTTTTCTTTTTTTAAATATTTGCTAGGTTTAAAATGGGATACTTCTGGGACAAATTATATACCCCAAGAGCAGATCAAGGACTCAAAGACTGCCGTCACATGTTGTCTAGACTCTTCAAGTGTTTTAAAGAAATTATACATGAAAGAGCAGCAAAATGTCCCACTATGCCTGTACCTCTGACTGAAAGGACCTTCTTTGCAAAGAACGCTAACTACAAACAAATATTTCTTTTCCTTTCAAGCCCTAGTGGCATCTCCTTTCTCCCTACCCCATTACTTCTCTCTTCCCTTGTGCACAACTTCAGAGATTTTCTTGGGACAGCGTGGAAATCCCATGTGAGATTCCTGAACTCCCCCTCAGGACTAGTTCTTCCTGTTTTCTCCCTGCATCTAAAAGGGATGTACACAACTGCATCTTTTTTTTTTTTTTTTGGTTGCAAACCAGCTCTGATGGTTATCAAACAAAAGAAGACACCCAAAGCTGTGGGATGCTCTCCCTAAGCACTTACCCTAGCTGAAATGACAGCAGCATTTTATTTGGGATAAGAAGTGTATTTCTGAAGTAGATCTCCCCATATCCCTTTTTTACTCTGGTGTGGTTCAGGTTGCACAGCTCATGACCTGGATGACTTTTAGAAAAGACTGAATCAGAAGATGCACTGCAGGAGCACAGCTTGATGGACTTCAGCCACAGGGAGCATTCTCAACTACAGTCAGTCCAAAAGAGAACCATGGAAAAAACGCAGAGCGGATGCCTGCCTGCCCAAGGACATATCACCCCCCAGATATGCTCCTACCCATACAGCTTATCAATGTATACACAACCTGAACCGGCTAGTCATCTTCCCTATCCCTGCTGGCTTAAGCCACTCACATGGGTGGTCTGACTAGCATGTTCACACTGAAAAGTAAACAAAATATAGTCCTCTTTATTTATCGCTCTTCCATACTGAGTATCATTATAACATATAATGTCAGTAGCTTAGATATAAATATCTATTTATCACTGTATAATAAGCTAAAAAGGCAAGTTGCTACATACTGGAGATGTACATTATGTAATATTGCAAAATAACCCTGTTATCCCTTTCCCCTGCATGCTTCTGGTAGGTCATAAATTCAAGAGTTTATAGAAAAAGGTATCCTAACATATTCCATGAAAAGACATGTATCATTCTCAGGAGTTCTAAAATGCACCAAAAGAGACAAATAAGCATTTTTGTTTGTTTTCTTATTGAGAAAGAGTGATGTTGATTTGGATCCTGCAAGAAGTCCTGTTAATTCTGATCATGTAAGTTTGAAACAAGTGCTTAACTAGCACTGCAAGGTCATTCACATACCTTCAGTTGAGTTTGTTTCCTCATCCTTGGGGAGGAAAAGTGGCTGCTTGAGAAGGAATAGCTCTTTGTCTGGCACATCACTGAATCTACTCCTCATTATGATTGCTATTCCCAATCTCACTATGTCGTGTCAATATGCCAGTCCCTCAAGCACAGTGTTAACTTGTTTGAGACGTCACCTTGGCCTCCAAATTTCCATTCATCTGTCTCTGTTCGATTAAAAAAAAAAATGTTAACACACGTGCGCTCTGCGCTCTCAGATCCTCAAAAAATGCTCTTGTTGAGCTCTTCTCATCACCCTACCTGTGCTAGGGTGATATCACAGCTTTGACACACACGCTTGAATGAAATAGAAACTGACAGTGTCAAGGCATTTTAAGTGCTTAGCTATAAAGGATTCATGCAATTATCTTTTGTCGGAATTCATTTTGTCAGTCTTGAATAGTGCTAATATCTTTAGAAACTCTGAAGATGAATAAATGAGAAAAATGCCACTAAGAGCATTCTCCAACTAGAATAGCATTCTGGGGGCAGGAGAAATTACAGCCAGGAAAAGACTTGGTCCCAAGGACAAGTGCAAGCCTTGAAAAATTGAACATTACAGTCACTGAATAGGAGTACTGCTGTGGTTGTTTAGGAATTAAGCAGTTAGCAGCTGTCCACAGCTTTTTAGATATGTAAAAGTGGGTAGATATGTAAAACTCCATGGGTAGCTCAGGCAGCTCAAGCAGGATACCTACATCTTAAAAGTTTTATCTAACACTGTTGAACCATCCCCAGGTGTAAGGTAGGAAAAAAGGAAATTTCACTAATTATATGGACACATAACTGTTCTTCAGGAAAAAACTTTTTGGGGCTGCATTGTGGTGTGCTCACTGGGATACTATTGGGACTGAATTACTAGAATGTATCTGGAACCAATTGCTCTGAAGATCTCATGAAATTTGACTTATTTCTCCAAAATTATCACTGGAGATGTTCAGATATTTTGTCAGAGACTTGTTCTGGAGGGAACTGTCTTAAAATCTTTGCATACTTTACTAGATAAAATTTCACAAACAGCATCCTTTCTTTTTTTTTTGTGTGCATACACAGTCATTATTTTGGCAAAATTTTATCTTTGGTGTCCAGCAACTGTTAGTAAATTCATCCAACAAAGATAATTAAGATAAATAAAAATATTAAGATAATATTTTTGTATGACTCAAAGCAATCCAAAAAAGGGAGAAAACCTTCTTATTTTTCAGAATACAAGTAATGTTTTAACTTTTTAGCAAGCACCAGCCCCTTATCCAACAGTTATTTATCTATTTATCATTCAAATGTTTTCTGTTGATCCATGTCCTTAGGAATGCAGGGACGTGTGTGAATGCAGAGATTGTGGCTTGCTAAGGTTAAGCACTGTTTCTGTCATGGATAGTTTAATGCGCTATCTCATCCCCTAAATGGTCAAACAGTGTTTTGCCTCTGCTTTTTTTTTTTTTAGAGCCAGAGATTCTGGCTCTGTGAGAATGAATATACTGACATCTGTTGACTGTAGCTTAGAGTGGACACAATTTTTTTCAGCCAACTCAAAAAGCTATTCATTTTGTTGAAGTGGTTAAGGCAGGAGAATCAAAAGGCAAAGGACCACACTTCTTATTCCCTTAATAGGGAATATGCATATCTTTCTGGTATTCAGTCTGTGCCCACAAAGCCTATTAAAACAACATTAATGAGCTACTTGGAAAGATCTCCATCTTTTTTATGCGTGTGGTTACATTTAATGAAAAAAATTATTTCTGAATTTTTCAATTAAGTTAAAATTTTACTTCTCAGGGCTTTAAAACACATTCTAAAATACCTCCTAGTTCATTAGCATAATCTGAGGTTTTATTTAGTCTTCCAAACTGTCACATAGTGCAAAAGAGCTTAATGGAAGAATATGTTAAATTTGCCTATCGTGAAGGCAGAGGTATTTTCCAAAACCAAGAATAGCAAAATATCTCCATAAATTATCTCTATTCAAGAGCAGAGAAGCTTAACTGAATGCAACTGCTAACGTGAGAAACAGCTCCAAGACCACCTTTTTTTCATGTCCCAGTGAACAGTACCTCTTTCAGTCCTGCTAAAGGAGAAACACATTGTCCAGGGTGGGATATCCACACAACGCAGAGAGAAAATGGCTTGTTAGACAACTTGGGGGAATGCGGAAAATATTTCCTGGACATGCATCTTCATGTGCTGGGGCTTCAGGAAAACAAAAGAAAACAAAACAGTGTCCTTCCTACCACTTCTGATCTTCTGTGGGTATCATCCCAACCACCCAAATCAAGGGGTATGCTTCAGTAGGCTGTGGACTGGGTCTTACAGACTTTCCTCAAGTGAGTTGCCAAAAGTCCATCTCTCTAAACCAGAGGCAAATGCAATACAGTCACTGGTCCCATTTTTCAGACAAGGTGAATATCTTCCATATCTCAAACATATGACTGGCATACCCTGGGCCTAAATGCTAAATTGGAAGGTAAGCAGGAATCTTTACTCTGGGTGCAGCAATGAATGGTTGGCCTGCAAGAAGCCCACTCTAGTGAGGGATCTGAGGTAACCAGAGCTGTTTGCTTGCAGCAATGGAGAGCTGATGTGTTTAGGGACTGCTGCAAAACAACACTGCTTTTACTTAAAAAGTCAAGAACCTGTAGAACCAACCCTTTGGTCTGGAAAAAAAAAATCTGGTGCATACAGGGGTTTTCTTTACAACTGGTATTCTAAATATCATAACATCATTTTGTTTGACAGCTTAGTAATAAATATGATTCAGATAGCAAGCAAAAAGAAGCTTGTTGGAAATTAGAGACTTCATGAAGTTCATGAAAGTGCCCAAGAGCTATCAAACTATAACTTCTCAAGTAAGTTTTCAAACGTCAAATATTGATATTGTAAGGAATGCTAAAAAATCCTCTTACTTAGCATGAGCTCCTCAAGTTAGGTTTGAATTACAGTTGGCCTATGAAATTCCATCCTACCTCTTGTTTGCACTAGCGAGCACCTCTGAATGGACGCTTCGGACATCCATAAAAGCCAAAAATGGGAATTTCTAGACACTCTGACAATACTTTGCTTTGAGCAAAACTAGGTGGCATAATAACTGCTGTTATCTAAACATGTGTCTGTGTTATAATGGAAGTATTGTAAAACAAATTGCTTAAAGAGATTCAGAAATCAGAAATCTCACTACTCCTAGTGAGACATGGTCCAAGTTTAGATGTTTTGCTGAAAATGTAAGTCAGATACCTATACCAGTAAGTCCTAGAGAGTCATGTTCTGGTCCTGACTGATTTTTAATGGCCTTACAAAATGGTCCTATGTCACAATAGAAAGGTCTTCTCCTTTGACACTAATAGCACATTGATAAGGATTTGAATATGCTGCTGAACCAGGACCCATCTAAAGAGGAAAATCAGTTTGTGACGAGCTCTCACATGACTACTGGTCTCTGCTCTCCACTAATTTATCACATGTAGGTCATCTGTGCACTGTGAGTTCCTCCAGTCTTGATTAGGTGGTCACACTCATTTTCACAGGGTGTTAATGTGCAGTGGCTGGCATGATAAAAAGTGTCTTTTTAGTTTACTGGGCATAAACTCCCTGAGTAGAGGAAAACCTTGTGTTCCTCTGTTGTTTCAGGCTATAACTGCCAAATCTGGGGACTTAATCTAATGGAGACTTGAGGTAAATATCTACTTTAAGATGGAATGTACCATCTCAGAAGTTAGAAGTCTCTTGCAACTGACCAAAAAATAGACCCCTAGTTTAGGAACAACTAAATTTGGGGATTGAAGTTTTAAGGAAATAAAGACTGATGAGATAAAACTTCTTTTAATTGTTCATTGGTCCAGCATTTCATTTATATACTAAGTTTTGTCATAATTATCATGAGAAGGCATATGATAAAGGTTAGCTCATTTTCACAGACAAGGTTAGCTTATTTTCATAGACAAGCAAAACTGCTTCTCTTAAACTTGTCTGTTATTTCAACCCAGCTAATATAACATTTAAACTAAATGAATTCACAGACTGGAGTGCACCCGAACTCATAGGAAGGGTCCACTTATATGTTGGAATTGCAGTATCTTATCACAAAGCAGCAAAAAATTAAAGCAAACATGATGAAGATAAGTAAACCCAAATATTTCAAAGACAGGAATTTAAACTCATATTGGCAATAACAATGTGCACTGTTTCACATCTGATCTTGAGGTATTTCTGTCAGTGTTGCCTACCTCTGGTGCAGGACAGGCCTATGGGACCTGTCTCTGCAGTTCCCACCCTATGGCACTGCAGGCAGTAGGAAGTAGGATACAGGTTAGTCAGCTGTTCTTCTGAATATAATGAACTCACAAAATTTGTGGGGTTGGGAAGGACCGCTGGAGATCACTTAGTTTCCTACTGAAGGTGGGTCAGCTACAGCAGGTTGCTGAGGACCATGTCCTATCCAGGTTTGAATACCTCCAAGGATGGAGATTCCACAATATCTCTGAGCAGCGTACTCCGCCATTCTACCATGAAAAAAAATTCTTATATTTAAATGGAATTCACTGGGTTTTAATTTGTGTCAACTGCCTCTGCACTAGTAGCCCAAGCCTAAAGACAAGGCTACTTAGCGTAAAGTCTCTGTCCTTACAATTTTCTGGTTTAGTTCAAGTTTCTTTACTCACCATGCAAGCAGGAGTGACCTTAGATACAGCCATGTATGTCAGTTCTCTTTTATTTTCATACAGAACGACAGGAGAGTTGGTGTTGGAAGGACCCTCTGGAGATGATCTGGTCTAAGCTCCCCATTTAAGCAGGATCAGCTATAGCAAACTGACCAGAATCATGTCCCTATATAGTCTGAATAGTTCCAAAGATGAAAATTTGTCAACAAGGAATTCTATCTGAATGTTGGCACAATTATTTGGTGTACAAACTGCTCATCTCATTTTTGTCTCATCCCTATTCTTGCTGTCCCATTGTCTAGGTCATTATTGAAGATGTCTTATTGTATTGGTCCCAGTATTGCCCTCTGGGGTATTCCACCAGTGACTGGTCTCTAGGTGGGATTTCTGTCATTGTTCACAACCCTTTGATGCCAAAAGCTCAGTCAGTTTTCAGTCCACTCCATTGTCCATTTATCTAGGTCGTATTTCATGAGCTTATCTATGAGGATATTATGGGAAAGAGTGTTGAAAGCATTACTGATATTCAAATAAGCATCAGTCAGTGTTCTACCCTCTTCTGCCAAGACTGTCATCTCACTGTAGAAAGCTGAAGGCTAGTCTTATTCTTGAAGGCCAGTCTTACCAGGAAAGACTGAGACAAAGAAGGCATTCAGGGTCTTAGCCTGTTCTGTGTCCTTTGTAGCCAGGTCTCCATTCCTATTCATCAGCAGGTCTTCATTTTCTCTAGTCTTTCGTTTTCTGTTGATGTATTTGTAGAAGGCCTTCTTATTGCCCTTCATGTGCCTCATCAAATTCAGCTCTAGGTAGGTTTTTGCTTTCCTGGTATCATCCTACATGTTACAACACCTGGCAGGGACGAAGAGGTGGTTGTACATCTACCTCTTGTATGGTTCCTTTTTATGTTAAGTTTTGTCAGGAACTCCTTGTTCATCCATCTTGACATCTTTTTGTTTTTCCAAATCTCTGGAATTCTTGAGCTTAATGGAGGTGATCCTTAAAAGTCAGCTGACTCTTCTAGACACTATTCCATCTCAGAGGGTCTTCCATAGGAATCTGCCAGACAGAACAGGTTAAGTCTGCTCTACTGAAGTCCATCTTGCATTTTTATTGCTCCCTCTATCAGGGTTCTGATCTCCACCATCTCATGGTCACCATAGCCAAGGCTGCTCCCAACCATTACAGAATCACAGAATGACAGAATGATTGAGGTTGGAAGGGACCTCTAGAGATCATCTAGTGTAATCCCCTTGATCAACAGGGACACTTAGAGCATGTGACACAGGGTCACATCCAGGCGGGTTTGGAAGATCTCCAGAAAAGGAGATTCCAAAACCTTTCTAGGCAGCCCATTCTAGTGCTCTGTAATTCTAACAGGAAAGAAGTTCTTCCTCATATGGAGATTAAACTTCCCGTGTTTTAATTTACGCCCATTAGCCCTTGTCCTGTCACAGGCCACCACCGAAAAGAGTTGGCACCATCCTCTTTACATACTTCTCTCAGATATCTGTATATATTGATAAGATCCCCTTTCAATCTTCTCCAGGGGCAGGACCCTGCACTTGTCCTTGTTGAACCTCAAGAGGTTCCTCTCTGCCCAACTCTCCAACCTGTCCAGGTCCCTCTAAATGACAGCCACTCCACCCAGTTTGGTGTCATCTGCAAACATGCTGAGGATGCAATCTATCCCTCATTCGATCACTGATGAAAAAGTTGAACAGCTTACATGCCCAGCCAGTTTTTCCCTGCTTCTGAGTTCCAACAAGGCAATTCCTTTCATCTGCTTCTCAATCCTACATGTCAGGAAGCAGCAGTCAATGCAGCTAAGAAACTGCCTGGATTGCTTGTGCCCTGCTGTATTGTCCCTCCTACATATATATGAGTGGTTGAAATATTCCAAGAGGACCAGGGCTTATGAATAGGAGATTTCTTCCAATCATAAAGGCCTCACCTATTTTTTCTTCTTGATCAGGAAATCTGTAGGAGACATCCAATATAATGTCACTCATATTGGTCAACCATCTGATCCTACCTGACAAACCCTTTCCTGGCTCATTGCCAGTCCCAAGGTGAAGCTCCATGCATTCTTGCTGCTCTCTCACACCAAGGACAAAACTTTCTTCTCACCTGCTTGAGGACTTGACTTTTCCAAGGTGCCTGCATCCATCCATCACAGTCCAGCAGCTGTATGATCTATGTCACCATCCCAAGAGAGACAGCAAGATGGCAACTTCACACAGGCCAACAATCCCTCTTGCTTGTTCCCCATGCTGCGGGGCGCTTGAAAGAGGCACTTGCTGATTTCTCAAAAAGAGTATGAGAACGCTCTCCAGAATTCCGTCTGAAAAGTCACTCCATATTTATGTGAATAGGACTGGGACCCCTCCAGCCTTATTTTGTTGATTAAGATACTACTAGTTGATTACAAGATAGTACTATTTACATCACTCCTATGGCTTTTGTTTGCTAGCACCACTTTCTCCCTTAGTTAATATTCATTGTCCCCCTTCCATACAGTTCCCAGTTTAAAGATCTCCAAACTCAGTTGACCAGACTACTGTAAAAGAAGATTTTGCCATAATTATGTAGATGGATCCTATTTCTTCCAAGTAGATCTCAAGTTTCTGAAAAGGTCCTATGGTCATAAAAAGCTCAAACCATGTTGTTCGCACTAGCTGTGAAAACTGTAGCATCTGTGCTCACCTGTATTACCTGTTCAGTCCTTCTCAAGTCCCGCTCCCTTCCTGCAACGACTGAGGAGAAAATCATGCTTGATCCTTTTCAAGTCACCCGTAGCACAAGTTGGCAATAGCCTGCGAGCAGAACACGTTTTGGCAGCCTTTCCTTGATACCCTGAATCTGAGCTCACAGCAAGCAGTAAACTCCATAGAGACAGAGGCTAGCTGTCCAACTGGCTCCCTTCCCTCACAACACGGAGTCTCCCTTCGTTATATGTGCCAGCTTCCTCCTGGGCCTGCAGCTGAGCTTAAGCTCAAACAAATGAGGAGTCACATTGGACAGGGCTCCCAGCCTCTCTTGTGCCCTAAAGGCACTGGTCTGTTCTGTACTTGCAAATATTAATATGCAGCAGCAGGTGCTCTCCTAGTTTCAGAAGTTGCAATCTTCAGTCTCCGCTGTCTCAAAAGGTTCTGCTTCCCACGCTCAGAGGCACAGACCTTCTGGTATATACTTCAGTGCCACTGGGGACTTGGGATATGGGAGATGCAGGACCTTGGAGAAGATTCAACTGATTTCTTAAATCTCTTGGGATGGACCTTTCCTACAGCTACTCTTTGCTCACACAGGACACTATGAGAGCTGAGGAAGATGATGGTTGTCGCATTCACATTCCCAAATGTGAGAGGAAGACAGGAAGACAGGTCTGAGAAATTTCTGCATTTCCTGATTCCACCAAGACTCACACAAACCCATTCTATGCTATAGGTGGAGAATTAAAAGAGGAAGTCAGGCTCAAGCTATAGATCAGCTGTGATCTCAGACCTTTGTCTCACCACCGGCTAACTTGCTATGCGGTCTTGTTCCCCAGCATTTTCTATTTGTTTTCCTCCTGATTTACTTTCATGTTTGATATCCTCATTTATCTCTTTCTCAAGTCACCCTGGCCTCCTTCCAGCCTCCTTTCCTTCTTCTTATCTCTCCCTATTCCTTTTTATTTTCTGACATCTCTCTATTCCTCTGCTTTTGTTGCTGGCTTGTGGACCTGCTGTATGTCTGATATCTCTGACATCAAATATAGCAATATCTCACACCAGGAACCAGAAGCCACATGCAGGAAGCACCGAGGCAAGGGTTGGGAAGCTGCTGGATATTAGACCAAAAGGGAGACAGGGAATTTCATATCTGGCCTGTAGTAAAAGGAAAAAAAGTAAAGCAGCCCACAAAGACATTTAGAAAAGGAAAATTTACAGAGAGTCTGAGGAACATTAGCCATGGAAAATCTGAAGAGAGTCTGCATAGTCAGACTGTTTAACTGAGCTAGGTGGAGCTGCCTTCTGCATTCCTCCACTTAATGAATTGCTGTTCTTAGAGGATTACTTTTGCAAGCCAAAAAACAAGAATCTGATTTTTTTTTTCTATTTGGAAACACAGGTAATGGTGCTTTCCATTTTTTTTTCAGAGATTTCAGGAGCTTGGGAATTAGTTTTCCATCAGAAAATGGAGATTTTGCAGCACAAAAATATAAAACAGAGGCAGTCTGTTATAAACAAAATTTTCAACAACAGCTGAACTGAATCAAGTGGAATTACTGCATTCAAATGAAATAAAAATAATTTATTATCACTTCCTCAATTTCATTCATTCACTTTTTTTTAGATTTTGTTTTGTTCAATTTTTTATAGAGGTATATTGCAATGTTTACCACTTTAAAAAAATCCATAAATAAAGAAAGTAGACTGTATATCACAAAACAATACACTTGTTACATAGTTAAAAATTTGCTAATAAAATTTACAAAAAGCTATCACACAAAAAATCAATTAAAAGCTGATCAGTCACTTTTTAAACACTAGTAGACATTACAATAGGCTATTTAATCTAGGCAATGTATGGCAAAGCATCTGCTATCCTCCTCTTTCTCCATATCTGCCCCCTGCTATCAAAACCTTAATTTCTAATTGCAGTGCTAGGGTAGGGATTGGGGCAGTGCTGATCGCATGCATAACATCTCCTGCAAATATTGGATCGCGGCAAACAGCTACGTAGCCACTAATAAATAAATAAATAAATAAATAAATAAATAAATAAATAAAACAAAAGAAAACCCTGCAGAAGCAGAATAGGAATAGAGTTTGAAACCAAAGCTTTCAAGCCCACAGCTGGAAGCCTTGCCACTACACGGAGGTAATAAACTAGTGCGAACGAGCACTGCCTTTGACATCGCCATGTTCACAAACTATGTCTGAAACAAGCCCCTCTGCTCCGCTCCTGAGTTCCATCGCATTAAACCCACTCCATGTAACCATGGCAACACATGTTAAAAACACACTGTTTGACGGGAAGTGGCTCCGTCTCGGGTATGCCCCGTGCCCCTGGCCTCTGGCGAGCGGGAGCACCCGCGCGCTCCCTCCGAGTGCCTGAACCATCCGTGACGCGGACAACAGGCTTGCTTAATTTTATTTATAACGAGCTGGTGGGGCAGGAAGACCTCTGATGGGATCTGTCAAGGAACAGAGGGACACCTAGGTTGCCTCCAGCGTTTCACTTTCTTGCATCTACCAAACGCAAACTTGAAGCTGTAAAAAAAATCATGGATATATTAAAGAAAAGGACAGGCTCTTCAATCAATTGTCTAGACTTCGGGTGAATGCTGGATGGCGTCATTAGCTGCAAGGAGAGAGCGTTGACACAATACAGCTGCCAGGCGTTCAATATCCACAATTTCTGATCCACGAAACGGAACCTTCTTCAGCAGCTCCTAAAAGCAGAAAGAGACCCTCTGCCACAGCTAACTGTTGCCCATACATGCAATATCTTGTCATCTCTTTTGCTCTTTTAGCAGCTAGCATTTTTTTAAGGCATCTTGCACAGCCACCCGCTCCCCTCTAAAACCTGAGCAGGATGAAGATTTCCCCAGAGCGCAGATTGGAGTCTTTGTGGACATGATAGAGGCAAGAGAATTATCTGACAAGACATTTGCTTTGAAATGGAAAAGGCAATGTTCTTGGCAGCACGAGAGCAGGAATGGGGGAGGGAGTGGAAAGAAAGCATGAAATCCATCAAACCCATATTTGTCTCATTAAAAGTACTCCTAATTTATAATGCCTTGGAACGTGGTTGTCACCCAGCTGTGCAGCCATCACAATGTTGCCTCTTACTTTTTTTTTCCTTTTTTAAGCTCCTCTCCACCACCTCACTGGGACTGCCATCAATTTCTTCTCATCAGCGGTAGTTACAGTAAATGGATTCATTTGTGGGCAATGGGAGCTGAAAGACAAAGGTGACAATATAATTAAGGTTTTTAATTCTATGCCTGAACAGTTAAGTCCAGAACTCATGATAATTAGCTGGCTGCAATGAAAGATCTTTAGTCGTTACTTTGCCTTTGTTTCCTATAATTGTTCATTTTGGCCAACTACATTTGTCCTTTAATCTGAATCCTTGCCTGATGACATTCTGCCTCTCCATTTATTCCTTTGAACTGTAAAAAATGGATTAGTAGTGCAGTAATGTGTAAATGGTGAATACAGACACCACACCATGTCCTTAGTCACATACTCTTATGTGACTTTGGTATATATGGAGTGGAGGGGAACACTGTCAGAGAAGGTTATTGAATCATTTGAGAAAGTGAGAAATGGATGGATGGAAACCTTGTATGCATTTGACATCATAACACCTAAACCAAATAGAGCATTATTTTCAACATCATGGACGTATGTATGTTTAGCATATGGCCGTTCTCTGCATTCAGCGCTCAACAGATCATAGAAATATCGTAGCAGTATCAATTTTTTAGAGTATATCAGAAATATTTTCTCAATATTTAATGAAAGGACATGTTAATGACAGTCAATGTCCAAGTTGTTTTTTCCCTCTTTGCATATGATACTTCACATAAAATACATGACTAAACTATCATACTGGGTGAATAAAGTAACTTTATCAACAGTGATATCATCAGAAGAATGTGAGTCAAGACTAGGAGGTCACAGCTGCCAAAAACTCCCTAAAAAGATCTTAGTGAAAAATAAAAAACAAAGCAAAAGAAAAAAAAGACAAATGTCTATTTTTATAAATTATAAATTTATAATTTCACTATAATTGAATAGTGAAAACACCTCAGGGCCTGCATCCTGCTCCCTGGTTACACCTCTTACACCTCTAACACTCCTAATTCTTTCATCAGAAAAATTTCAAGTATATCTTCTATCTTACAGAATCCGACCTCAAAGGCTATTATGACACCACCTCAACTTTTATTTAGAATAAATAAATCTAAAGAATCATGACCTGATAGGTATAATCAAGTCAAAGTATTTGCGTGTTTGAGTTAAAGGGTGAGAACAAGAAGCTGGCATCAGAGAGCAAGTATCAGAGGCAACAAATATATTTGAAAAGTTTAAGCAGGAATAAAACAACAGTAACTTTGCAGAAAGTGATTCGTTCCAAATAGCTATAGGAAACAGTGAGAAAATATTATGCAACATTGACTTACTATTACATGACTTAGCACAAAACACAGAAAGGGTCTACTGTAAGACTAATTTGGCAAGTACTTTGGCCTCTGTGACCTGCCTGTAAACCTCGATAGCCTTAATATTGTTTCTACACCAAGTGAATTTAAAAAAAGAAAGGGGAGAGGGACCAAAAAAAAAGTCTTAAGGAAAAAAATGGAAAAGTTGTTCTTACAAGACAAAAATCAAGCACTGACAAGTCACATAATGAGTAAGTAGAAAGGTCTGTCCTGTACCTGTTCTTCTGTTATGTTTTTTAAAAAAATGTTAATCCCTGAATAATTTACTTTAGGATATCATTTCAGACAGTAGCATATACCTGTATTTCAAAAGAGCTCTATTTTGATTATCCCATCTTTGGTTGTGTGCAAATACTCATCGGAAGCTGAAAAATACCCATACATGCCATGTCTTCTACTAACCATAGAAAGTTTGAATATGTCCAAGGATGAAGATTTCATTGGACACCTTTGGAAAATATCTGGCCTCGTCCTACTCATTCTCTTATACCAGATATTTATAAATATTGGTAATTTCACCTCTGCTCCTTCTTTCTCTGGGATAAACAGGCCATTAAATCAGTTTGTAAAGCTTGAACATCACTTCTCTCCCCGCTGCAGACTCCAGACAATTGGAACTTTTGAAAGTAATACATTCAGAAGAGGTTGAGAAACCTTGAATAAAGAGATCTGTTCCTCAAAAAGGGGATGAGCTCTGCCTGACATTCTGACAGAGATTTTCCATCTGCAGGGGGCCAGAAAGACATGGGAAAAACAGGAAGGCATGTTCCCAAAACAGTATTTGGATACCTTGTTTTTTATTTCAATATGGGCATGCACACACACACCCTGTCCCCAAAGTGTTGGGGAGATTATGACCAGTTATGACACTTACAAATTTACTTTTTTTTCTAGGCTCTCAGGCATGTTCTTGTAACTTTTTGTAGAAGTTCCCATATATGCTCCTGTGCCCTTGAATCTATTAACTGAGGCAAAATGATTAATTATTTCAGTGTCTCTATAACATCACTCAACTTATCGCACATTCATATTTGAAGATATAAAAATAATAGCACTAAAGGACATGTTCTATTAAACTATTCATAATCAGAGCTGTCTAGAATAGCAGAAGAACCAAACAGGCACAGTAAAGTAACAAACGTTAATGATTCAAAGATAAAATACTATATTTTCATCCAAAAGATGTGTGACAAAACCAAGAAATTAGGAGCTAAAAGGTTACATTACCAAGAAGAACATCTTACAGCAAGGACTGCCTCAGAAGGAAGTGTACTATAGGTAAAATATGCTGTAAGAACTGAGTAATCTTGCAATATCTTAAGTTTTTTTCTTGAAACAGCTGTCCTGGGAAGGTGAGTAACTATGATGTCCTTTTTACAGATAGGAGCCAGAGTATCTCCCATCTGTATGCATGGTAAAGGAGTATCACCAGTTAGTTGGGTGACTCCCAAGAAAAAATACAAAATACATCCTCTCAAAGTGCATGGGAGCTTCTGTGCCACTGGATCTAACATATTGGGGCCAAAGAGGGAGTTCATGCTGAGATCTTGCCTCAATACAGGTTGGGAACAGAAGAGAGTCTCCTGGAAGAGGCATAAACCTATGAGCTCAGACACAGACTTCTTGCCTTGCCTATGATCACATGGGAAGCCAAATAATTTTGCTTAGCAACATTCTTTATTTCCCCTTGGAAACACTGACATTTGGGAGGTAGGGTGAAGGGTTTTTACTATTAAACAAAACTATAGAATATATTTTGGAAAGTATTACATTAGTGCTTAAAGTGATCATCTATGCATTGACCATGCTAACAACATTCTGCACATACATGCACCTCAGTGAAGTTACAGTTGATCTAACTATACAGACGATTTCTGTGTAGTGAGCACCACAGCTTCCAAACACATCTAAGTCACAAGAGTTTGGGGAGTCTGCCTACATACAAGTTATAAGTTCTGATAGACCTTATGAACTCTGTGTATACTCGTGCATACTGAAGCAGTTATTCATTGAGATGATCAGGTCATGATTCCTACAGACTGAGCTCAACAGCTACAGGACAGCTTGGCTTTTAGGAGAAAGAGAGGGCAATTCCACAAGCCATGTGAGCTCTGCACAGTATTTTATACAGGATGTAGAAAAATCTTCCATTTCCCCTGGTGCTTCTTCTATTGAGCGTAGCACTTCTGATGAATTGGAGGAATTTTTGATGTATATGCTACTTAAGAGTGAATTACTTTGTCTTGGTTGGGATAATGACTATAGTAGAAATTTTGGCTGCATGAAAGGAAAAATGTCAATCCTGTAAGTTGTAATCAGGATCCAGCATGAAGAAATGACAGTTCTCTAGCTGAAACAGAGAACAAAGAACATCATAAAGTGAAAGGTTTCTAGGCAAAGGTGCATTGATGATCAGGCCAAAAGAAAGTTCATTTAAGAGTGTGAACAGAAATCTTGAAACCTGTGAGTGCAATAGGAGAGGTTTGGGAGGAGAGGAAAAAGAAGATCCCACAGTGCAAAGTGGCAGCTTCAGCAGCAGCTGGAGTAGGAGAAAAAAATTGCAGTCTCATTAAAAAATAACAATTTCCCTTAGCAAATTACTGATAAACAGATGATACATTATACAGCATTGTGATACCAGAAGTCTTGGGTCTTTGTCCTAAAATATCTATTTTTTATTATACACAGAAGTAATGCAGATTTTTCACTATGGGGGAAAAAATATCTCTCTGATCCTTTTTTTATCATTTTAAACTACTGCTATTTTGAAATTTCCTTTGCTCAGAGAAAAAAGGGGCTTTTGGCAAATGTTCTTGCCTGAAGTAAAAGATTTTGTCCAAACCAAAGTCATGATATCATTTTCTTTTTTTTTTTTTTTTCAGATTTCATAACAAAAAGTTGCCAAAAATAACTATCTGAGAGTTTCATTTCTTTCCATTTATTAAAGCTGTTTAAAGATGATACCATAAAGACTTAGAGAGGGGATCTCTCTGTGGACATGCTCCCTTAAGGTATTTGTACACACTAAGAAAATACTCACTCAGTCTTCTTTAGGCTGAACAGGCCCAGCTCTCACCTTCTTCTTGTAGCAGAGATGCTCCAGTCCCCTAATCATCTTTGTAGCCCTACCTGGACTCTCTCCAGAAGTTTCATGTCCCTCTTGCAGCAGGGAGCCTCTCCAAATGTGGCCTCACCAGGGCTGAGCAGAGGGTCACTGATCACCTCCCTTTACTTGCTGGCAGCACCTAATGCACCATTGGCCTTCTTGGTCACAAGGACACATTGCTGGCTCGTGGTCAACTTATTGTCCACCACGACGCTCAGATACTTCTCTGCAGAGCTGCTCTCCAGAAGGTCAACCCCCATCTATCCTGGTGCATGGTGAAAGGCCTTGCACTTTTCCCTGTTGAACTTCTCTCCACCCACCTCTCGATCCTATCCAGGTCTCTTTGAAGGACTGCACAGCTCTCTGATATTACCAGCCACTCCTCTCAGCTCTGTACTGTCAGCTGACACAATGAGGGTGCACTTTATCCCTTCATCCAAGTCCTTGATAAATAAAGTGAACAGGACTGGACCCAGGGAGACACTGGAGACCTCCAGCCTCTGCACTGCTAATCATAGCCCTCTAGGCTCTGCTGTTCAGGCAGCTTTCAGTCCACCTCAGTGTTCACACTTCCTGAGCTTACCTATGAGGATGATTTGGATGTGCCGAAGTAAAGGTAATTGCTCTCCCCTCATCTGCCCAACCAGTCATTCCATCATAGAAGACTATCAGGTTGATTAAGCATGATTTCCCCTTAGTGAATCCGTACTGATATTTTCCCCCAAAGATAAAAAATTCTTAGAGTTTATCTGCAAATTAAAACTAAGATCTGCTATTATTCCCATGCCCACTTTCTATAAACTCCCACATTCCAAAATCAGCCTTTAGATTCTCATTTTATGTAAGATTTCCTGCTCAGTTGTCCTTACTATCTAGTTACGTACCAGTCTATGGCTGTTAAGGTAACCCCAAATTTTCATAATTTAATAACAGCAGAACTGTTCAAAGCAGACTTGGATTTGGTCTTTTGGAATTCATGTATTAAAGAAAGGTAAAAATTAGCAGCTGCTTGCTAATTTTGAAACAACTTTTGCTGTGATAAGTCAATCATAGACAACAGAATCACATCATTAAAACCTTCTTTGTGCTGTTCATACTGTTGCCTGTTCTCCATCACACCACTCAAGGTATTTGTAGGCAAATAGAAGCCCAGAGAAACTTAAACTTTGTAGATTTACTGAGTGTTCTGACCTTTTCAAATCCCTTCCAAGGAAGTCACAGTTTGTTGGAACTGCTGGCTCCCAGTGAATCTCTTGAGAGCTGGCACTGTTCTCATTCATCATAATAGAAGGATTCCACCTGCATCAGGGTCAGTCCCTCAAGTGACCTGATAGCTGAGAGGCAATAGATATATCTTGTCATCACCTTGATTGCTCTTATTTTTGGATGCTGTAAGGTCAAAATGAATGCTATATATTCCAGAAGTTTTCTATGCCCGTGCCTGCCCTTGGGTGACAGAACCTACTGCAGAGAAGGTTATTGGCCAGCTGGTTTTATTTTTCCTTCCTGTTCTTGCTTTTAAGGAGATCTCTTCTGGCAGAGGAAAAAAAAATCAATTTGTTTGAATGCCTACAAAGTCACCAAATGCAATGGCAGTCTTTATACTTTGTACTTAAACACAGAAGGCCAAGATTTTCTCAATAGTTAGGCTCTGAAGTCTGTATTTTTATATCAACACAGCATATGTCTGACTTCCTGAATGCAGAAAGCTTATAAAGCCAGTTGATTTCTTCCCATATAACGTGATGTTTCTAAAGTAGTCTCTGGCTTCTAGGGACATGTTTTGACATGTCAGAATCACTTTGCTCACACCACTTTTAAATAATAAAATCTTGGCAGCCAAGTTCTGCAAAGTAGGTTTGTAATTTAATATTGCTGTTCTATCTGTTCCTAGACTTTTAGCAATCTCTTCTTCTCTATTCATCTCTTTGCATAATAATAAAGACAGATCCTTGAAAGTTTGCCACCCAACTCTTCCAAAAAAGCATACTGGAAGGAGCGTTAAAATATCCCAAGTTAAGCACTGACTTAGATTTACAAAGATGTTTGGTTGCTGATACGTCAACAGCACTGTTGAGGCTTCCAAAAGCCTCTTCATTGCAGTATTTCAGTCTTGATGGATAAATAGACATTCTTTGAAGAGTAAAGTATTTTTCTTGATTAAGGAACATATTTAAAGAACTAACTTAGACCAAAAGCACTAGAACAAGGTGATACTGTTTTCATCTTGTCTTCCTCACTTTAACAATCTTGCAGTAGATGCTAGAGGACAGGTGTTCTCGTAAAATACAAGACCAGAATTATATCAACTTTTATTATAAATGCACTATAAATTTACTATAAAGTGCACAGTTTATAGTTTAATTACTTCAATGAGAGATGAAAGAATAGGTACAAATAGATAGAAAAGCAGATATTTTCAATGAAGCGGAAGTAGAAGCACAACTGACTGACTTAAACTTCGCAGACCTGTGTTTTTTAATGCTTGGAAAGATGAGGAGAGTAAAACCAAGCTGCAGCTGTAAATTACAGGTTTTCTAGTTAGCCATAATGTTCTCCAAATTAGATTTTCACTTGACTTCAATTGACCTTCAATTAAGCTTCATTTGGAATCAAGTTGATTCTAACTGGTATCCTGTGACATTCACTTATGTCAGTTTCCGTTTCTCAAATACTTATACTTTTTTGTTGTTTTGCTTGCACTCCTTGTTTCTTGAGAGCATGAGTGTGTTCAGTATTTCTGGGAGAAAACGCCTGTTTTTCCAAGTGCAGCACAAACATTTCAGTGAGTCCAACACTTTTCACAAAGCTGGTGCAGATGGGACAGCATCAGCTGCCAGGTGCTGCAGGAAGCTTGTCTGCATGCACCTACTTGGAGCAAGACAGAGAAACCATCACCTCTTGGGAGCTGCTTCCTTTCTTCCTTGTCATTGCCAGATGAATCTTCTACCTTTTTTCCAAAGTTGGTGTTTCTCCTCCTTGCCTTCAGGTTCTTGCTGGTCCTTCATGCCGTGATGCCAACACTGGTAGGAGAGCCTGAGCTTTCGGGCTGGTTTCTCTTACTCTTCGATACCATCTACTGGGGAACCTGGGTAAGGCACCACCTTAGAAACAACCCATGCCAGGCCAGCATCATTCACCCTGAGCAGATCATCTGCACAAGACAAACGTGGCTTATGGCAGCATCTGGAACATGCCAGCTATTGAGCACGCCCCCAACTTACAAGAGGAAGACAAAGGCTCAGAGCTATCTTATAGGCAGGAGCCTGCGGCCGGTGCTATTTGAAACCTTGCAGGAGAGCCATGAGAAGACAGCAACGTGACCGAGCAGTTTATGAGAGCCACAAAGAAGCAAATCCCATTGATAGTATGGGTATCCCATCAACACTATTTCAGTGATGGAGGACAACATAGTGCTTAGAAGAAGGTATTGTAACATGGAAGGTACCTAATGTACCCCTATTATTGCGAACCAATGCATGTTTCTGTCTCACAGGAAAGCCCTATATCAATGCTTGTATATTGCCAGCATAGTTTAGCCTTTCATACGTTACTGAGAGACTAGTAAGTCCTCCCACTGTGTTCTGCTCCTGATGGCTCTAAACTATCCAAGATTAACTCAGAATATTTACCAGAGCAGGCAAACCCAATCATATCTTCCTCGGGTACCAGCAGAAATGTACCTTCAAGACTTATCTACAGAAGTAGAGCATTTCTGAAAACCCCTTATACGCCTGTGACCTGCCTCTGCCAAAATGTTTCACCACTGGCTTCAGAAACAGGTGAGCATCAATATATTTCAGACCCTACATCTAGCATGCCTTACTAGGGCTATTTGAGCAGAAATAAATAAATAAATAAATAAATAACCCCAACACTTACAATGCTGCTAGTCAGATTTGTTTTATTATCCCAGATAACACTTCCAGCAGCACAACTAAGGTTGTGTAACATTGTGCCTGTTTGCACTATGGAGAGAGTGGACAGTGAATGACAGTGGAGAGCTAGGAAGTCTAGCCAGTAGTCCCACAGTTTGTTAGAGCTGATTATAAGCTTCTTTTTCCTGACATGGGAAAAAGACCACTAGGAAACCCTTATAAAAGATGAAGTCTTCTTGAAAAGAAAAGCATTATCAAGGTTGAAGCTCATCTGCTCTGCATCCATGGGGACCAGGTGGCAGCATGAAGAAACGAAGGGCGACTGGATATGCCAGCAATAATGGGGTATAATGTACTTCCCTTGGAAGGCAGGAATCATCGTCTTGGGAAAGACCTTCTGTATTCCCAAGTCCCAGGCATAGTAGGTCAGTGAATCTGTGACTAGCTGGATCTGTGGCAAAAGGAGCAAACTACATCACCAAGGACTTGTTTTTTAGAATAAAAAGGATTTTACAAATGTGGCTAGTAAAACTCTAATGTAAGCAAACCAATTTCAGGTCAAGAAGACCAAGAAAGAAAAGATCTGAAGGAGCAACCTTCACTGCTGCAGACATTTTAAAATTTCATCTTTCAGCATGTGTTTTGCAAACCCTATAATAATAAGAGGCTGGAAATATATCTTTATATATAAGTACTCTTTTCTTTTAACCTCTAATAACTTTAATTAGGCTTATTCAATGGGTTTTCAAGCCTGAAGAATTTTTATTAAAAATTAGCCTTGTTAACCATTTGGGTTTTCCTAGTCTTAGCTTCATCCTGATATTTGAATAAAATAACATTTGACTTTTTCAGGGAATTTTATGTTGTTTTATACAACCTGAATAAAGGACAATCTCCATTAAAACTGAGTATTCTTTTTTCCTTTGAAGAAAAAAATGATAGGTTTTGAGATAAGTTATACAGCTGTTTTCCTCTGGGATTTTTTTTTTTTTTTTGCCTTAATACTTGTAGAATAATTTGGGATCTTACTAACAAATATGATCAGAAGGGAACGGTTCTGCTTTGGGAACATGAAAAAATTTTAAAATATAATTATTATTATTCTATAGTGTCTACAGAATTTAGTTGTCACTGAAATCAGAGTGACTTTTTTTACTAATTTAAAGGAACTCTAAATATACAGTCAGCTATTTAGCTGTAGCACTGTGTACAAAACTTCAGAAAAACAAAATTCATAAGATTAATATCTTTGTAAAAAGTTTCAACAGATCCCAAGTGAGGTGAGCCTCACTCAGTAGCTTATTTGTAGATGTAAATATCCTAATGCTGTATTTGACCTGTTCATGAGCAGCGCTAGATCTCTGCCTAGATGCGTGGAGATATTGCCAAAAGAAAGAGATTTAATTGTGTTTATATGAAGTGTTCCCAGAGAGCTTGAGCTGGTTCTATATACTTTAAGCAGTGCATTTTAGGGGAGAAAGGCTCACCGCATCACCTTCCCCTCTTCTCTAAGGGAAAGTAATTCCCAGGCACCCTTGGTCATTAACTGTGAGTTTTCTAGGTCAGGGAAAGCATCCCTGGTAGCAGCAGGCATGCAGGAGTGGTGGAATATCACCCTGTGGATGTGCCGCGTTTGGAAACTCCAGACAGTTCCCCCTCTGACAGGTAACTGATTGGATTAAGAGGCTGGTCTGACAGCATGTCTGTTCAGCCACGCAGGCTAATCAACCTCCCCGTCCTGCCTGCTAATAAATCTGGCACCAGGGACCATTCCGCTTGATGATCTCTCCTCAGGGAATTTTTAAGGCTTCTCTCTGAGAAAACTACTTGGAATCTATTAAAATTGCAGCTCTGCTGTTGTCAGATAGTCCCAGAGAGTCATGGGAGGTGCCTGTCACACAGGTGGAGGTACATATTCCGGGAAAGCATAGCCACTTTTGCTCTTTCTTTGAAAAAACAGACATTTTGACCAAAAAAAAAAAAAAAAAAAAAAAAAAAAAAGGATCTTCGTTCCATCTCCTGGCCTGTCATAATAAAGGATGAGCCCTAGGAAAAGAAATGTGAATCAATAATGCATTCACCATACAATGGATCCTGGTGCTGAAAACATGTGCTACATGTTTGCTGAAAGGATTAAGCAAAATGTAATTGTTCCTTTGCTGTAAGTCATCAGAAGAACAGCTCGGCTGTTCCTACTCTTCAGATATGCATGCTGCCAGCCAGCTTTTCGGGGCTTAGGAGCCCAACAGCAGGCTCCCTCAGCCCTCTAGATATAGTGTTTTGGCTACAGCTTAATAATTCCATGATAGCAGTGTTTACTTTACTTTGCTTGTGGGACAGACTTCCCCCTAATATGTCTATTTGCAATCAACTCCTGAAGGACACTGCCAGAATAAATTAAAAGACAGCAATTGTGGGATCTACAGTATCTTTACAGAAGATGTATAAATAAATTACAATTTTAATTATTTTCTTGGATTTGCCTTTGGAAAACTAATGGGAGGCAACCTGAGAAGGGCTGATTGCAGCTAGACAATGAAAAACCTTCTAGGATGTTTAGCTGCTGTGGCTTTTGACTCTACCATGTGAAAGGATCATAAAATCCAGTTTCCTTTGTTGTTTAAGATAAAAAGTTAATGAATGCAGAAGCGTAGGCAGAGTTGCTGCAAAATATTGCTGTGAGATTTTAGCTTTTGTTTTCACTGGGCTGTCTGCAGAGGCAAATTCTGAATTCATACTGGGACTGGGCTTCCCAGTATACCAGTATCAGTGAAACACCAAAAGCATGCAAGCCCTTCTAATGTTTGGCATATTGATAATGCATTTGTAAAAGACTCAGAAATGCTTGTCTGATTAACAATTATATACTGTACAAAAAATAAATTAAATTAAACTAAATTAAATTAATTATAAAATAAAATGATGGGGAAGGAGGCCCATGAAATCCATTTGCCCCACAAACTGAGGCATCTGCGCTTGGCATGTGTGGTTCTCTAATGGAACTCCACTTTTTTTTAGTTTACAGCAGTGGCAGAGAGGGAGAATCAGTGGGAACTGAGGCTGATGAGTTTTATTAGTTCTGGAATATCAACACAGGCCAATAAACACAGGGATTGTATTCACATTTTCTCTTTGGGGTGTTTCTCAGCAGCTGGACTCAGGTTAATTCCCACAGCTAACAGGCTGTGCATCCGCTTTAATCTTGCTGGCGACACATCTCTCTTTTCTTGTGATCTGATCTATTAGAATGGAATATGTTGTCTCAAAAGGGTCAAATACAATCTATGAGCTCCAGATCTCCTTTTTGCAAAAAAATGGTATATTTTATAATATCACACAATTTTTCTCTCAAAAAATCTGTGAGTCCTATGAGTTTAATGCGGTTTTGATCTCAAAATGCTATTCACAAGGCAAACTTGGATTGTGGAAGGGCTTGTGTGTGAAAAAGATTCCCTTATGTGGGAAAGAAAGTCAGCATGAATCCTACCAGTTCTTACCATTATTTCAGCCTTAA
>JAWLRI010000277.1:496108-506953 GCA_034781795.1 Crypturellus tataupa
AAGATACTTCTGAAGTGCTGAAGAATTATTTCAAAAACAAAATCTTACTTTGAAAATATTAGTGTTTTACGCTTTTTTAATAATGACTGAAACAATCACTATTTTCCACAAATTCCATATAATTTCCTAGACATCATTATACATACAGGTACCAAGGTAAATGACAAGGGGAAAATTCTGTCATTAATTCTCGTGTGTCATTGTTTTCACTAGATGCAGAAATGGAAAACATAATCATGGAAGGGGTCACATTTTGATTTAAAACCTTCATCAAGACAAGAATAAACTGACCAAAATTTGAATTTCTCCTGCATGATCTTAGGAACTTGTAGTACCACCACTGGTAATGGAAACTGCATGTTGCAATGGTTTGGATACTTGGACACTTGGGTGCACAGCCCAATTTTATGAGGACTGTTCGCAGTAATGCATGACTTGACAGGGATAGTCATTGAATACTATAAATATGAGCTAGATGGAAAGGACTAATGGCAACATTCTCTTGGCGCTCTTGAGATGGTGTCAGTCACAAAATGTAAATGTGAACAGCTTCAATCAGTTACGGAAATCGCCATTAAAAATGGTCCTTTGGTCCTTTTAAAAAGACTTTCAGCTAATAAATTACATCCTCCTATTTTGAATACCAAAATTATCTTTCAAAGAAGACAATTAAATCATTATTACAAAATCAAATCACTAAATAATTATGGAACTACTTGTAGATATACCATGTGATATTTCAAAAGAATTGCCCTTTACCTAGTAAGTAAGTAACCTTTGAATTTTGCTTAAAAAAAAGAAAAAAAAAAAGCAAGCTTGGAAGATTACCCACATTCTGACAACATGAATTCATATAACGTTGAAAGGCTCCTTTCACTGACACCTATCTGCTAGCAAATGTATGGCACTAGCACGTCTCACAGATTACCACAGATATAGTAATAACTTCAAAGGAACAAGCGGTTAAAGAGTTTGTTTCCTTTACTGCTCCTGGGAGCCATTCATCCCCATATCAGCAATTTGGCTTCTGCTGAAATAACTAAATGTGGTGTCAACAGAGAACCTGTGTGGACAGAGAGGAAAAAAAGTAGTCTGACTGACTGATGACAGTCTACTAGGTGGAGGAGCCCTACCTCTGTGCCCATAGATCAGTGGTGGAATTCACATGCCAGGCTTAGGGTAAAGGTAAGGACTGGTAGTCATCTCCAGCTACATAAGGCAATTAGTACGGTTATGTGATTCATTCCTTGATTAAAGTAAATCTCAATAGTGTTAGATCATTAGTTCCATACAGACTTGTTCTTCTACTTGGTTTCCTAAACCATGAAATGTGTACATCTCAAATTCACCAAATTTTCTCCATTTCAGTACATCTCAGAAATGTATCAAACACAGGCTATGGAAGGCTAGAGAGTGTACGAGAAAGTCTTCACAGGAAACATCAGCCTTCACCTTTCATTTACTGATGAAGAAGATCCGATGCAGGCAACTCTAACAACTTCAGCTGCTGCAGCTGACAGAAAGCAGCATCTCATATACACTCGCCCTTGTCACGTACAGGTTGATCATGGACTTCAACCTTATGTTGTGACAGAGACAGGTGCCCAAAAAAAATAGCCTTCTTAGGGAGTATCAAGCTTTTTTATATCGTAAGTACTCTAATTGCGGAATGGAATTTTTTTCACAGAAATTGGCTTATGAGGATACACTGAGGGAACTGGACCTGCTGAGCATGGAAGAGAGAGTGCATTGGAAGAATTTAAGGGTAGGCTACTGCTAATTATGAGGAGTCCATCAACAGGAGGAAACCAGGCTATACACAGTGGCGCATAGAGAGAGAGCAAGAGACTAACATCATTTGAAAGACAAGAGGAAGAAATAAGGATTTAAGGATAAGCCTCTTCTCCATGAAAATAGTCTAACATTGGGACAACTTGCCTCAAAAATCTGTGCATTATCTATCCTCGGCAGTTTTCTAAATCTGACTGGATAAAGCTCTGATTAATTTTGTCTCACAACATCTTGGTGTAGCTCATCCGGCTTTGATTAAGAAGTTTCTGTCTAACCTGGTAACCCAGGTTACCATGCTTCTGTGAAATGTATCAATTTTGCGTAATATTCCACAGGAAGATACTACAGAAAGCCATCATGCTACTTGGATGAATCCATAGATGAATCCACTGTTAAAAGATGCTTATATCTGGAGTAAGGTTTCCAAAGGTAAAGATTTTCCTGTAAGAACTGAATAATGATGAAAATCCATGTGTTTAAATTTTTTGATTCTTTCCTAGCACTCTAGGTAAGGGTAATATCTGTTTTTCTGTGAAAACAGCTCCAGATTTGTTCTTCTAAAGTACCACATCTGAAGTCCTTCCTATACTTCCTCTCTGCATTTATACAGAAGCAGAAGTGCCTTAACAGGACTCACACCAAAAAAACTGTTCAGTGAGCAGACTGCACCAGATAACAGTCTCCAGATCCATCCTCCATTTCTCATGGATATATAGAAACACTATCTGAAATGCACTGTGGAGCTGAGACAACAGTCCACTGTTCTCTCCTTACCTCTAAATTTGTAGCAGATGTCAAGACTTTATTTTGATTTCCCTAAAAATGGAGACAAATATTATAAAGACAGCAGGTTGTTCTGCCCTGAACACAGCTCCAAGGGTTCCTTATCCTGGCCACAGCATCATTTCTGCAGATATTGCCCCTGGAGAACACACAGCCCATCTGCTTTCTTCACCTTATGGAGTGGTAAGCTGAGACGAGTTGTCCAGGTGTGCTCTGCAATCTATCTGGAAAATGTTTTATAGTCGAAATAAGAGATCATTTTTCCCAGGAAAATCAAAATAAGCAGACTCCTTTTTTCAGCTCCTGTACCTAATACAGATCTTAGAGGATTCCCCTCCTGAAATGATGCAAGTGTTGTTGTGTTTCATTTTCTTCTCCATTTTCTTTTTCTCAGTAACCAAGATGACAGACTTTTGGCCCAATGTCTTGCAGCTTATTGTAAGCCTCCAGTAATCCCTGTCCCTCACTGTCACATATTATTGTTCAGTTAGATATTGGTTTCAGTCAAAATGCCTGACAGCTTAATTCAAACAGTCATGATAGAAAGAGAAACAGAGCCACATGCTTCTTAGCTATCCCACACAGTGGTAAAGAGACCAGGCTTGGTTTCCTGCTATTACAGACCGATCTCCCATACAGCCACTTCCTGAAGTATTGCTTGGTACTGGAAGAATGTTGGACACTATGCTGCTAAACTGGGGGATCTTTGAGCTATAAATAAGGTAGGTCATAGTAAAGACAAAAATGTGTTCATGGGGAGGTTGACACAATTCAGTCAACAAATTAGGATGAAGTTTAGCAGCCAAAGGTGTACTGAATAGTGGAAATTTGAAGGTATTAACCTGAGAACATGCAAGTGAACCTGCAGTGAAGAGGGCATGCTTGTGCAGGCTAAAGAATCAACCCCTCTACTCCTCTTGTTAATCGCACTGCCTCAGCTGCTCTCATGCAAATGAAGACAGACTGCACTCCTGCAATCCACACAGAGAAATACAGCCCTGAAAGTTAATATGTCCCAGGCACAAGAAAGAGGAAAAAGTTAAATTACATCAGTAGTTTTTTAATGGACACCAGCTTAACAAATTTTCTGTCTTTTCCTCTTGGTATCAGAACAAGTTATGTATAATCCAGAGAGACCTTCGAGATCATCGAATCCAACTGTAAACCCATCATCACCATGCCTGCTAAACCATATACCCAATTGCCTCATCTACACGTTTCTTGAACACTTCCAGGGACAGTAACTCCATCACTTCCCTGCACAGCCTGTTCCAATGCTAGACTACTCTGTGTCCTAATATCTAACTTGAACACCCTCTGGAACAACTTGTCCTATTTTCAGAAGTTATTCTGGAGAAGAGATCGACCCCTGCCTCACTACAGCTTTCTTTCCGGTAGTTATGGAGACTAATAAGGTCTCGCCTGAGTCTCCTGTTCTCTGGACTAAACCATCTCAGCTCCCTTAGCTGCTCTTCTTGATGTTTGTACTCCAGGCCCAGCATACAGGGGGATGATCCCTTCCCTGCTCCTGCCACCTATCCTGAACATGACACCAACCAGGAGGCCCTTGGCCTTCGTGGCCACCTAGGCGTACTGCTGGCTCGTGTTGACCAGCATCCCTCCGCCCTCAGCAATGCAGCACCGCACGGGCTTGTTGTGACCCAAGCGCAGGACCCGGCGCTTGACCTTGTGGAACCTCGTACGGTTGGTGCCAGCCCAAAGATCCAGCCTGTGCAGATCCCTCTGCAGAGCTTTCCTACCCTCAAGCAGATTGGCTCTTCCTCCAGCTTGGTGTCATCTGCAAACTTGCTGAGGTGGCACTCAACCCCTTCATCCAGACCATTGATAAAGATACTGAAGAGAACTGTCCCCAACGCTGACCCCTGGGGAACACCGTTCGTGACTGATCACCAGCTGGACTTAACTCCATTCCCCACCACTCTCTGAGCCTTCTCTCAGCCGGTTCTTCAACCATAGATGAGTACCATGAGCTTCTTCAAGATAATGCAGTGGGGGACTGTGTAAAAGGCCTTATAAAAGCTTTAAATGGGCTGCATCTAGTCCCATCTTGAGTTCCAGATCAAGGATGAAAATACATTTTTTTTATTTCAATGATCTTACATTCTCCACTGTCAGCCAGGTTTTACTGGCTGACAGGGTATTTCTATTAATACATTAACTGTTTATCTGCTGTAAAAACTTCTATAGCTATTTACACATGCTCTTTCTCTTACTTAATACAAATGCCATCAACATCATCAGCATTTTGCTGTCCTTTTTAAAGGTCAAGGTCTGCTCAGCATTGTCAGAATCCAGAGGTTCCCTCACCGTCATTAGCATCCTCCAGGTGCATAATGTGATAATCTGAGGATAAAGATTCCTACTCTCATCTCTGAACACTTAGCAGCCAATGCTAGTCAGCCAAGCTGGAGAGCCTTGCTCAGCCTGGCTGTTCTTGTGAGAGGGACATGAGGATTGCAGCCAAGACATCATTATGATGCCCCAACTCTAGAAAAAAGAATGTCAAACACAGGTTTGACTCTCCTCAAAGCCAGGAATATTCATGCTCTATGAAGCTTACCGTAGCTATGCAGCTAAAATGACTGGGAGCTTTGAAATCATTACTTGAAAGCAGCAAGTTATTAACCAATGAAACAGTCAACCTATGCAAGGCATTCATGGTGCCTCCATGCATGCACAGAAGGCAGTTCCCAAACAGGGCACGTGAGCTGAATGTAAGCGTGTTGGCATCTGGAACCTGAGTAGATGCTTAATTTATCGACATAGTGAATAACCATTAAAATATACTTTAATGGTATAATAGTCAATGACAAACAATAGGAAAATATTTGGTATAATATATACAGATTTGATTAAACTATGTATCAAGGTGAACACAGCTAGAAATCAGGCAGGCAGAGAACTGGATCCTGCAATGTGCTGTTAGGTTGTCTGTACATATAATTCTCCTTTTCTACCTACTCTACCAACCAAAATAAAGAAGCTCCTATTTGAAACAAGACATCAGAACATATTATGTGGCCGAGTGAACCTGGTTGGCAGGGTGAGAAAAGTTCTGGGACAACCAGGCTTTATTAGTGAATTTACAGCTCCCATCTTGGGAATAAGTCCCTGAAAGTGGCTGAGACAGGCAGACACACTGGAAGGAACGGGACTAAGCCAGGGACTGCATTTCAAAAGTCTAAGTGTAAGGGAAATAAGCCCCATTTCAATGGGAGAGGGGAAAAATAGAAATGCTACAGGTAAAATGAAACATTTTTGATGAGCCACTCAAAAAATGAATCGTTATTGCACTGGGCAAACTTGAGTGTAGGTTCTAAAGTCACAATTGTCGCATACATCTACACCCCTTTCCTACTTTTATTTGACTTACATTATATCTTGTATTTTTCCATTATTTTGCATTTTATTTCAGCCTTCTGCCCTAGCAGGTTATATCTTTGGTGTTGTGGGATACAGTCTGCCAAGGCTGACAAGCTTGTACAAACCTATTTACTCACACCACTCACCTAGATGCTTGCATGAAGCCAGACACCCTCCCTGAGTACATGTCCTAACTTTGCATTGGCCAAGGACTGTTAAGGTATGACTGTGAAAGCCTTGCCAGAGGACAGAAACAGGATTTTTTCTCATTGCCAATCATTTGCGATGAGCTCTTCCCTTGCTGCCAATAGCTGTATTTTCCTTCCTTCCTTCCTTCCTTCCTTCCTTCCTTCCTTCCTTCCTTCCTTCCTTCCTTCCTTCCTTCCTTCCTTCCCAGCTAAAGAGACATGCCTTTTAAACATTCCATCATATTGGGAAATCATTCAAGTTCTAGCTCTGAAATACTGCAAATCAGAGAGGATTTGAACACTCAAAAATATGAAATAGGCTTCATTTCAGTGTAGCACACCACAATAATGACAGATCAGATATAAAATACAGATTTGTGTTTGGCTGTATGTATGTGTCAATAAGTTTGTACCCATTACCTCGTCAGCAATTTGCATAAAAATAAAATGTAATAAATTTAAGATAATTTCAGCTAGATTTCAAAGACTGTACAGAACTTAGAAGCTCATAATAAGTCACCATGCCTGCACAAAGGATGTCCTGATTAATCAGAGTCAAAAGGTAAGGCTTGAAACTAAAATCATTATAACATTGAAGCGGAATTTCCTCAGAAATGATCAAATATTAAGTGGATTTTGTTCAAAAAATATATCTATGTAAATAAACAAACAAATAAAGCCAACATCAAGCAACCCCAATCTGTACAATGCTGTACAATGTTATGGGGGTACGTGTCCTTGTTATTTTTCTTTTTAGAGTGTTCTAGAACAGAGATATAATTATCTGGTAAATTCTCTTGGTTATCATTTTCTATTAGTTCTATAGGACATTTCTATTATGGAAGGTCACTTTTCTCCAGCTACTGTATTGCATTTTGTACAACAAAGTAGTCATAGAGTGTGACATTTGGTTATCTGCAAAATAAATTATGATTCTTGTCCTGGGAGAGCAGCTAAAAATAGGTAAGAGAGAGCAGACAGTCATCTTGCAGCATATGCCATCCCTAAATGCACTACAAAGTCTCCTACTTTATAGGGGATGAGAGCCTTAACACTAATGTATATTGCTAGTGCTTTGTGACGAGCTGGTGTGTGTTTTGGAAGGGATTTATCTCAAGACACTCTCATGGATCCTTTGTTAATAAACATCAGATTACACACACTGCGACACCTTTCTCTGGCTGCCTCTTGCACACAAATGAAAGATGAGCATTCCAGATCTCCTTCATACCAACGATTAGACAACACAAAATTCTCAGATTTATTTTGATGAAAATTGGCATTTTGCTGGTGGTTCCCCTGCAGGGCTCATTTGCCATGTTATGAAGCAACTCCTTACAACTCATGTTGTTATAATATTGCACTATGTATGTTCTACAGATGCCCCGAAGGAAGAAATGTTGACATATGAATTGTTTGCCATAGTGCTAAATTTCACTCTCAAAGCCCATATTAATTTATACAGGTCCAACGTTAAGCTCTACAAATCTTACTGTTGCAGAATTAAGTAGATACCAGGGGTTTGCAATTCTTGCTTCCAAGAGAAACATTTTTAATATTTTTCCTTAATAGCCAGATAATTGAAGAACTTCCCCTGACACCTACTCCAATCTCTCTGCCGAGAAAGAGCCTGATAACTAAATACAAAAAACAGCAGCTTCCAAGCAAGCTTAAATGGGATGCTCTCTAAGCAGGGCTATCAGATCACTCATTATTTTTGCACAGGTTGTTGCTCTTGCTTAGAGTTCTTCAGGTTTGTCCTCCCACTGAGAAATTTTTAGGTCTGGGCAGTTTTTATGCCACTGCTGTTGAGTCCACATCATTTGTTGCTAGTTACACAATATTTTCTTGCTGTACACAGAAGATACTAATTTCCGACTTATTACAGAGGCATAAAAACTTGTATTAATAGCTAAAAGTAAGGTATTAAAGATGTACTTTACACGGAGGTGATTGATAGCTTCCATTACACTCCATTAGATATTTTATACTTGCTAAATGAAGAGCAGCCAACTTTGTCAAGTATTTTTAGTTCCCTCTGGTCTTATTGGCCCAATCTATTCTCAGGGTTGTCCTGTAAATGGCCACATATGGCTTTGTGTCTGTAGGAGTGATGACCGTACAGCTGGCTTTCATTGCCCACCAATTTACTGGAGCCCCCTTTATTGTGAGCCTGACAGCACCAGGGAGCTTTGTAGATCTAACAAAATGTATCTATTTTCTAATTGTCTATTTATCACTTTCCAGGGATTTGTGGGCCTCTCATCTGAAAGCAAAGGGGGGACGGCCTTGAACAATGAACCTTGTCAGGGTACTTGCTCACTTTAAATTAGGGTCTCGTTGCTAAATAACTAATTTAGTCCTGCTATCAGACTGAAAAAGTGGGTATTCAGTGTAAAGTGCCATCTGGGGAATTGATTATGTCTTCTCTTAGTGTGCATGATAAAAGTGCCAGACCTGACCATTCCTGAAGGCAGTAGGTAGCTCCCTGGAGGCAGGCAGCTTTTCATCATGGAGAATTAGCACAGGATCTACCAAACAGGCCTCTCAGCATGGCAGATGACTCCCAAAGAGCCACAAAGACACAAAATAACTTCCATCTCAATACGCTTATTCTTTGTTTGGGTTCTTCTTTCCCTCGCAGAAAGTATAGCGGGCTCCGTTTTCATTTGTGTGTGTGTTTATTTGCTTTTTGAGAGAGGGCAGTGGCATTTGCAAGAGACAATTGCCACTGACTCCTTTGGTCTGAAGATATGAAGGAGCAGGGAGGTGGCTGGAACGGACGTGGCTCAGAAATACTGAAAAGGGATCTGAAAGGAATGTAGATTGTTTGCAGTGTTAACCAACTGAACCCTGCAGCAGAGCTTTAGCAACTTGCTCAATTTCTCTATCCACCCTGAGATCTCTGAGCATGACCCGGTGAATCCACCTCAGCAACTCTAGATAAAATAAAATAAAATAAATAAAATAAAATAAAATAAAATAAAATAAAATAAAATAAAATAAAATAAAATAAAATAACTTCCCCCACACCTAGACTGACCCTTCTTAGCAGAATCAGTTCTCTATGAGAACTCAGAAATACTGAACAACATATTTCACCATGGGTTGGTTTGTATGAATGTTGAGTCAAGCGACCATTACAACCCGGTCTGAGCACTGTAAAGATTTTTCTTGATTGTAGCATTAGCTCTGGATTAGCTCCAGAGCTAATAAAATGCTGTTTTTATCTTCTAAATCAAATTCCCTTGGGTCCTCTTCTAAGAGCTGCTCTGTGGGTGAGTTGTCTCTGCTTTGAGGCAGAATAACAAACAGGATGGATATAGGTAGAAACTCTGTGTTTGGCAGCTCCAATGCCTTTTAGTTGACAGGGAGCATATCAGAAAAAAATGTTGTATAAAGCAAGAGAAATATACTGTATTTGTTTTCAAAATAATGTTAATGAAATGAGATTTTTTATGTTGGGAAAAATAATAAACATTATGTTTTTTGGATGCTGTAATATTCTCCCATGTGCCCCTTTCACATTCAGCCCTTGTTCCTATTTCCCCACCTCTGCAAGTTTGGGAACAACCTGTAAATTCCCTGCTGAGGACTGTTGTACCAGGACACAAAGACATGAGAGGCCAGTAATGCATTTATTGATTTTTTTTTCAGTACACCTCCCCCCCGAAAATTAAGTTATATCTGCCTTCTTAAAAAGAGGAAAAAGAGGGCCAGAATATTAAAGCTTAATGACAGATTTCCAGACTTTGCCATAGATTGAACTAATTAATGTTGTAAGAAAATGCCTGACTCCTTAGAAGACAACAGAAGGGGGAAAGTTACTTCAACATAGGGACCTAAGCTAAAACGGCAACAGTGGGAGAAACCACAAGCCTTTTAAACCGCAAGATAGTGAAAGGACATCTTGAGGAACTCTTTCCAATGATGATTAAATATAATGAAAGGGAGTAGCGGCTTACCAGGAAAATTGACTAAGGTCAGAACAAATAGATAAGGTTGCTAAATCACCAAAACAGGACTCATAGTAGTAAGAGCAATTGGGCATAATTTCATTATTTGGGAGGGAAGAAAAAAGGGGCTATACGAGGTGAACGCATGAGCTCAGGGCTGTTCTAGGTTCCCTGCCAAGCAGCTGATCAGCACAGCCTAGAGCAACACAGTGGTGTATAATGGACTTATTCTTGAGCTTAGCCTTAAGAGGAGACAGTACAGGAATGAACGGAGTAAGGCGAATAACCAAGAGTTGAGCAGAGATGTCAGAAATCAAACAAGGGTTCTTGATCTGAGGCCTTGACAAAGATTTGCCACACAGAGGTGTGTCACATCTGGCAGCAGACATCCAGTTTATGATCTTGAAGAAGCTCCAGATTGAGAATGAAGCTCTGTTGGATCCACACACACCAAATTATCACACACATTTATGTGCCTATTCTGGCTAAACAGGTGTGCCAAGTCATGAGCTCTTGTCTACAGAGAATTGGAGCTGACTTACGCATTTCTAGGGTGAGAAAACACACACTATGAGGTCTCTGGATATTCATTTGCATCAGTAGTGATACTGAGAGGCTAAACCGACAGCGCTTTCATAGAATCATAGAATCATAGAATGCCTAAGCTTGGAAGGGACCTCTAGAGGTCATCTAGTCCAACACCCCTGCACACGCAGGGCCACCTAGAGCACATGGCACAGGGC
>JAWLRI010000278.1:1858-16141 GCA_034781795.1 Crypturellus tataupa
GATCTTCAAGACCCGTTTGGATGCTGCCCTGTGCCATGTGCTCTAGGTGGCCCTGCGTGTGCAGGGGGGTTGGACTAATGACCTCTAGAGGTCCCTTCCAACCTTAGGCATTCTATGATTCTATGATCACTTGCCCTTTTACTAGAAAGAAGATTTGAAAGAAGATTTGAAGAAGAAAGTGTGCTAGCACTATCATCAGAGCTGATTTTGATATTATATGCACTCAGATAAAGGCAAGGGTAATTCTATAGTGGTGTGTACAGTGATATTTGTATGATGTCATGGTCAGTAAAATCAAAACTGGACATGTACTTTTCACCAGTATTTTATAGATATTTTTCTAAATTTTATGTAAAAGAGTGGGGAAAAAAAGGCTATTGCTTCTTTTCTAAAGCTTCACTTTTAGGTAAGAACCAGAGTTCAGAAAGAAAATATGCTTAGCAGCTTAGAGAGAATGCCTCTAGTGAACTGGAAAACACATCCTAAATGAAAAAGGAGCATGGTTTTCTCATCATCATTAATAAGTGTCAGTCTTTATATTTTACAGATTAGAAGTCAGTTGAATAACAGGACTAAATGAAAGAGGTAATTTTTGTCCATCTGGTCAACCTGATGGCTTCTTTTGCTGGAACCCAAGTCACAAAACCTAAATAAAGGGAAGAATGTAGTGTATGTAATACATACCACACATCACCTTGCACATTTTGCCTTATATATCATTCTGCAACATGCACAGAGTGATTTCCATGAAGCCCACTTACTCAACTCTCAGTTTGTGGAGAGGAAAAACTTCAAGGAAGAAATCCTTTTCTCTCCCATAGCTTCCTGTGATCCCTGTCTGCTCTCCATTAACTTACACGCTTTGGGCCACAGTCTCTCTTCGAATTTGGTTTTCTGAGCTTTAAAAAATAAACCCATTAAATGAAGTTAGTGCTTGCAAGATGTATTAGAGGTGTACTTTTTATCACACAGTCTAAATAAGACATACATCCTCAGCTGCAGGAAGCAGATCTAGGAAAGATATCCCAAAGCAGTGTAAAGTGAGCTAGAGAAAAGCACGAGAAAATGCCGGAGAAGATTTCCCGAACCATTTTCCCAACATAAAACAAGTCTTTCTGTGAATTACCTGAGAAAAATGCAGATTTTAGAAATTACATTTCTGCTGCTACAGCTAGTATTTTTTACTCATACATTTCATGCTTAAAAGACCATAATGGGGAACTGGGAAAGTACTTTACTTGACAAGTTGATAAGCTTAACCATAGTCATGCCCATATATCAGCCTCATTAATATAGATGAGCAATTTACTAGAAAAAGAAGAAGAAAAAGTGGGAGAATTTTCTTAGTCCAGAGACATTTCAGTGGCATGAAACGTTCACAAGTTTAATGAGTACGTTTGGGACCTAATGGGGTCAATGGCAAAGCTCATGCTCATTCCCGCTGTGCACCAACAGAGACGGGAAGGACCGGCACAGACAGGCTCTTCGGGGGATTCTGCACTCACCAAAGTCAACAAGATCAAGAAGCTGGCAAAGGTCCGTTTTGATTAGAAGGAATCGAGGTAAGCCACTATTCACTGCTTCTGAAAAAAAAGTCTCAAAACATTAGGGAGCGTTAAGGGATGTATTAATACCCATGTTTGTTTTTCTCTTCTGAATATCCATGTAGGAAGTACCAAATACTTAAGAGTCATTCAAATACAAACAAGTTACCCAGGGACTTTAATGAGGAGATTTCAAAATCGTTATTCTACTGAAAATGTATGCATTATATTTTTAGGTTTGTCAAACCAATCCCATTGGATGGAACCAGTCTTTAAATTCAGGGGAGACAACAGGCACCTGCCTGACACATTTACATGGCAAATATGGGGATTTTCTGAGGTGACTGCAAGCTGTAAAAGCTGTGTAACTTTGAAAATGGAATACTGGAGTTCAGTGATTTTTGGCTCAGAGCAAAAACAATGTTAAAAATCAAAACAAAGGAAAAAGAAGTCAGATGCACCAAGAAAAGTTGAGACCAGACAAAGCTCTTTCATCCTCCACTTGGCAAACGATGGTCAATCTCACAAAACCAAGGCATAACATGAGAATAAATCTATGTTAACTGATCGTTAGTTAGCAGTGCCAGATTTTAAAACTCTGCACACATCCTCCTTAAAAATATGCTGTTACACTGGATTCATGTGAGTCTGTCAGTGCTAAAGTGGAGACTGTTATTGAAATGTCAATACCAACAGTTCTGAGGGTGACTGGTTTTCACTTTTCCACAGCAGCTTTCTCTTTTACTGCTAGTTGCTGTGCCCACAGCAAAAATGCAAAGCAAAATGCAAACAGGTAACACTCTCATTATACAAGGAACAAATCGGGAATAAAAAGGAAATGCCATTTTTTAACGGTAACTTAACCACCACAGAGCCAGTCACAGACAAAAACAGAGAGTGAAAATACAGGGACAATGTGTTGTAGTCCTTGGGGGCAGGAGAGGGGCCTCCCCTGCAGCCAAAGAGTTTCCACTGTGATGAAATTCTCACTCTTCTGGCAGATATACCAGAAATGACAGGCTGCAGGAGGGGTCAGTTTATGTTGTAAATTAAAGTTTATTCCTCCGTGTGCACAAGACCCTGTACAGTCTATTAAATTCATTTAGAATAATTCTTCCTACTAGGAAGTAAATCCTGACTACCACTAGTAAATGTCAGAGCTGCATTTACTATTCTTGTCAGGAGACACACTGCTGAGTGGTGGAGAGATGTGTAGTAACAATCTTTTTTTATAACAAGTCATTAGGAGACCAAATTAGAGTCTTTTTTTTAAAGTAATTTATGGTAACCAGAAATCAATAATTCAAAGCCTAGAAAGAAGAAACTTTGGTAGAGATCCAGATCCAGGTGGACAGACAGATACAAATGGGTTTCGAGTTAATTAGAATAATGGAGCAAAGTCTGTGGAACTGAGGATTTTGAAGCCATAAGCTGAAATAATTTATATTTCTTCTCTTATTGGAATCCCCATTAAAGCAAATAGCCCAATTACAGTACGTAGTGCGGTGCTTGTGGTAGATGACTTATTTATAATTCAGGATTAAATGGTGAGGAAAGCACAAGAATTACACCATGTGATTCTTTCCAGCAGAGATTTTAATTCTAGGTACAGCAAAGTAACGGAACGGAACGTAATATGAAATGAAATCAAATAAGATAAAAAAAAAAACAACCTAACTGAAGCCTTAATATGATTGAATTTTGAGACAAACTAGGCAAACCATCTACTTTCATGGCGAAGTGAACAGCCAATCCAGAAAGTGCAAAGGTTCTTCTCTCAATAATTTATCTTTCTCCTGTATCAAAATTACTTTTTTACAGGTGTGAGTTCCAGGCCCTTCTGGCAAGACCCAAGGATAAAATGGCAGATTCTCTAACAGGAGGATAATTCCCTCCCAGACACCCAGGCAGAATAGTTAGTTCACAAATTTCACCTCTATTTTTAGACAAGATTAAAAAATGCTGTCAAGTTTAGGTTCTCTCTGCCATGCAGCCTTTAACAGCGAGTAGATAAAACTGAAGGGGCTTATGGACTTCTGCACTTGCCCGGTGCCCTAAAGGGCAGCACAATCTGTGTTTTTCTAACTGTTGCTCCAGGGAACAGAGAGGTTGAAGGATGAAATTATGAGAATACCATCACGGAGCTCGGCTTCTCCTCTCTCCCCATCCAGGACTTGCTTGCTGAGTTCTGCTGAAGATGGGGCATTTTGCACTTTATTCAGGGATTCTGGGAGACCCACGGCCACTCAGGCTGCCCAGAGATTCTTCCTAGAGGTGCCCTGTTTAAACCATGGCCTTGGGTCCACATAGCGGGGCTTGTGGAAGCTGGGACACCAGGCACAGACAGCAGCATGGCAGAGATGATGATCGACAGAAATACTTGATGCTGCTCTTCCCAGCTCACACAGAAAATCTCAAAGCATTTAACAAAAGTTTTTCAAAAAAAATCAAAAGCTGCTTAATATCTGAAGTTGTTAACTGAATAATTTGGGGGGGTTTAAAGGATAGGAGAAAGAGTTTTAAATGTATGGTGTTTAATAGCAGTAATGCAGCTGAAAGATTCTTCATTCCTTTGGAACATTTATGGAAAACCCCTTCCAGCTGGCATGTTCAATTAGATTTTGATCATATTAAGGCTGAAAGCAAGAGATTCCACTAAAGTTCATAGAGATACTGTGTTCTCCAGACACTTAAGTGCAGTCCTATGGTCTCACTGCTCTCTCCTTTCTTTTCTCATAACTTACTTGGGATTCTTTTCTTTTTATTCCTAAGAACCAGGATAAAGATGTCCCTTGACTCTGTGGTTCACGTATAGTATAGCTATGGACTTCACTTGAAACAATCTGTCTGGAAAAATTAAAAGATATCAGTAAAATATTAATGTTCAATATAGAATTTTTGCTCATAGATTTATGTCTTCGCATAGAAGCAGGAAATAAATAGATTTGTTCCACAATGAATTTTTGTGTGCAGTTGGCTACTTTTCATTTCTTTCTCACGCTTTATTTTCTCCAGCAAATAACAGGAAACCTTACATTCATCTGTATGTGCCACTCAACTGCTTTAAAGCTAAACCTGCTTTAAATGGTAATTTACATAATTTTGTCTTTGAAAATAGCTGGTTGTTGATGCAAATGCACAAAAATAAGGTTCACAGTTTTCTGTAAAGGCCACAGCTTTATCTGTAAGGGCCACCACTGCCAATACTTCCTTCACTGCCTGCCTTCTGGCTTGCTCACTATTTCTGCTTTAAGAAAAGCAGGCCCATAAAGAGTGATGAGATGTTTGCACTTTAGCAGAGAGTCTGGTAGAACAAATTCAAAGGTAGGTTAAACACTTCAGATCCCCCCAGCACTTGATGCCCAAAGCAGCCCAAGACTCAGAGCAAGAAGGGCCCTTGGTGGGTTGAGCAATGAGCGGAGCCGCTTCTTCACCTCACCTGACGTTCCCAGAACACAAGTCTCCTTTTAACACCCAGAGTTACATTGCCATTCATATATTTCAAAGTAAACTAGAAAGCTGTTCTCATTTTAGGCAATTAGTTAAACATCTAAACATCTCTCACATGTCTCATTCTCTCAGTTGCTTTACCTACTACATACAGGCCAAGGTAATCCAAAAATCTAAGGTCACAGTACATAGATGGAAAAGTACTACCGGGATTTCAAAATAGAAATAAATAAATAAATAAATAAATAAAAACAGAAAGTAATTCTGCTGCACCCAAACTTTGCTAACATAATACTCTAACATTCTGAAATGTTTTGATGTGATAAATCACCTGAAAAAAAATCACTTCAATATATATATATTTTTAATATTAAAAGTTGTGTCCAGCATTAGGAATTCATGCTCGTGCTCTGTAAGGCCAGATGCCTTATACCAAGATCTTCCTGATAAATTGACTTTTTTTGGTAAAGTGTAAAGTAAAGTCACCTGGTAAAGTGACTTTGTTTTTACATGAGACCTGTTATTGAATATATATATATATATATATATATATATATATATAAAACAGGAAAAAAAATCACTGAAATGTTTTCCATTTTCACTCTCCTGTAGTTCTAGGTCTTTGTTCTTGTTAGTCCAAAGCAGATTTCCAATGAGTGTCAGGCAATAAAGCTATTAGTTGTAACATGCCAAAGTTCTTCACAAATCTCCTTCGATGGCTTTTCTAAATGTGCACCTCTTTGAAGATAATCTTGCTATTCAATTGTTGTGTTTGCATCACAGTCATAACTTCGTCCAAATTTACACAAGTTAATGCTTTTTGGACATAAATGCAAAACCCTTTTTTTTTTTTTTTTTTTCCTGTGTCAGGTATTTTATTCTATTTTTGCACTTTCATATTTTAATATTTATTTTACATGCATTTATTATAATCTAATATTCTATCTACATAAAATGCATATGGCATATGTAGTTGCATAGTCTTACATGACTGACATTAAAGCTGCTCTAGAGTAACTTATGTTTCTGTACTCTTATATGTCATATTTTACAGGTTTCTTCCAGAAAATCTGATGAGACAACATTTTTGCTACGTCTACCTTTTTTGCTATTGCCATATGAAAATTGTAAAATACATGTGAAAAATGTTAATTTTCATATATATTCTACTCTATTTGCCTTTTAGGAGGAGATTGAAATGCAAAAAATCCATTGTCTATATATGAGAGTTTAATAGATGTATATATCTTCATTTTCACTATTTGTTTATTTTTATTTTTACTGCAAGTTATATTGCTATTTAATCATTATTTTTTCTTGCCTGTCTTATGGCTTATCCAGGTACCACATTTTATTGGAGTGGCTTTCAGATTATTGGTGTGAAAGACTTATGGGATTTGCTCATAAATGTCTGTCCCTTCTGGAGTCTCTTTCGCTTTCCTCTTTATTGCAATTCTGGCTGTGCCTCCAGACCATATGTTTGGAGATTCTCTTTTTGACACTTTTTTTTCCTTTCCTTTTTTTTTTAGGGCAAGTCTTCTTCTCCTTTTTTCATTTATTCTTATTTTCCACTTCCTCTGGAAATGCAGTTCATTGAAAAATTATCACAGATCTCAAAGGCAAACAAGTTGGTACTTGTGTAATATATTAAGAAGGCCTGTAGTGATATCCAGGGGAAAAAGAACAGCTCACTTCAGTAGTTTTACGCATCTTCTTTAATGGATAGTTTCAGCTCAGGTATAATTTTTATGTGTCTCAAAGAACCTTTTTAATATCAATTACACAAGTCCTGAACAGTTTCTTTTCTCTCAATCCAGTAAAAAATTCAGCGAAATGCCTGAGAATGTTCTTCAGTGGTAGTAATATTTGATGATGGATGATAGTTTTATATCTCAGTTTTGGATCTTCTTTTAAAGGTAAGTAAAATCTGAGTAGTAGAAGACCGTGATGAAATGTTAACTTTGTACTGCGTAACAGGAATATTTTGCCCACAGCACACTTGGTTCACTCTATGGCACAAAAGCAGAAATGGCTTCAGTTCATAAATTACTGAGGGAAGTTTTTAGTGCCAGTCACCAGATACCTTTTATACCTTTTATGAGCTCCTGGCTTAATATAGACACCAGAAGCCAGCAAGCTGTTTGCTTCTGAGGACACATTTTTATGCAAATGCAATTAAGAGCAAAATTTCCTCATGTTTGAAGCAACAGTTGAAGGTAGGACAGCTAAAAGGGATAAAGGTCTCTTGGTGCCTGTACAGAACTTTGCAGATGATTTGAGGGAGTCAGAGGCCATGAAGGGAAGGAGCAAAGAGCTCAACTTGGCTCAACACCTTGGCCAGTCAGAAGTATCTAAGGGTCCTTTGGACCCTTAAATTTCTGAGAATCCTTAAGATGCCACGATCTTCTCAGCAAAGACACCCCGGCAGTTTCACCCAACAGCCACCTATTTTGCAGGCCTCGCTGCATATTGATTGCAGAGAACATAAACGGCCTAAGGACACGAGTGGTCACTGAATGTGCATGGCCAGGGAGACAGACCTGTGATGCAGAGTGCCTGTAAGAAGTCACCTTGGCAGGAGACAGCAGCGTTGTGAGATAGGTAACGCAGACCGAGGTACAAGTAACCGTGGCTTTTTGTTTGGTAACTTACGCTGAATGCACATAAAGTCTAATTCCTACCAATCTCAGTGGGATTATCTATGAATTAGTACAACACAAGGAAAATTCCCCCCCCAAAAAAAAGAAAAAAAAAACCTAAACACAGTCAAGCATGAGTTTAGCATCCTGCAAGATTCATACTTTATAGATGAACAAAATAGTATATAGACTGAAAATGTCTACTGCTGTAATTTCACTAAAGTCTTACAGTTTCAGCAACAGATAACATGGCATAAAATTCCACGCCATTTATTTATAGTCTTTTTTTCCAATGTTTTGCATTATATTGTATGCTGACAATATATTTAATATTTTTATTCAATTAGAGAAGCTGTGCACATACTTTGATATACTAGGGAAATCTTGTTCCCATGAATATTTCCTGTTCTTTTTTCACACAGTTATCAATTATATTTCAAAAACAACAGCAGAACCAGGACAATTTTTGATTTATGTTCTGAAACCTATTCTTGAAACCAAAACTACTCAAATCTTCACTTTTTATATACATATATAAAGAAGAAAGTGTAGATTTTTCTCTGCCTAGGAAAACACACTGTTAAAAATAACTCGAAGGGAGTCATAAGCACTTCCAATTTATTATCATTATTTTTAAATTTAATAGTGATTTCATGGTTCTGTGTTCAAGTAACCCTCAAAATACTTGCATGAATATGAAACAATTATGTGCCAAATATTACTCTAAGATTAACCCTCTCCATATGGTTAAAGAGCATGTGATTACATCAGAACCTCACGTACACGCCCATGCATGTATGCACACATACACGCACAAGGATTTTCCTGGTTCTCAAGCTTTCAAGAATAAACTAGAGATCATCACTGCTGCAGTAAAATGAGTCTTTTAAAAGGGTTTACAGGAAGCTCAAAACCTCATCTACGGATATATTTTTTTCCATTAATCTAAATGAGGTTCTAATGTCTAAGAGTTGACTCCTAGAGAAACTCTTTCATGATTTTGTGGGACTAGATGGACTGTACAATTAAAGCTAAAACTTATTTAAATTAAATGTTTCTAAAAAATGTTTTGGAACAGTATCCACGGGGTTGGGATTTTTGGCATGCTAAAGTCCCAGCGCTGGCACTGGAAATCTGCACACGTACGAGTGGCACTTCCTCTACATTGACTTTCAGCAGTCCCTGACAGAACTGCCTTTCTGGTCTTCTAATTCCTGTCAGAGGAAGTGATCTGGCTGAAATCCAGCTAGTTTAGACTTAATCTGGGCAAAATGGTCTTGATGAAGACTGACAGGGGGAGTAACACAAAACCCCAAGGACTGAGTTTTCACTTACACCTCTCCTAAAGACATGCAGATTCAGGCAGGCAGGACATGAGAAGCAGACTTATTGTCTGGCCTGACTGCTGATTAATCTGCCAGCAATCTGAAACTACACCTATATTAGCAAACGGCATGGATCAATAAATCTACACAGAGAAAGCACAGAATACTCAATTCCCGTGCTATAGGTTCTCAAGATTTTTTTTTTCTTTTTTTGAGCTAGCTCTAATTTGGTCCCATGCATGTAACGCCATGGACCCAGGACAGGTAGGGGAGCACTCATCATTTGGCGGAGTCCTCCTTCCAGCCTGGTTTCACCCTTGAGGAATCCCATGCACACACTGCGAGGCGACAACGTGGTGTCGGCCGAGGCTTGGCGGAGGGGGAACGGGGAGACCCTGGTTGCTAGAGCTCTGCCAGGCCCCCCCAGGCCAGCACCACACCATGCGCACGGCCTGTGCATGGGGGCTCACAGGGCTGCATGCAGCGCCAGTGTCACCCCTTGATGGCACAGCCAATTCCTGTCCCTCTGTATCTCCTGCCACCACAGCGCCTCCCTGCGCAAGCTCTATGATAGGTAGCAGGACCATCGTTGGCACAGTGATAAACTGGGTCCTCTGCAAGCCCCAGGTCACTTGTTCTGCTGATGATTATCCCTGGGAATCACAGAGTGCTTGAGGTTGGAAGGGGCCTCTAGAGATCATCTAGTCCAACTCGCCCTGGGTGACATCCAGGCAGGTTTGGATCTCCAGAGAAGGGATCCCACAGCCTCCCTGGGCAGCCTGTTCCAGGACTCTGTCACCCTCACAGGAAAGAAGTTCTTCCTCACATGGAGGTGGAACTGCCTGTATTTCAACTTGTACCCATTACCCCTTGTCCTGTCACTGGCCATCACGGAGAACAGTTTGGCCCCATCCTCCTAATATCCTCCCCTCAGGGAGGAGGAGGACCTGATCAATACATATATTGATCAGGTCTTCTCTCCTGAGACCAGGAACATGTGCAGCCAATAGGTATGGATGTTATCTCCCACTCAGGGCCTAGCTGGCTCTATCTGGAAGTCAAGTATCTCATTCTTCTTTTGTCCTATTTAATTGCCTGTAATTCACAACTTACACCTACAAGTAGATTTTAGCCTTAAGCTTCACTGTTCAACTTTGTACAGAAGAGACAGAAATTTTATACTGTCTGAAAAAAAAACAGTTCAAAATTAAAGAAAGATAAACACATGGGAAATAGTGATATCAACAAAAAGGTTATATCAAAGCTAATAATAAATTATTTTGCAAACCATTACTTTTATTCAATTACATGATGTTGATGATGACTCCCATCCTGATAGGAAAAGTATAAATTCTTCAGTTTTCCCAAGAAAACATGATTAATATTATAATATCCTTTTAACCTTAACAAATGGAAGGTAACAGCAATTCAAGGCTAAGTTGAGGGTAAAATAAGCTAAACTAACTACCACCATTCCCAGAAGAAAAGTTTCTTAGAATTTATAATAACTTGGGACAGTATTTCAGAACATATGATACTTCATAATTATGATAATTACTGTGACAAGTTGAACTTATATTCTAATTCACTTTTCTTTAAGAAAAAAAAACATTAATTTGAAGGGTAAAAAGCATTGATACTGCAAATTATATCACTTGTTCTAAAAAGTAGTACTGGAAGTACATACATTTAGGATATTTTTAATGATACGGTTGTAATGCAAGTAATCTTATTAATTACATCAAAGCCAAATCCCTCCTCGATGAAGCTGTACACCAACTCCCATATACCAGTGGTGCTTGGAAATACACTGCTAAACTTAGAAGCTGTGCAAGAAAGAACAGGAAGTATGGAGAGGAATAGGATGGATACCAAACAATATCAGTAAGTGAAATAAATAAAATAATGCATTTGTTAGATAACTCAAGAGGACAGGACAACAACACCAAAGCTCGTGGAACCTAAGATTTGCCCATGAGTAATAGGGTGGTGAAGGAGGTGAAGTGAAATACCTGCAACATTCCCAGGACACAATGTTGCACTATGAAAGGAGAATCTGATGGGGATTCTTTTCCAAAGAGATGCCCTACACACCTGTATCACTGACCAAAAGGATACACCTTCCCCAGCATAAATTTAACAACTGAGGATGATCTTTTGACAGAAATTGAACTGCAAATAAATGCTGAAAGTTACAAGTCAGGATATAAAACACCCATTTACATATATATGTTTGCAAAATCTATTAACATATTTTAAACCTATAATGAATGAATCAAGATCATTACAGAGGCAGTTTCTTACTGGAACTGTCACCTTTAAATCTGAATGAAGACCTTGCCTGATTGTACATGGGTTACACTGGATTATAATTCTGTTCTTGCTAATGAAACCGATCTTATAATTTCATTTGATATGCAAAAGTTTTCAGCACCCTTTACAGTTCAGGTTTAATACTGATCTCATAACCCAAAAGAATGTTAGACAACAATAGAAGAAATATTGGGGGGAAAAAAAGACTCCTGAGGTCTTCTATAATGTTGTCTTTTGAAGCTTCTTGATATTGCAATAATTATATAAAAACAAATCTAATGTCATCATTTCATAGTGGGAAAGCATTTTAAGTTACAACTTTTTTTGGTTAGTAAGACAAAGACCAAAACAACTTTCTGGAACATTCAAAGAAAAACCATACAAAAGTACTCCATATTTAGGAAAAAGATGCTCTTTCTCAGCAAAACACGCATGTACACACACACATTATTCTTTAACTTGGAAAGGTATTTAACATCTCATTCTTATCAGACATTTTACTGAGCCTCGTTGATATGCTACAAAGTGCCGTTTGCATGCATCTCATAAACTGCACTATGTTAGTAGCATTCAAGAAACCACCTGCTTTGAGAAAGAAACAAAGATATAAAAAGGCATTGCAACTGGAAAGTGTCACAGTACCTGGAAAGTGAGACTCCAGGCTGGGTAAGCATGGTCATCTTTATCACGGGTACTGATTGCAAGGTGTCATAGCAACGCAGGACTCAAAACTGAGTACAGATTTTCTAGATAAAGCTTCTGCCATGTTTTGAGCTAACTACTTCAGGTACATCCATGCACGCCGCAATCAAAACTCAGCTATCAAGATAGATATGTCTTCACCAGACAAAGTTAGGAGAAACTCATCACCTGCTCCCGCAGTCATTGCCGAACGTAAATGTGTAAATGAAGGACATCATTGTTGCAAAGAACTGCTCTTAAAAAGTATTTTTGAGTGCAAGACTTGCCAAAACTAAATGCCCTGAGGACCTCTATGATGCAGAAAAGAATTTTTGTCCTCCCAGGAAGTCCCTGGAAGCCTTTTGGAGCAGCAGTGAAGTGGAATACGAGTACTTCTGTAGAGTGAAACAGTTGTGCTAAGGACCTAATACCATATGATATATGCCTCAGATTGGTGTGAATTTGGATTCCAGTAGAATATCTTCACTAAACCCCAGCCAGAGACGGCCATTTCTATTCTGATTCAAGCCTGTAATGAATCTCTCTTGTTGCATTACCACAAATTTGATCATTTGCATATCTAAAATAATTGCAGCTTGGATTTAGATTTAAAAGGTACTTTTAAATAGCACATTATACACACATTGCTGCTCTACTATATTATCATCATCAATGAAAGTGTTCATTTACATCAACAGCGTGAAAGTCAAGCAGGTACTCGCAGGAACAGCATAATGAACAAAAAGAAAACCATCTCAGTTGCTAATAGGAGTAAAGCTTTGTAATAAGAACAGCCTCACTAAATCCAATGAGTTTTCATTTTATTCATCTAAATGCCATTCAGATTAGCATTTTCAATGTTTATGGATGATAATATCTAAAATACTAGCATAAGATTTCTTTAAACTTTTTTTGCAGAAGGCATTTGTGATTAATTATTTGCTATTTATACCATGTGACTGGTTGCTGTGTGCTGAATAGCTAGACTGCTATATTATGTTCAAATCACCCATAGCAGCAGATTTTTAAAAATGCAATCAAGACAATATTATAATTACATGGTACATCTTCTACTCTGGCTAAATCCATACTCACTGTTGAAAATGGTGGCTTTTTATGGAAGTAATCCTATTAGCTATTATTAGTCAACATAGTCACATTCTCACCTAATTGCCACATGGGTCAGGATTATGGCCAATCTATTCCAGTATTCCCTATCCAAGCAGCAGGAATAGAACATAGGAAACATAGAACATAGAACATAGGAAAATGTCAAGTGGAGAAAGGTCCTTGCACTGGGGTATATTTCACAGCATCAGGTCATAAAGGATTCCTGAGCTAGAAGTTGCATTCACAATGCTTTATTTAAGAGGCATTGATATTTAAGAAGTCTTATCCATTTTGAAGTAAGTTATACCTGTAATTATAGGTGGTACACAAAAATATTTATTTCTGTTTTAAGCTTGCTTCCAGTAATTTCACTGAGTGGACTCTGTTTCTTGCAGTTCATTATTCCATGTTTACCATCTTACTTCAACGCAGGTTTGCAGAGGACTATTATATTGCCCCTCATCTGTTACTTTCTCAGGTTTATAAATTCTATTCTATTTCATCTACCCTCCATGATTCCACCCTGAATCACTATCATTTTCTTTCTTTGTTCTGTTCTGCTATATCCTTCGGTTCTAAATATCCTTTACGCATGTCAACAGGGTCCCAAACCATTTCCAGTGGTGACTGGTGGATTCATATCTAACTAAGATATGGTGCATGCTGGAGCAACAGGCCTATGACCACTTATAAGAGCATGATCAGAGCAAATCTTCAGCTCTTTAGCATCACAGTGTGGGAGACTGAACATAGAGACCTTTTATTATAGTAAGGTTATATATTAACAACATCAAAAGACAGACAAAACAGGACATTCACCATTCACTAAAGCAATACAATGAGCACAGGAGAGTATTTCTTAATATCTTTCTGTCTACAATGCACTTTAAAATAAATTCTATGCCCAAAAAGTCACCACAAATAAAACTTTACTTGTGCAACTGAAGGGGAATCCACCAGCATATTTGGTGAGAAGTACACATAGAGGTTAAGATATAACGAGCTACACTGCTTTCTGCTGTGTTCTATAGCCTAGTCTTTCCTTAATCATTGCTAAAGTTACCTCTGCTTTTTGGCCACTGCTGAAGAGCTGCTGATTTTATCACAGAACACCCAAGATGACTTTCATAAAAAAAAAAGTTGTTTTATAATCAATTATTACAGGAATAGGGATTTTTTTTTTTTTTTTTTTTTTTTTTTTGGGGTTTTTTGGGTTAATAT
>JAWLRI010000278.1:16241-38380 GCA_034781795.1 Crypturellus tataupa
TATCACAATGTTTTTGGGTGTCCTTTTGATGGTGCTGCTTTTACTTTTTAAATAACTTGAGTTTTTTTGGTTTTGGTTTTGTAAAAGCCACTTTTTCTGAAGCTTGCCTCATTCTTTTTTTCAAGTCAAATATGCCCAGAAAAGTCAGTATGTCTTCCACTTATCTTCTCACAGAAATTAGAATTTTTATCTCCACATTCATTTACCACATTACTCCAAAGTCTTGATAATTTTTGTTTGTCCTCTCTCAATATTAAAAATCATCTTCACAGTTCATTCATATGAATTATTTTGATTTATTACCGTAGGCAGTAATAGTAACAAACCCAGACTTTCAGAGTCAGATCATGTTCATGTCAAGATCACTATTTTCATCTCAGATGCATTAAGATTCCACACTCTTTTTCTATCCCATACAATCTGTCATCCCCTCCAGGTCCTCTAGTGTTTCTTGAGATGAAGAAACTACTACTCTGCCATCTGAATACTTAAAATTATTGATCAACCTGAGTTGTATTTTACAGATATCTTTTAGATGCTATTTTATACTCTTTGCCATCTCCAACAGAGAATGTAACAGTGCAACAGTGTATACTTTTGCACTTTATCTTTGCTGACTAAAAATATGTCTTATACTACCCATGTGTTTTTACAGGCATTTATGCTGCTGGCATAGCCACTAGTCGGACGCTATGGAAAACTCATTTAGAACATAATTCAAGCATTACTTTTCATAACCCTAGCAAAAAAAACCTCAATACATAGCAAACAGTCCATCTGATCATAACTCCTCACTGATTTTATTTCTGACATTTATGTGGGAGCTTTGTGTCTCTCCCTCCTCTGAACCTGACCTGCTTAATTGGTACTTCTTGTCCACGTTTTCTTTAAATTCTTTCTAAAGTGACTTAACTTTGACCTTTCTCACATGTAATAGCAAAGAAATTGTTTGCTAGTTTGTAAGCTACTGCTAGGAATCTTCTGTCTGTGCACAGTGCACAGTATCTGTCCACAGTTAATGCAGTATACACCATTTAAAAAGTGGTCTTGGGCAATTTTCAGTGTGGATTTTTATGTTCTAAACACTTAATTGTAAAGTGAAATTTTAAATTTTAATGCTGCTGGTTCTATTCTTTTGACCAGTCAATAAATTATCTTTATACAGATGCTCATAATGCTCTCCAGCTATCCATCTTTCCCTTTCTATTGTTTGCAACCCATGCAATTACATTTTAATAACTCTAGTTTTCAGCTTAGAAGTCTACTGTAATGCACCTTGAACCCTTGAACATAGTTGCCCATTACTCTTCTTTTGTACTTTCTTGTTATTTCTGACATATGCTGTGGATCTGCTATTTCTGATCTTTTTCAAGTAACTTTGGGATTTATTTATTTAGCCTCTATTTACCCTTTGGTCCAGGTTTCTTTCCATAATTAGTCATTTTCAACATTTTTCTTATTGATTCAGTTTTTTTCCTTGACCCTCTTCTTCTTTTGCAACATATTCATAGCCACCTCCATAAAGGTTGTCTTAGTAACAAAAGGTTTGGTGCTTGCTCCTCAATCAACACTGACGGTGTTTTAAGCCTGTTATTTTTCTGCCTGTGCATTATGTGCACGCATTAACACTAGCTTTCATTTGCCATTTTACCGTTCAGGCAAACATTTAGAGAAGGTTTTTCTGCAACTCTTCATAGGCAGCCTCAGCTTTGATTATACTGGATACATGAAGCATCAATAAACATATTTTTCTAGTATTTGTTCTTTTTACTTGATCACTGCCTAATGCCGGTCCTAGCACAGACTTCTCTGCAGTGGCTACATTATCAAGTAGCAGAAACCTATGAGAGCAGTTCTGTAGAGCAAAACCATTAGTACTGAGGCTGAAATATCAGAGCTGTAAATTTCAGAATTTTTTTTTTTTTTTTTTTTGTATTGAGGATTAGCTCTAGTCTAGTACAGATGCCCTTTTGTGACTGGAGTGCATTAGATGAAGCACATCCTCCAGTTTGGTTTCGTCTAGAAGAAATACAGCTTAACTGCTCCAAGACCACCTCATGACGTAAATCAAAGCACTTTAAGTTGGAATAATCACGAGAGTTGTTTCAAAAGGGCAATCTTGGTTGCAAAAAACCATACCTTTTGCAACCTTACTTGTAAATTTTCCCTCCCATGAAGACTGGTAAATTAATCCTAATAATTTCCCTATTACCCTAGTACTTGAGGGGATTTTCTTTCTTATTCTCATGTACAAGTCTGTTTATTTATGTATTAAAAAGGACAGTATCAAAATCTTAAAATCCAGATGCACTAGATGAGTGAGATCCTTCAAACAGCTCTACTAGATGGTATGACTTCCACCTACACTCTGTTTCCAATTTTATGGTATTTATCCATATATCAGAAAATTTTCAGACGTTATTCTTGTTTCTTCAGATCTGGTATTAATCTTGAGCCATTTACTTGAGATGTGCTGTCTTATTTGATTCCTTTCTTTCCTTTAGCACCAAAGCCAAGATAGGCAATGGGTTAAGCATTGCAATCAATAGCATTTGAGTCACGTTTGAGTTCCCCTCATTTTTCAGAATGAATCACAGAATCACAGAATGCTTGAGGTTGGAAGGGGACTCTGGAGATTATCTAGTCCAAGCCCCTGCTCCAGCAGGGACGCCTACAGCACGTAGCACAGAGTGGCATCCAGGTGGGGTCTTTTATCTCTCAGAACATCTCATAACATAACATAGCTTTGAATAAACAGGATGGTTAGAGATGCGTGAGCTTCTATTAATTAAGGAAGTGCTATCCATCTCATTTATTAATGTTTAGATAGTGGTAGTTCACACAACTGTACCCTGACAGTGTCAGTCAGTATGGAAAGCATACTTTTTTCTAGCTAAATTGATGAAAGGAGTGGAATGGAAGACACTTACTGTCCACTTAGATGATGAACTAATATCGAATCCTTCCCACAGTTTCACATAAAATGTAAGGCCCTGTTTATTTTTTTTCCAGGAATAAGCCTAGATTTTCTTGTAAGTCTAGTTCAAAGCATCTCCAGTGTATCCTGAGGAGGAATAGGTTATGAATAAAGGGTTTATTGTAATTCTGTATATTTAAATGTTGACAATATAAAGGCTGTCCATATTGCAGGAGGCTAACAATCTTAGGGGCAGACTGGAAAATGCAAGATGTATGAGGTTTTCTTGATTCTTAATATATTTTTAAGGTCTATAGCACACTAAGAATTTCATTTGGACAAGCTGTGTCTCATTTGGTTACAGCAATGTGTACTTCATGGACTAAATTTTACCCCCTTGCTACGAAATATTTAACTGATGCTAGTTCAGATTATCTAGAATCAAAGCAAAAGTCATATTTTTCAACCCGATTCATATGACACAGAGTTTATTTTGCCTCTATTTCCGTGTGTTTCATCATTCTTCACTGAGTGAAGAAAAACTGGTTGTAGTTCATATGGAAAGAGTCTGTTTGGTATATCTTCCCTATAAGCCATTAAGCTTCCTATACAATAACGTTGCACTATATATTTAGGTGAGATTCCAGTACACTGCAATCAGCTATACTTGTTCATACAAATAAATGTGTCCATACACCATCCCAAAGTTGTGATTCCAGTATCAAAAAGTCTTTGCATGTGCAGGATAAAGAATCCTGTGTATTTATTTATCTTTCATCTTGGTTACGATATATACCCTCTGACCATATACATTTATCACTTCCAGCTTAAATTACTGCAGTTATTTTTGATTAACCTCCAATTTATGGCTTTTATGAAACATCAATGAGTTTATATATTGTCAGTGATGGAGTTATTGTACCACTAGCCTAAGGCAAAGCCAAGTTACCTATCACCTTACAATTTTAGAGTTCCCGTATTCATTTTTGGCACATTTTTGTGTTTCAAATCTTCTTGTTTCTGCTCTTTTATCTGCCACTTTGGCACTTCATCCTCAGTACCACAATATTCTTTTCTATTATCCAGATTTATTACACAATTATTCCTATTCACTGTCCAACTCCCTCCCTTTATCACTACTGTTAAAATTCCTAATTACTGTTCTGCTCTAACATATGAAACATTCTCCTAATACCTATGCAATTTAGTATATAAATCTGTATTTATCTATACATGCATTTCTATATTATACTAGACTAACTGGGAAAACAACAAAAAATCATGACCTAAAGATGTTCTAAATAGCCTCTAAAAACTACGATGTCTTTTTTTTTTGTCATACATTTTTTTTAAATCAAATGTACTGTCGAACTTTCTATACACAAAGAGTATATGTTATTTAGATTTTTTTTAACACAAATTTGTTAAAATACAAATTTCCCTATCTTCCTAAACAACCAAATTTTAATGCAAATCAGGCATGTCTGTGTGATGCAAGAACGTAAAGCGCAAGACTTCCCAAGTGGATCTAGCTGTCTGTTCACTCTTACCCTACTCTACAGGAGAGAGAGCCTGATAGTTCAAGAGTCCAGTGGAAGAAGGGCATGCTCACTTGCTTCAGCTCTGAGACAAACATGTGCTTGCAGGCAATGACTGCATAGACACCAGAACACACTGAAATGTTGCTCCCTGGCATGTATTTGTGGGCCTATAGCCCCAACCTTCATGTAGGAGAGACAAGACTCCTACCAAAAACAATGTAATATTTAATTACTGTCTGGAGGACTCCAGCTGCAAAATGTTCAACTATCGATTTACTGTTACTTTGGTACAACTATGACCAAACCGTAAAACATTAGGTACACTTCATATATTGTTTTCAACCTGAAGGTTTTGTGAACTTTAGTATTCTGCAAACTGGAGGACTTGGACTAAATTGAAGAATAGTCCATATGGGAAAGAAAAGATCATTCATTCACCTACATCTACTTTACTATTTCTTAGTAGGGATAAATGTTTTTACATTTATTTATATTTATATTTTAAGTTACTTACTTAGGACCAGCTTTGAACTGTTTAATCAGATTGATTTCAAAGGGGAATTTTGCCAAGGAATCCATATCTGAGCCCTAATGTTAAAAGACAATATACTGCCAAATCTACCTTCAGCTTTGTAAAAGCAATGTAGAAAAATGTAGCTATGATACTTCCAATATCAACTTTTGCGATTACTTTTTTTAATTCACTTTTTCTTGGCTGGTTGATTGTACTAAACATAAAGCTTTATGAAAGTGTTTTGCCATAAAGGTAAAGACATTTCCATACTTTGGTCCAGTTTAGTTTGATATAAAGTTCCTAAATCTTCTAAATTGCCTAATCTACTACTTTTAAAACAGACTATGATTTTCAGAATATGCTATAGAAAAGCAGTAACCCTGAAGTGACCCTATTATTTCAATTGGACTGTTTATGAGCATACAGTACAAAGTTTACGAGGGTAGGCGATATGTGGAGTTAGATCCATATAGATTTTAGATGTGTATTGATTTTAAGTGATGTGCAAAAAACATACATATTCAGGGTATTGAACAAAAAGTTAACCCTCCTATTAACCTTACAAAGCTAATGTTTGGAGATGTCAGATAATTAGGTGATTCTGTGATATAGTTTTTAAGAGTTTAAAAGTGCCTTCTCTTTGCTATATTCTTTTAGGTCACACAATTATCAGTTCAGTGCTTTAAGTGAAACATAACTCTGTAGCTAAATGAAACATCATGAAAGATGATGCCATATTTTGCACAAGGATGCATATATACATAGTATTGCATATAATATAGTGTATATATATATATATATATATAGTATTGCATATAATATAGTAATTGGTTGGATGTAATTTCTTGCCAAACTATAAATTCATTCTTTGCACTCACTTTTGCCTCCTCAGATCAGTCATAAAGGAGTCCCAGACCAGGTCATTTACACCACAGAAAATTTTAAGGCACAACAACTTTGTTAATGGTCTTGAGCACAACCTGCATTCTATTTGAATTCTGTTCTGAACCTATTATTACCCTGAAAAGATGCCTGAATATGAGACCCAGCTCACCCTGGGCAGCTTGCCTCTATTAAAATCAAAACACACAGAATTAGATGCTGTCTGGCACAAGGTTAAACACAAAGAAATGTGTAGATGCAGTCAGATACATTTGCTCAGAACGCAGTATCTGATTTAATTTCGGCATGAAATTCTTTTTTGGGGAATACATGAGTAAAAAAGGTAAAAAGCCAACTTTTAATGACTCCCACTGCCATCAATAAGGCCATGATTTTCACAAAGAATATTATAACATCACACTAAAAAGTTAATGACTAAATAAAAATAATTAAATAGTTAAAAATTCATAACAAAAAAAAAGTAAAAGATATTCCACATTTTTCTGTTCTGGTCATATTATAAAAAAGCAAGATGAGACCATAAATACATTATGAATTCTGAGCTAACAATGAAACTTTACCTTAAAGGTTTTTTGACATTTGCCCACCAGAATACAGGCAGGCTTTTCCAGAGGTTGGCTTTTTGAGAAGCTGTGAGGAAAAATTATTTATATGAATACTGAATTAGCATAGAAAAATATTTAATGGTTTTAGATCAACTTAAAAAAAAATTCTTCTCAATCATTACCATGCTTCACTTCCATAGCAAAGGTTAGATCCGCAAAGTTACAATACTTTTTACTGGATCCCTAGACTTAGGCATTATATCTACACAGTCTTTTATCAAATGAAAATACAAAATTTGTAATTTTGGAAAAGCTGTCAAATACTGGGTAAGTACGAAAACTCAGGTTGACTCTGATTCCAAAGGAACGATGATTATCTACTATTTACAACCACAGAGAATAACATGAAAGAGGAATTGGTAATGTCACAGATCTTTGTCAACTGACATGTCAAATGCAAGTCTCTGAACTGCTCTTGCATGTGAGCAGACTTTAGCTCTCCGAGGTTAGCAGTTTTGCAACTTGCAAGAACACTCAGTTTTCACAAACCTTTTTTGAAGGAAAAAAGTAAAATTTAAACTAAAAGTTTCCCAACATCTGGAACTCAAATGTAATACTCCTACATTCGTTTCTCAGCGTCATTGTAACTGAGCAAATAGCCATTGATTATGGCTTCAAAATCATTTCATTTATCATGCTTTCACTTTTCCCATCCTGCAGCTTCTCCACTAAATAGGTTTCAAAGCTCTAGTGCCTACAAAAATTGTAATCTCTAGTTATTTTTTAAATGTCTCATAGCGGAAGCTCAGAGGTACTTACGTATAAGATATTGTTATCTGATAAATATCCTGAGAGCTTTCAATGTTTGCCCTCACAGTGAACTCTTTACTTGAGAATCATATTCTTTAATTATCTGAAAGAGAAGAAAAATCAACTGCCATATTTTTGCAATGTCTGGCTGCTACTGCCTTGATGAGAGACATATTCCAAATAAATGCCACTATACTGTTATTCCAAGTTTGCTTGCAAACACTTAAGATTGTTTGAGCAGTGAAGACATTACAGTACCTGTCCCACAAAATGCTCAGCTGATTTCAGTTTAGTAACAATAGTTCTGTTTCAGGCATCCTAAGGCTCATCAAACCTCCCGGGTTTATCAACTGCTAGTATTAATGGCACCTTGTGCACTACAGATTAAAGGCAAACTGTAATCGGTTTATATAAATCAACTTAACTGCTTGCTGGGTATTCCCAAGATTCAGACCACTCATTTGGCTCTTTATTTGCAGTGTTGCTGCAATTCAGGAAAACTTGATCTTTAAATTGCTCCCCAAGTTGGTTGTAGTCTTATTGCAAAGTATCTCCCCATTGGGTGTTCAGTCCACCCCTAAATCCCACAGTCCTTAACACTAACATATGAAGAACTGAAACAAAACAGGTAGAGAGAGAGAAACCTGCGAAAAAAGGAGCACAGTATCCTAACAGGAGAGAAAGGAACTCACAAGTTTGGACAGTTAAAGGCAAACCAAGAGACAGCCAAATTACAACAGACACAGAATGCTACCTGGTAGCAGTAAAGGATTTTCTGGGGTCCCACCTACCATTTTCTGCTCACTGTTGGTATTTCATACTTTCAAAGTTATTTGCAACATGAAGAGAATGACTATAAAAATGAGATTGTTGGCAATATTATGAAGTAAAATTTGGCTCTATTAAGAGACGTCTAGCAAGACAGCATGTAATCTGTAATCTGTAATGGAAATTTAGATCCAAAGATTGTAGGAATTATTTAGAGGCGTATGCAGGAGTGAGAAGCAGGAAAGAAACTTGGGCAAACAGTTTATCGGAAAACTTAGAGAATATATCAGGAAATTTTCTGACAGCACTATCATGAACTGAAGAACAGTCATGTGAAATTTGATGAAAGTCAATTATTCTGAAGGAAAAAAAAAATAAAACAGATAAAAACACTCAAAAGATGTAGAATGGATCCTGTAATAAAGACTCTCTTTATATCAATTTGTAAGAATAACTTTCATGAGTTTCAGCAGACGTGGGGCAATATTTACCAGAAAAAAAAAAAAAAAAACATTTTGAAAAGCATATGTAGTAGAGAAAAGCAGACTCTGAAAGAAGCTTCCAGAAAATGCTGGAAACCTTCGGCTCCGCTGGATCTGCAGGAAGCGACGAATCGGGGACACCGCAAGGCTGCCAGACCTGCAAGGGCCGCCAGCGCTCAGCGGGCACCAACAGCGCCTCCTGCGGCTCAGGGGATGTCCCACAACGCATGGGGCAGGAGTGGCCGCGCACCCCTGAGGGTCTCCCCACACCCGGGCGGCCTCCCCACTGCTGCTCCAAGCCCACAGCCCTGCGGCAGTGGGGAGGGAATGACTGAACCTACCGTGCATGTGCTTACCTGTTATTTATAATGGCAGCTTGATTTTCTTAGTAACAGCAGCCTAATGAATAAAGGGCTTCAGAGAAGTGTTGTTGTGATCTGCGAACTGCCCCCCTCCCTACCCTGTCTCAATCCCCTCTCGGGGAAAAAGCTATCTAGAATAATACTGATTCAAAGGAAACACAAGGACAGGCATTTACATAGGAAACTTGCAGCAAACACTCCCTCCAGGCTTCGGGGCCATGCAAGGTGGTCAACGCGCACACTTGGCCAGCCTGGCCCCCACCTCCAACCCCGCGCTCCAAAGGGAAAGGGGCTGCGAAAGGCTCCCTGCAGCTCCTTTCTGCGGAGAAGGAATGACGCGAACCACTTGCATCTCCCCAGTGAAGTGCTCGGATAGAAATGTTTATAAACACTTGGTGTCCTCATTTCTAAACCAGAAAGACCCCATGCGGACCCAATGTTTCATTAAAAGAAATTATTCACTCCTAACCTAGCCTAGAGGAAAGGACCACTGCCTTTAGAAGCAGAAATTACAATGCTGACAATGACTATAGTAAATAAGCATCTCATAGCCTGGACTCTGCTAAAGTAACATATTGTATTCACTTTCTTCAAATAAACATTCTTAGATTTCAAGTTTGATACTTTGTTTTGATATAATTAAGCTTTTTTTTTCTTTTTTCTTTTATTTTTTGGCATTTCAAGTAATGTACATTGAAACCCTCCAAGGAAGAAAAATTAATAAAAGGCTGTAAGCATGAATATTTGATAAGTTAAAGGGGCACAAGGGGAGGGTTGTTTTTTGACAGCAAGCTATTTTATGTATTTATTGTTCCTCTGTCTGATTTGCTTTTTACATTCCTTCAAGGTGATTCCACTGTCATGTCCCTTCTACTTTGCCTTTTTTCCTGGAGAAGATTTCCATATTATAGAAAATGATTCCCTCTGGTATTTCCCTCTCTTTCTAACAACTTACTCTCTTCTTTTATGCTCCTGGTGCTTATGTACCAGGTTCTTCCCTTTCTTGCTCATTTATATCACCACTGTACAATTTCTTAAAATTCATTCTCTTTTTTTCTTTTTTTTTTTTCTCCCAGGATTCTACTGACATTTTTTTTTTCTTTTGACCAGTGCAGGATAGTTCATATTCAATCATAATTCTCTAGCTTAAGTGATTATTCTTCTTACTGCTCTGTCTGAACACCCAGAAGTCTTCAAAGTCTAGAAATTGCTCCCTGACTGCCCACACATCCTACTGATGGGAATCCTCCAAAGCTAAACAGAAGCTGCACCTGAAGAAAACAGGTTCAAAAGGGACATTCTGACATTCAGCTTCTGCCAAAATCCTTTGTGTAGACTACATCAGCAGACCACTCCTAATCCATATAAGAAACCTAAAGCAAAGCAGAAAATTAAATTTACCTTTCAAAAATATCTCAGACTTATGCCTGGTTACTTCCAAGAAGATGAGCTGCTAGACCTCACTGTCTTCTGGATATAAAACTTCCGTTATGTGACATATGCAAACTGCACTCAGTTATTTTTGGTCCTTGCTAAAGTTTCCTAGGCCCTAGAGACTCCATCTGCTAAGACACTTTACCTATATACTGTAAATGATTTTTTTAGGGCAACATTCTACAGTCTTTGACAATTTAAACTGTAGAAAAAGTCTGTACTACTATTTCCATTTAATAGATAGCAATGTGAGTAAAAACAATTTAAGAAACTCATCTGGAAAAGTACCTGGTTGTCCATTTTGCATTGGTATTCTGTGAGAGCACTTCAGTTTAGAAAAATCTTCCTTTAAATACAGAAACAGCATCATCTCATTCAGAGGTAAAATATTAAATTCAGGGTAGACACTTCAAGTACATCTTTCTGTGATGGACTGCAAGGAGATAGTAAAGTATGAATCATCTTCTGAAGTGGCTAAATGGCGGTATGGGACACACTGCCTCTGAGGGTACCCATCCCTTTCTGATAACCAACACAGACAAGCTGCCTCATTTGGCTGAATATAAGGTGGGATTCAGTTCTAGGTTCAGAAGTAGGAATGTTGATGTCTGTATTCACACTCCAGTCAATTAATGCCATTCTATAAGGTCATGCACTGATGCTATTTCTATAATGTTTTTGCATCAGTTGCCATGTATAATGATGGACTATAAATCCTGCTGCTGCCCCGTTCCACTTAGTTCTCTTCAAGAGGAAACTCTCGAGAAATGGTAGGATTTTTTTCCACAGAATTTCTGGCTGAATGGAAAGCTGCTCAGGGGAATGGCCAAGGATTGCTGTGGAGCTGTGGAAAGAGTTAACACATGATGAGAAATGAAATTTGAAAAACCTAGTGCTACTTTTTGCCCTACCCACAAATTAATAACAATGGAATGGACAGGATTACACAAAATGTAGCAGACAACAATTAAGTCTATGAGATGACTTTCATTGATGTTACTGTTGCTATAATGTAGGTCTTAATAAGCTTCCATGCATTTTAAAATCTATACATCATTAAAATTCGGTGGTTTTATCCTAAATCTCAAATAATAATAATCTCAAATAATTTTAATTATTCATTCTGCTCTCATCCTATACAGCATAATGTAAGTTCTATAGATTTGTTTTGTCTCCTCCCATTCAAACACCCTAAGGCGTTTTAGGGAAGTAGTCATGTCCTATAAAAAGTCACTTCCCTTTAAAAACCATGTGAAAACAATGTGAAAACAAACCATGTGAAAAAACTAAGCTTTCCTATTTTAAACATTCACAAACAGTGATGATGTATTCTGTACTTGGAAGATGCGCAACAAGTGACTGTCTGAAGTCACTGTGAAGACATCACAAGAGTCAGCAACACTGACTAGTTTTTGCTTGAAAAGCAGAAAGAAGGAAGTTACCTCGCTTTGCCATAGTCTTTCTGCACCTGCTGAGCACAAAATGGTTCTTTTCTTGTTATGACTAATACAGTTGATACTTTTAACTCTCAGTTACTTCTTCTCACTGTAAAGACTAATTTTCCCTTGGTAGTGCTCTCAGATTTACCTACTTATGATTCTTCCCGAAGTACACTCTTTTATGCTTCTTTTTAACTCTGACACGTTTTCCACTCTGTTCAAAAAATTATTTACTCCTCATTTTCCTCAAGCTAGAGTCAGGATAATTGACCTAATAAATGGGGCATCTACCTGCCTTCTCAGTTAATGCAGCTCTGCTTATGGTAAGTAGGGCTGGTTAGAGCAATGACATCAACATAATTAATCCATTAGATTTTGTGGTTGTGACAAAACCGGCACTCTTCAACACAGTTTGTCATCTCATTCATGCTTTTTTTTTGATTCATTAGGATAGAGTGGGAGACTCCTTGGAGAAATAAAATAATTCATGAGAAAAGCATATATTGTTTATATATGTTATGTATGTATGTATGTATGTATATATGTATTTTGCCTATACTTTGCGTTTGCTTTTTTTTTTTCTTTATAGTTTAAATGCACTCGGGATTTTTTTTTTTTTTTTTTTAATACAGGTTTAAAATCCAGAAAGAGATAGCGAATACTGCTGAAATCTGCTATATATCAAAACTCTACTTTCCTTTAGGGGTAACTGTTTTGCATGTTATCGTAAAAGATGCCTGTTCTGAAATTCAAGTCCAGATGGAATTTAGTCAGCTCTGCAAGATCTATAGGATTTGTTTGACTGGAGTGGAAAGAAGTCACTTAGTTATTTTAAGGATTTTTGTGCATGTGTGTTGAAGAAGAGCAAGGAAATCTCTTTTCCTTCTTGTTGAAGATTCCTGATTCAATTTTTGAAAAACAGAATTTAACATACGTCTCTAGCTACATCATATTTACAATATGACCACAGAATCTGAACCACATAAATCTTTAAGATAATATCATAAATTCATTACTCAATTTCCCCATATTTTAAATAGCAGACAAACCAGAAACCAAAGAGAAAAGTACTTTATACATAAAATTTCTTTTACAGAGATGCTTCACCATTACACTGAATTTGAAGATTTTGGGGAAACTGTAGAGTCACAAAATTCAAGAAGTAGCTTTGCCACCCCTGTTGAAACAACCCTTACCCATTTTATCTAGATCAAAATTAGCTCAGGTTACTCTAGATTCTAGTGAAGTATTGTCATACTTTGTTAATCTTCTGACTGAATACTAATATGGACAAACTTTAAAAAGGCTTTGATATAAGTGATATTCCCCCACACACTCTTCAAAATTCTCAAGAAACAACTTGAAAAATCCTATGTGTTTGGTTATACCCATCTTTCTGATTCTGCTTCTTAAGTTAAATATTAATTGTCTACATAGCTGCAACATTTGAATCAAATTAAAACCCCTTTTTGTGTATTTGTGGAGATTAAGAACTGGAAGCAACACTGAACTGTAGGATTTCTATTTCATTATTTCTTTTGCTTGCTGTGTTTACTCAGTTCAAGGACTAATCTGAGGCCTACGTAAAATGCAAAGTAATCCTAGATGTGACCAACCTAAGATCTATTTATTTTCCCCTGTCATTAACAGAACAAGCACAGTATGGCAAGAATGTCCTCAAATACGTTTTTTTTTTTTTTTTTTTTTTTTTAAGCATTGTGCAACATAAACTGGGAAAATCAAACTAACTTCATTCAAGGTAGAAACCTTATATCTTTTGGGGAGTACCTATACAGTTTAATTTTTAAATAAACTCTTTAAAGATGGATTTAGGGGATTAGTTTTGAGCTTATTGATATAACAGATTCATGGTAAGTGTCTTTATTGCAATGATTGATACTTTTCCTATTTCTTGCTTTACCAGCAAGTCAGAAGAGTTAAATATACTATCACAACTGAAAACTGTCTTTATAGGAGTAATAATGATCTTTCCAGAAAGAACAAAAGTGTATGTTGAAACAGTATCACTCCAAGGTTTCAGCTTTCACTGCGAGTACTGATTGTGGCCTTTATTTTCTGGACTACAGAATTACAGGATAACTCACATGTCTCCAGTCCAACTTCCTGCTCAGAGCAGGATCACACCACAGACCAGTCTGCTCAGGGCTTACACGTTCCTATAATGCTAATTTGGTGCTCCATTCTCCTATACAATAGCTATGAGTCACTGAATGCAGGCAGTAAAAACTACAGGTTTGAAGCAGAAGTTCTTCATTTTTTTTTTTCAGTCCATAACCCACAATTCAATTAAAAACATTTAAAGTTAAAATGATTATTTCACTAAGATGGAGGGTCACTTTTATAGTTCCTAATCTTGCATGACCTAAGCCCAGTAACCTTGATTTACAATGCCGTAAGTTCATATTTAAGCAGCCAGTGTTCACTCATTAAACACTCATTTTAAATTCCTTTGTAATAAGCAATTAGCTTTCCAAAGCCTTGGGCAGTATCGTATATTTAGGCCACTGACATGCAAAATTCCCTTGTAACCTGGAGGGGGAGGGAGTATGACAGTGTGCGGACAAGCTTCTCAAAAGACTGGGCTTTGCAGCATTATAAAGCTTAACCTTTATGAGCCATATTAAAGAAAAAGCAATGCGCCCTTTCTGCAGGCCTTTTATTAACGTTCTGTGACACAGAAAAGAACAGCGCTGGACTGCAAGTACTGCAGCAGTAGCACACACATACACACACACACACAAAAAATCATGTTTGTCTTCAAGTGCTTGGAAGTTTTGACTTCAAAGCTTTTGTGTCTCAAACTTAAAAAAAAAAAAAGTTATATTTCATAGCGATATTTTCCAACTGAGATTTTTTATATGTGCATGAGCACCACACTGTCCCCCACCACGCTATCAACCTATAGCTGATTTTTGTATTGGCATAAAAGAAAATGACGGATACAATGAAATGGACAATAGCAATCCTAGTAACCATACTGTGAATTGAGCTTAAGTGGGGACACAGCAAGATGAAATTTAAAGCTACACCTTAAAAATCACTTGATCTCAAGTCAAACAAGAGTGGTGATTACATTTACTGCATAGAGATGGAAATTTCCAGCTTCCCAGGCACATACAAGGTACAAAGGTGCTGAGTCTTCACCAGTTTTCACTACCGAGAGGAGAAGAGAGAAAAAGAGGAAAAGAGATTTCAGCATCAGTAGCACCAAGGCATTGACCAGGTTTAATTGCATTTGCCACTTCCCTTTGTTTGAAGAAGCACTGAGAAGCAGGCAACTGGAAACACCTGAGCCTGGCACTTTCACATAAGTCACGGTAGTTTGTAGGAGAGAGGATTTTTCTGAAGGCAAAAGGTCTTCCCGGCCTTCAAAACAGAACTGAGCTCCTGTCACAAAAATCCAGGGTTTAGGGTCAGTAGTGTTGCCTGGAAGAGGAGGCTTATCCAAGCAGAACTGAACCATCAAATTGTCATCGAACTTCTCTTACAATTAAAACAAATCGTTCTTTACCCTCTATTTTAGTAGTTCAAAGCATGTATTAACATATAATTTCCCTATCTTCAGCCTGATTCTTTAGCCATTATAGAAATGCACAGTTTATGACTCCAAAAACTTTCTCATCTCAAGAGTTCCTCACCTCAGGGAAAGCTGGTTTACAGTAAAAAAATCATATATACTTTTTTCCCTAGGAGTAAAGATTAAAATAATAATAATAATAATATAATAATTCAACTAGCATTTCCCAGAAATTAATTTGAATGTGGGCCCGGGGAAGGCAAGAAAGTTAACAGGAAATAGAAATTACAGCTTTTGATATATCAGCCATAGCCAGGACAAAAAAGACAGTATCTCCTTCTTCTAGTACTTCACATAACAAAAAAATAAGCTGCTTCTCCTCCTCTAGCTCCCCCTGTGCATTTGGGACAGTTGTAGAAAACAGACACCTCAGTAAATCTTGTAGAAACAACACCCTGAATTTTTTCTTCAGCTAACTGTGGAAGGTGAAGTACTGGATGAGCCATTTGCATGGAAGGGCTCTGCAGAACAAGCTTGAAGAAGAAATACAGTAGTCAGGGTCAGAGTTTGTCTTCAGAAATGTGCTATGAGGGCGGGTTTAAGTATTTTTCTTAAAGAGCCCCAAAAAGGTGTGTGTGCGTAGGGAACTTCCATAGCAATTTCCTAATCCTTTCTACCCGGGCACATTAAACCAGAAATTCTCTAACTCCACCTATCTCCGTTCCTACACCTGTACTCTATTGTGCCGTGATATCCAAGGTTCTCCCATTCATCCCATCACTGTCCTTTTTCACCTGAGTGTCACCATGTCCTTAACAAGCAAAACATGTATGGCACAAGTAAACTCTTCCCCTTCTTTTTTTTCCCTACCCTTTTTATTGTTATTTTGTTTTTTATTATTTCTGTTTTTGTATGATACACACTTTACAGCTGATGAATATTGCAGGAGAAAGCACTCACAATATATGCGAAAATTTAATGGCTATGTTCTCCTGAGTATTCTCTATCAAATCCAATTTATAGTGACTTCGTGGTATTTAGTCAAAATGTGATCTGTGTGCCTTCTGAAGCACCTGGTTTGGCCTTTGGTTTTAGACGAGGGATGGCTGGGAAAGACCAACAGGCAATTTAAGAGAAAGAAAACATTTGTATTGGTAACAGTCCTAAGGCATTGCAGTACTTTCCAAATAATAATGAAAGCTACTGTATAAAAGCCCTAAAACATGATGCAACAGTAGTGAGTGAGAAAATAATCTACATTTCCCTACTCTTCCTTCAGAAAAAAACAGGTAAGTAAAAAGATCATTTTTCCATGAGCTATAATCAGTAGATCCCAGTTCTGATTCTTAAGTCTCTAACCATGCATCACTCTGAGGGCACAGTGGAGAGATACTTGGTGGAAATGGTCAGGTTCAGAAACATCGGATTTTCTAATATTCAAGAACTTTTCACATGTTTTAAGCTTTCCAAATTTTGAATTCTTTGTGTTAAAAACAAATCTGCACCAAAAAAAAAAAAAAAAAAAAAAAGTTACCAATATGCATATAGGACTTAGAAAGTTTTTTAAGCTTACAAAATTGACTTCTAATTTGCAAACTTCTGATTGGTAAATTTTGGTAGATAATCACACTAAAGAATAAAGTAATTGAATAAATAATCCTGCTTCATTAGAGGTCCTGCTTTATTAGGTTACAAATTACACATTCACAATTCTGTGAATAATTCCTATACACCACCCTGGTTTTTTTGAAACATAGCCATATTTAAGCATGGCACGTCTCCGCAGTCTGCATAATCAAGGTATTTTTGATGGTAAAATGCTCTTGCCTATCTAAAAGCAAACCTGGCCAACACATTTTGGGGCCGTGCAGGAAGCCTTAGCTTAGTTGCCTGGTGACCTTGTTGAGCGCACTTTTCAAACTCACACATAACAGCCAAGGAAAGATTAAAATGTGGTCCAAAAATGCAGTTTATCCTTAGTTCCACTGTGCACAATCTATTAAAAGGCTGTTATTTTTAGAAGAGCAGCAAGCTGAGTGTTCTCATTTTATGCACCATTTGTGTGCTTCCTGGCCCTCGGAATAGCTAGCTACACATGGCTGAGTATCAGGAGTGGAAGAGCAGCACTGCTTCTCTTTTCTATGAACGCGTGTTTCTCACAAGCTCTGTATTCCTCTTCCCACGGGAAAAAACTTCCTCACTCACAACAGTCTGGGGGAGAAGAGAGACACGGATAAACATTTGCATTTTGTCTGACCTGGCGATTTTGAGTTTGCTCCTTTTGCAGTTAGCTATCCTAGTCTATCAAATTGTCTAACTTTTTGTCTAACTCTAAACTCTTTCTTGGGGAGATGATTCCAACAAAAATTCTAAGCAAATTTCGTTCAAAGCTCTGTCTCATTTGAGGTCCTCCCACAACCCTCCCCACAAATAGTAACCTAAAAGAAAAACGCATTTTGTTGGCAGAGATAGTTCCTTTGTTTGATTGATCCTGGGGGGGGGACACGACTCCAGAACACAATAGCTCTTCTTGGTACTTGCACTTCCAAGGTTTTGTGTGTAGATCTGCACCACAACACACTGTCCCAGCAGCATTACTATTGCAATATAGAAACTAATTTCTTAATAGCATGCCTGAGCTGCAGCTTCAAAAACTACAGAATAGACAAGCTATTAGCCTAACGTGTTCCCTACACAGACTTTAATCTTTCAGTCTGCACTGAAACTGCTGTTCCTCAGGGGCGATGCCACATTGCCCCCATAGCTCCTAGCAGCCCCGCACATACACACCCACAAAATTTTGAACAACAACAAAAAATCCTCATTCAGACTTGAAGCTCCATTCAAATTCTGTAGTAGTTTATTCCTCCGGAGTGCCTTTTCACATACATTGCAACATTTTTATAACATTATTAAAGAATTAGTTTTGCATATACATTGCAAAGTGTATGCAAATTTTCCTTAAGAAAATTTCAGAGAAAGTTTCCTTTTTAAAATTCAAGGAAATTGTCACCTATAATTTTCTTGTATATCAGATCAAGGGATTCTTTGAAATAACATTATTCTGTACAATTGGCAGTAAGTTTTAGATAATGCAGATCAGAAACATGTAAAAATAATAAACCTAATGAATAATAGCTTAGTGGCAGGATTATTTTAGGATTCAGTAACACTACCATCTTATTTAAACATGATAGTTTACTAGTTTTTTGCAAAATACTTTGATGTAGGAAGCCTTTTTCTTATTGTCAAGGCTGTACACATAAAGAAAGTGAACTCAGAAAGTATCTCAAATGCATCCTACCTTGTTGATCAAAACACTATTAGCATTCTTCCTCCACTAAACCATCTTCATTTTTCTTTCTAGATTTATGGTTTATTTGAAGAAAATTGTCAGCATCCTATTCAGATCAGATTTGAAAGGGCACTAATATGTTATTCATTATGTTTAGCACAAAAAAAAAAAAGGCAAGAAATAAGCTAATAAATAAATTATTTATATTTGCATTATCTTTCCTAAAAGCAAATAACTAGGATGATGGTTAGGGAGAGGACCTCAAAAGTAATTTCATCATGATAAGTATCCAAAAATTGGAATGCTTTATTGCAGTGAACACCTCAAGTTTCTGAACCTCTTTGGTTTATAAAATCAGGGACAAGTTTATTCGCAAGGGACTGATGGGTGTGGGCCTTCAGTTGGAATATTCACAAAAGAGGCCATTGTAGATAGCTTTTCAAAATCCAAAATGTAACAATTATATTTAAAAAATGGTGAAAAAGTCTACATTAATTAGTGCTTATTTTCATTTTACAGCTATCACCACACAGAGTCTTTTTCCACAGGACCATTTGCATGTCCAACATTTTTACTTTCATTCATCCCTTAACCAAAAGGATTTGGTTTCATTAAGATTTTTAATCTTAATGAAGGACTCAAACCAAAGTGCTATCCTTTTTGCACATTATAAACTGCAAACATCTTTGCAAAAATAAGATGCCCTGCAGCTGCTCTCCTTCCCAGCACTACTGAATGGCCCTACAGCCAAAACAGGGTTTGAGGAAAGGGAAAAAGCCCAGTAAAAGCACCCAGCAATAGGCTGATGAAGGATGCAGGTCTTTGTTGATAACTATTACTGGCATTATACTTGTACAGGCCTGCAAAATACCTTTTTTATTGTTTCAAGTTAAGCCTATCGTATGTTTCAAATTCACATACAGCTCTATAATCACTATTATTTGAACGCAAGTTAATAACTGCAACATCCTCCTTTCCTGCACCATCCTCACACTTCATTAGATCGTCAGTACCCTCCATGCCTTTTCCTTAAACGCTTTAGCACTTCCCACATCCACAACTCACTACTTGAGCAAATTTAAATCATCTTACTACAGGTGAACTTCCTATGAGATTAAAATAAAAGAAATGCAGAAACAATCCAACCATCTCCCCCACTGAACAGCAGAGAAATGTGCTTATGTCTAGATCTGCAAGTAATACATTACTTAAGAAAAGGAATCGCTTTGGAGGAGACTACTATAAACTACAGTTAATCTTGCCAGCAGAACCATCACTTCCCTATTATTCCACAGGTGAAAGAACTATTGGATTTCTATGGAACATTTGATTTAATGAGCAGAAAAAAATGGAACAAAACTTGAAGGCTTGTTCTATTAGTATTTTAGTAGTGTAAGAATTTGTACTATGCAATCGCTGTAATATCTAGAGGAACAATACCATTTAAGCATGTTACAGTCTCTTTTTCTCTAAATTTTTTTATTAAAGGGTAAAATTATAGGGTTAGTAACTTTTGCAGCAGTGCTATAAATTATCAAATACACCTTTCAGGGTTTGCGAAAGCACGGGTTTATGCTTAATACAAGACAAAGCTGCAAAGCTCTCCTGAAGTGAAAGGGAACGGTGCCCATTCAAAACAGTAGAGTACTTGATTTCAAATCTTTTTTTATTCAAACCCAACAAGCAGCAGCTAGCTGTTATATAGGGGACAATTTATTGAATAATAGATTTTCCTTACTTCTTTATGGTGATTCCAAATGGACTACTAATAATACTAATCATTCATTTGCAATGCCTGCAAACATGCCTGCTTTCCATGGGAGGACTATGCACATATATATATATATATGTATATGTATGTTTAAAAGTCATTATGATGAGCTTTGCTTTTATGTAGCTCTAGCCACAAGCATTTTAGAGCCAAATCAATGACCTCTGAGATTTCACGGAATCAACGTTGAGGTTGGAAGGGTCTCTGAAGATAATCTTGCCTAAGCCCGCTGCTGAAGCAGGGCTGCAGCTGCTTTCCTGTGGCCTCGTCCAGTCGGTTTTTGAAAACCTCCAAGGACAGAAACTCTACAAGCTCTCTGGCCAACCTGCTCCAGTATGGCCCTCATACTGTGAGGAAGTGTTATTTTATGTCCAAGAACAATTTCCTCCTGCACCAACGATAAGTACTTGTGGCTCCAGGCTTCCCTCTCCAGACTCCCAGGCTTCCTTCTCCAGACTCTGCAGCCCAGGATTCCTGAGGGCCTGTGTTACCAGTAAAGACTGAGGCAAAAAAGACTTTCAGTATCTCTGCCTTTTCTCTGTCCTTTGTCATCAGATCCACTGCCCCTTTTAGAAGTGGGCCCACACCATCCCTAGCCTTCCTTTTGTTGCTTATGTTTTTCTGGCAGCCTCTCTTGTTGCTCTTAATGCCTATTGCTAGTTTCAAAGACAGATAGACTTTTGCCCTTCCAAGCTCATCCCTGTAGGCTTAGGCAGTATCTGTATATTCCTCCTGGGTCACCTGTAGCAGTGACACCTCTTGTAGCCTTCCTTTTTTTGCTTGCTCTGAGGCAAGAACTCCTTGATCATCCACGCAGGCGTCTTTGCTTGATTTCCAGTTTGTTGGGATGAGTCCTTCTTGAGCTTGGAGAAGATAATCTTTAACCATGAACCAGATAGTTCTCTTGGATTCCTCTTCCTTCCAAGAAAGGGAGGGAATTTTGGATCCTGCCAAGCTGGCCCCTGCAAAGGCCAATTTCTACTTGCCTAAAGGCCAGGGTTATGAGTCTGCTTTTTGCTCTGCTCTCTCCTCACAGGGTCCATACAATACAGGATGGCAAGGTCTTCAACCCAATAATGAAAATCATGAACAAGAAAAAACATATCTGTAGGCCCTAAGGTAATTTTACTAGTTTGAATTGCAACACATACAACCTTGGGGTACCTGAACATGGAACAGAGACTGAAACTTGAAGGCAGGGGCTTACATTCAACCTAGAGTACATTCTGTGGATGTGGGCCAACATGATTAAGAAGTGATCTCACATAACACATCCAGTGAATTTTAACTTTCATTTTCAACTCTCCAACCATGTATGATATCAAGATATGAATCCCCAAACTGACCTCTAACTGTCAAGATTTGGGAGGAACTTTTGCCTGGTTATGTCTTAACTGTCTCTTGCAGGGTTTCTTCAGCTTAACTCTGTACCATCAGTAGACATGAATTAGTAGTTTGATTCAGGAAAGCACTGCCTGTGCCTATACTATCTCAGCCTTTCTAGGTACTGCTACATGTCCCAGGATCTGGCACCTAGTTTTCAAATGCCTAATAGAAAAAAAAAAGTTAAATTCAAAATGTTTTAAATGATCTCAGAATGGAGCTAAGTAAGATGCTTGTCTGCTTTTGATTTCTAAATAAGCTCCAGAAATTAGAAAGGCTTTAATATTATGCTTATTAAACCATACTGGTGTTCCCTACACCCATCTTATTATTTTACTGAATAAACAATAAAATTTCAAAAAAGGTAAGCAACTAGGTACATCAGAGATACTTTTTTCAAGAAAAAAAAAAAAAAAAAAAAACATTTTTATCTTTAT
>JAWLRI010000278.1:45596-101288 GCA_034781795.1 Crypturellus tataupa
GTGTGCAGGGGGGTTGGACTAGATGACCTCTAGAGGTCCCTTCCAACCTTAGGCATTCTATGATTCTATGATTTTATGATTCTAATGCACTAGCCTTGCATAATTCGATTGATGCATAATCTTGAATCTTCTGCTGTTAACTTTAAAGTTTTTTTTGGATTTCTTAAATTAAAAAAAAAAAAAAAAAAAACTTCCTTCTGAATATTATTCCAAACATCAATGTGACATTTCTGCCACATCACACATGAAAATATTAATTACTTATTAATTACTACTTGCTTCTGAGTAATCCCATTTTTAATTTCAGTTTGATGCTGAGGTTACAACAAATGTTAGCCCCTTTCTCTGTGAGTTAATCATTTCTCAATTCCTTTACTAATTTTCTGTTCTCCATGCTGAATAATTTATTTTGTTATACTGTATCAAAGGCTTTAACAAGGCAGGAGACACATTCATTTCTTTCATCTAGAAAAGTCACTTAATTTATAAAATAAAAAAATAAAACCAGGCAAAAAATAGATGTTAGTTTAGCATGATTTACTTTTCTACTTAATCTGATTTCAGTACTCTTTCTCTCCAAATTTGTCGAGGAGTATTCCTCAGTCTTGGACAAGCTGCACTGTACTTCTTGCTGTTTCTCTTGTCAATTCAGATTTTTACTTAGCAACAACAGGTGCTTTGGTGCCATTACATGAATCCTAATTATGCAATTTAAACAGAAAGCTCTCACCTATTATACTGAATATATGTAGGCGGGCAAGTCGGGAGGTGGCAGCAACGACAAGGGCCCTCCGCGATGGGGACCGCAGCGACCGATGATGTGGGCCTCGCGATCCCCGGAGAGGGCGCGCCGTCCCGTTCCCGCCTAGGCTGACGTGATCGTGGCCCTCCCCGGGGGCCATATCCTCACCTTCCCAGGCGCTGGGAGCCTCGCCTCTGCTTGCCGGAAGTGCGCCGAGGGGATGGGGCTGTCACCTCCGGCCCGGTGACAAGGTTGTCCTCGCAGGCCGGCAGCCTCCCAACTGAGGGGAGCGCCGGTGCCTTCCCCGGAAGCTTCACCTGCGGACCGCAAATCCCTCTCGGCTACCCGCAGGCCCCTCCAGGACAAAACGGAAAATGAAATACTAATGGAATAAATTATAGGGTCCTGGAGGGTGACTCTGGCACCGGGGGAAATGCCTCAAATAAAGACCACTACCCAGTAGTGAAAAACAGCAACATTCTAACCTTATTAATAGAAGATTTAACCTTATATATCAAACACAGTAGGAGGGAGATGGGATGAGGGGGAGCTACCATTGGTGGGGGCCACTGTTGATCACTCCCTATTGGTGGCGCTCCGTGGTGGAGGGTTCTGGTTGGTCAGAGCTACTTGCTCTGGCCCCCTCCACCAGGAGCGCCTGGCCTCCACCTCCGGGCTGCCAGAACATTCTACGTGTTAGATGTGATGAGTTTCCTGGTGCCCTGCACACTGCTCAGTCACACCAACCAGCACGACTGAGCGTGCGCGGGCATCAGGGTCATCTAGGGGGCAGCCCGGGGCCTACTCTGGCCTATATGGCCCTCCATTACCCCCAACAAATATATATATATAATTAGTGCTACTTGCAACCTTAAGGCTATAAAACATTCAGCTACAACTTTTAAATATATGTAGTTGAACATTACTGGAACCAATTTAATAACACAGACATACTTTAGACTGACAAACTGATGTAAGAGCTCCTGCCCTTACTTGATGATGAAAGCAAAGTCCAAATGATAGCTTTTAACACTGTGCCACCTCTGGTAAATATAAAAATATTGCTTAGTCAAGCAGAGAAATTCCTGGTAGTACCCAGGCCACTTGAGATATTGTGATATTTTTGGATAACAAAAGATATAATCTGTTATGAGTGCATTTCACCAAAATGTCAGATTTAAGAATAATTCTACGGAGTTAAGAATTTGCTGTGAAATAAATTTTGACCATCTTCAAAGCCTACTTGTCTTGCCGTGTTTACATCACCTTGCACTGTATCATGGCAGAGTTACAAGACTGGATAAAGTCATAAAGAATGGCAGGACAGTTAATGTACTCAGCAAGTCCTTTTAAAATAAATGGAGAAGAGGGAGAGAGGACTGAAAACTGAACAAGCTAAAACCTATTTATTTCTACTTTTAGCAAACACCAGTATTTGAAGAAATGGTCCTCAAAGGTATCTTTTTCCTGTCACTACTGGCTGAAAGTTGTTTGTCCTCTATTTGGCAATTAAGGCATTAGAAGAAGGGAAGCATCCTGGAGACAGCCAGGAATGGCAGGTCCAATGACTGCTACCAGGAATGCCAAAGGCACCTGCATTAGCTGCAGCGAAACTCCTAGGCAGGCAAGTTCCAAAAGCAAGAAGTGTCCATAAAACCTTTTTTCATATGCGCAAGAATGCAGTCTACACTAACAATCAAAAGATGTTGAATTATAATCAGGTGCTGATTTAAAGCAGGATCCAATGCTAACAGCCAAACTGGAGCTTCCAAGAAGCTGTATAGCAGAAGTGGCTACCATTCCATTCACTGTTATGCTCAGGACACAACTTATTAGGATATATATTTTTCAAACAGTTGTTCAAAGAATTGCACATGACAGACTGCTGATTAATCCTTGGACACTTTAGATCCACGGTATAGCATGGCAATAAATAAAAACCTAACTGAAAGACAGAAAGATATTTCTGCGAGAATTTTGGAAATATAGGTCAGCTCTGGAAGTTAAGGTCATTCTGTTCTGTTTTTTTACATTCTACATAAAGCCTTAACACTTAAAGTTACTGGTGAAACAAAGTATGGGAAGGACAAACACAAGAGTCAGGAGTAGGTAGGAAAACCGAGGGTAGGGGGAACTGAGAGTTCTTTATATCATTAATCTCTGCATCTCTATAAATAAAAGAAAAACAGAATGAGATAATAAAATGTTTGATGTGGTTAGTAAGTACCAACCAGCCCTAGATGCTATCGTATCATATTTTATTATCGTAGATGATACTAAAATAAATTCACTCCTAAATATAAATTTTTATAAAGGATAAAATGATAATGATGATAGAAAAGTGGTGCTAACCAGTGGGCTATCTAGTCTAAGATTTTTTCTCCAAAAGTGTCTGAAGGCAGGTGACCAAAGGAAGCTGCAAAAACCATCACAGAGTTGCACAGGGTTGTGCTCTGGGACCAGGCAGCTGCATGTGAATCCCAGGGTCTTCATCCTTTGACTTGCACCAGGGAGTTGTGACAGTGATGTTTAGCCTTCTTCCATCAGACCTGCTGATGGACATTGGGAAGGAAATATCCCACAGAGGCAAATTTATCGTCATTTTCAGCAAACCCGATAACTAGAAATTTCCTCAGTTTCATCATAAGGAATCAATCAACTTGCAGAGACACGAATTTTGAAACAAGAAGCCAGCAATGGCTAACCTCGTGAGGAAATAAGAGGGATCAGTTCTCCCTCCCTGGATCTCTCACCACTTATTACCTACCCAACAGCAGCACCAGTGGGAAGGAAAACTGCTGAGATACCAGCTGAGAATCATGCCAAAATAAACGTGATGAGTAGATGCCATTCAAAAACTCATTTATTCTTACTCTGTTGATTTTCATTTTGTCATTTCCATGTCCCCATCACATAAATACTGTATGTCTAAACTTCTCTTCATTTGAAAGTGTTTCCTTGTTTTCACATATTTTCTTAATTCATCTCAGTTCCTCTGTTGTCATGTAAGGAACTAAAAGCAGCATTACATAGAAGAATATAAAGCTGATGTGTTTTGCAACATTTACCATTATTATTCTCTATGCCATGTAACCCTAATATTTTATTCACCTTTTGGCTGCTCTCTATTTTATCAACATGCCAAAGCAAACTTTAAAAGACTGAGTTACAAATGGTATTGCCTATATTTACGAAATATATAGAGAAATGATTATGAGCAAATATAACTGAAACTTGTAAAATCTTAAATGAGACAAATAAGAATTTGATTAGCATTCATTATAGCTCAGATCAGACAAAAAAAAGACTCAAAAGAAGTGCAAAATAGTGGGAAGATATGTCACAAAACATTTTTATATGCAAGTAATATGTACGGTATTTACATTAAGCAAAATGATTAAGACAAAAAGGCTACTCAGTGTGTTTGCATGCTATTCTAAAGACAAAACAGTAAATAAGAAAGCTTTGCTGCATTTAATTATCATTACTCATTCTTCAGTAATTTTACTGTATGCCAAATTTGCTTCTTTTTCTTTACAAGATATTTGTAGGGAGTTAAACAACTACTGCCACTATCCCTTCCACCTGAAGCTTTTTGTAGTTGTGGAAAAGTTTATTCTGAAACAGAAGAAAGACTATAGTCAAACAGACTTTCTGAATGGCAATGATAGCTTTGTTATATATATATATATACACACGTATGTATATATATATGACCATAATAATTCATCTCAGAGCAGTTTCTCTCTCTAGTTCTCCACTTTGTCTTGGCAGGTTTGAGAAGCCATGAAGGGGTAAAGAGAAGCACTGAGGTTCTCAGATGCTTCTCACAGTGCTTGATAAGAGGAGCACAGTCACCGACCCACAGGGCTGCCTTTGTCATAGCCCAGGAACTTGCCATCTCTTAGCCTAGGCACAAGTACTTGCTCAGGCTGCCAAACCATGAGATAAAGCATATTTTAAACGCATCAAGCCTTACTGTCTTTGGAATCTAAGACGTGACCAAAGGCAGTTGCCACCTCACTACAAAGAACATATGGTTTAAATATAGGAATTGGCAACACTCTCTTATCCCTCTCCAAACAAAACTGACTGACATTTTAGCCTCCATTAGCCTCATGGCACTCAACATTGGCTTAAGTACAATTCTCAGAAGTGCTCATAACATTTCTTGGGATGATAAACTTGCTTCAGCTATTCCACTAGAATGATGTAAATTTTCCAATTTTTTTAATTGATGTTTCCAGTTTGCTTATGTATCTGCACCTCTAGAATGACTTTTGTGTTCTGTATTTCTCCTCAGGCCCTTGATATGGCTCTGTGTAACTGATAATACACGTGTCTGTCAGATTCCCAGCATCAGTGGTGGGAGAAGTTATGCCTGTAGACAAAACGTTTATTCCCCTGGTGGATTCTCTCAGATTAAAACTAATATCATACAGGACAATTGTCATCTTAGAGCTTATTGTTTGGTGCAAAGGGAAGCGAGAGAGGTTACATGGGAGCAGACTGGAATATGAAGACTGAGATATCTCAGCCTGGATCCTAAGGCAACAGTTTCCTCAATGGTTTCCAGTGACAACACCTACTTTCCCCTCCCAGTTTTGTTTGGAGACTTCAGTTCTATTTCACTTGATGTATTGCCCATTCTGTGGATTTTGTTCCATGTTTCTAACTGAAACAACAAACAAAAAAACAAAATCAGACATATACAAAAAAATCATCTTCCAAACCATATTCATGCAAACAATCATCATTCTTTTTCTTCATAAAGGTAGAAATTCACCCTAAGTAAAGCCAAGCTAACACTATGATTTTGGAAAGTGTTACCCATATAACAGATATTATATGACAAATCATTAATACAGTACAGACTCACTGTAATACTGTTACTATTTTTTCCCTGGTTCATTACATGATTAACACCTGCTCAAGATACAAAAGACAGGATAAAATTCTGTATTGAGGCTCTCTTGGAAGAGGCACTTCACCCTGCAGGATTACTAAATGCAAATTAAACTTAAATAATAAAGTGCAATTAAAGCAAATCCTGATGTGTAAAAAACTCCTTTTAATGTACACTGGCATAATTCAGAACAGAACTTGACTTTACTGATACACAGCACATGGCAAATGTCATCTAGATGTGCTGTCTTAAAATGTATTTTAGGTGTGTTCATGCTCAGCACCTTGCACATTGACAGCCCGCTGAATGGCAGTCATCTATATTATTTATAGTTGTGAGGAGGGTAAACAATTTCAGTCAAATATGTCCACAAGCATTCCTAATCTCACACTCCATGAGGCATTGTATTTATGCAATAGTACAAGCTTTCTCCCCCAAAACAATGCTGGTGTTATCCCATGATCTTAAAAAAGAAGGCAGAGTTGTTTTGTCTTTGAATACATCCTAGTTATATTTGATATCTTTATTTCAGTTCATTCACTGAGAAATGGCATGTTTCATACGCATCTTTAACTGCCAGTTTTCATTGTTGGTTATCACCCCTACAAATTAAATCACAGGATGCTTTGACTTCTGTTTTCAAATAAGCTTAAGTCACAGTATGACATGTAGAGTGATTTAAAATTATTGGATGACTTCAAATTTTATAGGCACTTCAGTATGGAATTTAAAGCACTCCAATAATTTTAAATCACTCTGCATTGCACAAAGCAATTTAAATTTATTGGAAGTGAAATTTGGAAGTGATCAGGGTTCTGAGCGTTGCAGCATACACAGCTTTAAAATTACTACAGCACTTTAAATTTTTATAAGCATTTCATTTAAAGAAGACCAGGGCTCTGGCCTGGCATGGTATATTTTAAAGTTGTTAGAGGTCTCCCCACTTGAAATCTAATTAAAAAAAATAGAGAGAGGGAAGTCTTCTCAGAATACTCTAACCTTTTATTATTTTACTTGGCAGGAGATTCAAAAACCAATTTGGGGAAAAAAAAAGATACAACTCTGTAAAGGGTATCTCATCCTATTCATTTCAGAGCAAGTTCTTGCAACGCTATCTTTTGTTATATTCCCCTGATGGATTCTTTTCTTTCTTTTTTTTTCCCCTACCATAAAGAGTAAACAAATATCAGATAGATCTCTGTACACTTCATGCAGCTGAAATTTTCTTTACTTTGAAATGCCAGAGACATTGTTAAGAAATCACGTCACATTTTTAACAAAGTCCTCCACCCTACCAACTATGGGATTAAATTTGAACTGTTATGACTTGCTTCAGCATGATAATAGATCAACTGAGATGTCTCATCTACTTTTGATATTACTGACTTTTTCTTTGGCCTCAGATATCCTGATCTTCTCTTATTACTGCTATTTCTTTCTGATCATCTGTTTAGTTTTTCTTCAGGGCGAATAGGGAGATGTTTGCTTTTAAACTCAGGCCCAAAGTTAGCAGTAGAGCAGCTGAGACACCCTATGAGTATATGATGGATCTTTTAGCATTTCAAAGGGTCTAAGCTCAGTTCACAAAAAAAGCCAAGTACAATGCAGGTAAAGTTAACTACTTTCAGATCCTAACACATTACATACAATATACTCCAGTTAGTTTGAGGTCTTGATGCTGGAATGATTTTAGGTACAATTTTTGGGAAGAGGAGACATGACTTCTCCCCATCACATGTACAAGACTGCACACAGTCATCTGTCGGTGCCCCCAGATGATGCAACGTGCAGTGTTTAGTGCAATCCATTGCGTCTGTGCTGAACAGGGGGTCAGATGAAATGATTTTCATGGTCTGTCTTTCTCAGACATTTAAAAGTGCTGTGCCTTCTGTGCCATGCATGCCATAAAAGCCATCAGCTACACAAATAGACCCCCACTACCCTTTTCCTTTTTCCCTTTGTGTCTGTGCCTCACACAGAATAAGACTGTAGGCTTCCCAGAACAGCAACATGTTTTCAGCTCCACTGTAAGAAGTCTGGTGCAGCACAGGTATTAATGATTACAAACACATACAACCAGCCAAGGGAGCGGAAAGTAAACAAAGGAACCCAAGTATGCTTCAAAGAATTTTCAGGAAAACAATGACTTTGGAAAATATGAACTTAAAGAGAATCTCAAATAGCAAACTGCAGAGAAGGATCTCAGCCCAAATGATACAAGCAAACCAGAGAACTACGTCCCCATATGAAGTAGCAGTTTTACACTCCTTACTTAGAAACGTCTGCTCCATTTCTAAATGCAACCCATAGTTGTTTGCTGCTGGAGACTGTATGAAACAAATTTGGAGCTACTTGCAGAGAAAATATGGTGGAGAAAGCCTTCCTCAAACATCTTCTGAATGAAATAGCTAAAATGCCAGTGCGAGTGCGATTTGCCAGCTACTTAAATGGTAGCCTGGACAGTCTATATAAAGTCACCCTGCTGGCACGGGCAGACAAGTGCATTTGGAAATTGCTTCTTATAAAGTGACAGTTTAACAAAAAAAAAAAAAAAAAAAAAAAAAAAAAAAAAAAAAAAACATAAAGGCCAACCTGTACATACATAGATTTCTAATTGATTGAAGTTGGTTTTTTTTTTTTTTTTTTTCCCCTTTTGGTTGTCCTTCCTAGTGAAGTCAGCCCTGAAGCACCTTGTTGAGCACCTCGGGGTAGTGAGTGAGGCTCAGTGACCCTGCGAGACCTGCTCTGCTTCAGCAAGAACTCAGCTTCTGGGAAGTGAACTCCCACTCTGACAGGCACCTCCACTAGTGAATCCAAAAAAGGTTCCTCGCACTAATTTGCCTCCAGCAGCATTCCTTGTAACTGAGTCATAAATGCCAACTGCAGGGCAAAGGAGATGCTTTTTACTTTCCCTCTTCTGAGAAGCTGAATCCCCCTTTAACAGATCCTAGTGTAACCAACGTGTAACCCAGGTCTTCATGCACAGGCACTTCTGAATTCACAGAATCGCAGCATATTTGGACTTGGGAGGCAGAAGTTCTACAAGCGTGATGCAGTGTTAAGCATTTGGCCATCCTGGCTGGGAAGCAAAAAGTTTGTGTTATACTCCTTGAGCTCCTACATGAAGGAGACTCGTCGCACAGAACAAGAGGTCATTGGAGACTTCTAGGTTTGCTTTCTGTAGGCCACTATACAGACTGCAATAAAGCAAGGATAAAAGAAAATACTACAGGATCCTAAAATGCAAGGCAGCGGATGACTGAAGATTGATAGAACGTCAAGATCTGCTTGCTAGGATATAGAAACCATCAGTCAGAACGCAACCTATTAAAAATATAGGAATTTATATTATGCCCAAGATGAACAATGTAATACATTTTTCCTCTATTCAATACCCAGTGCTGCATTTTTTTGAATTCCTGAAAAGATGACAAGCACTACTCCTTAATGCCTGCTGGTTCTTAAAGTTTATCCCTGCTTTCCTGCTGCTACTTGAGAAGTTTCTTTCATTAGCCATTTAAAAAAATAAACAAATAAATAAGGAGAGCTTAAGTTCTCCTTAGGGCTTGTATCATTCTGAGCTATGAGCAACAACTACCTGGCAGAGCGAGGGGGAGACAAATGGAGAAAAAAAGGGCAATATTAGCTACAAAGCATGGCACAAAACCACAGCTAAGTTATCAGATTTCTTCACAACTAAATTCTTTTCCATTCGGTTCTCCATATCTCTGAAGTCATTTATTTTTGACTTATCCATCTATCAAACCTTCCTTTCTCGTGTCTGGCAGCTTTCGCTGCACTCAACCATCTAGGAAGATCAGATCTGCATATTTTCAGATCACTCAGAAACATGAATTTAGAGTCTACTCAGATTACATTTGTGCCCTCCTATCACAGCCACAGCATAGAGCGCCGCAGAGTATATTGTTTAATACTGGGATTTAATACAAGGAAAGCAAAAGCAAGAAAAGAAACCCAAATTTAAGCATCCACCGAACACTAGAGGCCTTGAAAAAACAGCAGTGGCCATGGCTGGATCTGAATCTTGCAAGCACATAAGGGAGGAAAACTCGTTCATAAGGATGAAAACATCCCTACAGCACTGGGCACAGCAGAAAACAGGAACTTTAGGGCAACCAGATGACAAAAGGTCTGTGGAAGGAGAGAAACAAAAAAAGCTCTCAGTGAAGTCTCAGCAGACACCCCAGTCAGGCACATCACTAGAGCTGCACACACAGGTAACAGAAAATCTAGCAGAACAAATTAGAAGTTAAAATTACTTTGTTGTTGTTGTTTTGGTTTTTTTTTTGTATTTAACAAATTTGAAGCGACAAGTAAAACATATGTCATGTCAGAAACATACATAATATTGCTGAGGGATACTTTGGATCCAGTCCTAGGCTCCTTAGAAGTAATTTTATTGTCAAAATTGACCACAATCTTTCTAACTCTCTTAGCAAGAAAATTAAATAAAGAAATAATAGCAACATAAACTTGAGATCTCAGTGCAAAACTATTTCAGTGGTTATTTTCCCATTAAAAATTTTCTTGGACTTATTCATACCTTCTATTTTAAGGTCCCTTTTTTGAGCAGATTTCCTGCCATATACCTGAAATAATCCACCTTTGGTTCTCTGGGTTATGTTACAAGTTCACTGATTTTCTCGCATCGTCACCAAAGAGACATCTGTGCTGCAAGAACTTCTTTCAAAGCTGCTGTTGAATCTCTACCGTGGGCATAATATGGACTGGAAATGGTACTGACGGTGAATACTCTGGATACCAGGCAGTGATAACCTGCCTCATTTACTAGGACTGGAGTTGAATCCCACTCTTACATTAATGTAAATGTGTTACGTAGTGAACCGCCGGACAGGACTCGGATACTGAGCCCACCTGCCATGCAGCACGGCTACAGGACACAGCTTCTTCCTTTTTAGTAATTTTAGCATTTTTCGTCTGCACTTTACTGGGAATCTGCCCCATTTCCAGGAACAAGTAGCTCTTGCTAAGGATTAAAGATCACCTTCAGTGCTTAAAATCGTAGCCTTCTCCTCTTCTACTGCAAGAGCTAACAGTATATCAGAGGTTATTAAATGACTCCACAGATTCCTAAAGGTATACTTGCAACAAAATTTATATGCCATTTCTCCTGTGTGACTTCTTTATGAATCTTCCACTTTGATTGTACATGCTCATAAAGTGCTGACTGCATATATTTTAGATTACTTAATAGAGCTGCTGTTTCTGGAGAAGGCCTCAGGCACAATATAGGTACAATACATTCTTCTTCCTGCTCAAAAATAAATAAATAAATAAATAAATAAACCTGACCCTGCTTTTGCTTTCAGAATCCTCTTCACTTCCCTGCTGCACTTTTATTAAGCTACCTGGAAATAATTCCCTCATTCACTTCAAGGGCTTAGGATATTCCTCTTTACAGATGTACTTTGTGAATTTAGGTGACTGTCTTGTCTGTTAGCTTCAGTTTCTTTGGGGCCATAATTATGTATGAATTATTTTCTGACTATCTTCTATGCCAGGTCTCAGCCCAAAAAGATTTAGAACTGTTAAGATACTGTTTAAATAAACTCCATCTTCCAAGATATGGTTCATAGTGAAAAGTATACTCATTTTAAAGAATTCAATTAAACATGACTTGCTGTTAGCTAATTCATGGTTGCTGGAAAATCTAATTATGTCAAATAATGATTATGTTAAACTCCAAGTATTACTCGCATATGACATTTAACGCCCACTCCTCATAACTTCCCTTCTCCCTGCACACAGTTGGGCAGATTATTACTAAGCACCAGATGACTCCCGTAATAGAAATCCAAGTTCTATGGAAGCTGAAAAGAATAAATAAGTTTTAGACACTGAATCCCATGAGATCCATACAAAGCAAACACACACACACAAAATCACTGAGCATTTTTAGGTGTCTTACTAACCTGGAACTCTGCACACACGGGGTGAGGATGTTAGGAAGAGCTGCAGAAGTGCTTTGTATCACCTATTAGATTCCCACTCCCAAATATAATTTTTCAAAGATGATTTAAAAGCCCCAATTTTTGGAGTATCTTTGTAGATTTTTTTGTTTGTTTTTAGTTTTTATTTGCTGCCACGAAGTTACCCAAACAGAAAAATGGGAGCAGAAAAAAAATCAATTCCTCCATCAGCAAAAAATTCTCCATCTCCTCATCCCATCACACATGAAGCAGCCTATCCATACTTGCCATGTACTTCTAGAGACACGGGAGCAGACAAAGAACAGTGGTTACTACCATTTTGCTATTTAGCATTTGCAAGACTTTCACCCTTCCCATGGTTCAGCCCATTTCAACTTATGAAGGCAAGTTTCAACAAAGTTGAAATGAAGCCCGTTTCAACTTATGACGTTCTTACAAAGGTCAAGGGGCCAAAGGAAAGATGACCCCAAAAAAAAAAAAAAAACACTCCGGCTCTCCCCGGAACCTGTGCCCTTCCTGGTCATTTAATCAAAGTTTAAGCAATTTGCTGAAGTCATAAAGAAAGTTAATAGCGGGAACATAGCGAAGGTCTCTTCATTGCCATTTTTCTGTATCTGAAACACTTAATGCTACAATGTCAAAGGTGACATGAAAAATCATTCCTGTTGCAGCTTGTTTTTGAAGGACAAGAATATTTAAACTCCACACCTGCTAGAAGACATTGCCAAAGAAAATACACCGAATCCCCCAAACCCTGCCTACTCAGATGCAATTTTTAAAAAACATGTCTCTTGTAAACCATATCTTAAATTGCTGCTGCTTTTGCTTCCATGTTTGAAAACTACTCAGTCCCGGCACTGCATATTCAAACTGTCCTACATTGGGAAGGAAGATGAATTAGGGTAGATGTACTAGGCAGATACTATCTACTATACAGCTTAACATATCTGTGTGATTTATCCAGAAACATGAGCAGAAATGCTAAGGAGACCTTCAGAATTTCTCAGTAGCTAAGATGGTCTTGCAAAGCATTTCTTTGCATGAAGGAAGTCAGCACCTTTTACATTTTCCTTGCAAGAATTCAGACAGAAATTAGACAAAAAGATAAGGTACCTTGTACAAAGAGGGTGAGATCTGTGTTCCTTTCAAATAGCCCATTTTGTGATTGTTGCAAGTACAAGAACTAACGAAATGAGTCTGGCCATCCACCTGCATACCAACTACACAGCCATTTTGCTCAGCAAGCACAGTCTCCGTCATGTGCCTTGGCTGTCCCTATCTATTGAAAGGATTATAAGAGTAGGTTTATATATATATATATATATATTTTTTTTTTTTTTGCATAGCAGTACATGTACTAAGCTAAATACAATATCCGTTGCTATGTCGATAGGTAGAACTATTTTCCTAAAAATAAAAGAGCTCTGCACCAAGAGAATATCCTTATAGTAAGAGAAGGTACTAACTCTATGGACCCTTCAAATAATTTAATTGATTTCCTGCTGCTGCATCCACCTGCTTCCCAGAAAGGTCTCAAGAAGGTTTGAAAGAGAAGCCATTTGCTTCAAGTTGTAAACAGTGACCCATAGCCTCCCACTGGCAAAACTATCTTTAGACACGGAGTGCAACAGACTATGTTTAGAGGTCCAGAGTCAGAAAGAAACCCTGTTTTGTTACAATCTGACTCTAGTAAGCATATGAACATAGCTTTATTTAGGAAGCTGCTAGACAGAGCTGCAAATACAGGGTCTAAATATCACTGAATCCCATATGGACTACCAGAAACTTTGAAGTTATATTTACTTGTTTTACTGAAGAACACCATTCTTTTTTTTTTTCTTTTTTTTTTTTTTTTAATATCTCTTACCGCTTGACTTGTAATAATGTTTTTTCTTCCAATACCTGTTAGTATGAAGTACTGAGTCAGTAATCGCTGAAAACACTTGTGTGTGAGTTTTGGAACAGACCTGTTTGCTGCTTTTAAGCTCAGAAGGCAAGTATTACTAGAATATAAACAAGAATAGGTTTCCAAGCAAGGAAAATTTGATTAGACTAAAGAGGATGGAATATGAATAGGAAGGGGTGACGCACTCTTCTCTCCTGGCCCAGTGCATATGTGAAGCCGCATCCTTCCTTGCAGGCTCTCTCTTGCCACAGCCACCTTAGCCCGGCCCTCTGGGGCTCCGAGTGGTTTTTCATTCTGAACCTCCCTGCTCTCCTCCTGCTTCGCTCAGTTGTTTCATCCGTGGGCAGCCAGGCCCCAACTCTTTGCTCTGAGCATTTTTATTCTCCTCCAAAAACACCGCAGGGCAGTTGTCTCCCTGACAGCACTTGATTATTTCAAAAGGAAGAACAGTTCCTGCCAGTTTGCATAGGACCAAATGGCCATTTTGGCTCCCCTCCTTTCTCTCCCCCAAATAAAAGCCCAATATAATAAAAAAAAACAAGCCCTTCTAGAGAACAACAAACAAGAGATCTATCCATCATGACTGCTAACACATAAAACAATCTTTTAATACAAAACCTAGGTCACAGCAATAATTTCAGTTGCCTGCCGTACTAGTGGTACATAGCAATAAGACACTTCTTCCCTCCATACGTCTGTCATTCAGATCCCCTCAGCCTAGAGACTGAAATGACAAATGGCCCAAAACCCAGTCATGATAAGCCTTATTTTATTAAAATTTACAGACAAGGAATCCTTTCTCAGCTATCTTAGCTCCTGGTATCTACCAACTACCAACAGATATTTTTACCTGGAGATACTACTTGTTCAAATACATTCTTTAAAAACACTCAACATACATACAAAAATAATTTTATGATCTCGTCAGAACAAAAACTAAATGTTTGCTTGCTAACTTCAAAAATCCAAAAGTCATTTTCTTCTCCACTGAGAAGGTGAAAAAACAGAAAAAAACAAACAATCCTCCCCCACAAAAATAACAAAATAACAAAAAATAAATAGCACTAATAGTTGTGGATGTTAAGATTTAAATATCTGATATCTCTTAGTAGTTTATTTTAACAGACTCTATTCTGTTGTAAACTTTGCTTCATCTAGAGCAACTATTTTGTTAGGGGAGGGAAAATTCCTTTTAAACCAGATGATTGTCCCTCTAATCTTCAAATGGGTTTCCATCCTAAGAGTGTATTGCAGAGACAGTATTTCCTCTGAGAGAAATTGCATGATGTTGTATTGGGGAACAGGAAAAAAAAAAGTTTTGTGGTTAGAAAAGACATGAGTAGGGCAAGGATTAGATGGTCTTGCTTGATGATTAAGGTCAGGAACAAAGAGTGGGAAGACAGCAAAGAGCCAAAAGGCAACACTCAGCATCAGCGAGTCAAGCTAGAGTCAGGAGATGAAATCACAAGTCTGAAGCATTTATCAGACAGAAAGCAACTGCAAACACCCTTCTAAACAGGCTCATTGATTAAATCTAAATCTGGTCACTCCTGCAACCCCTACCACAGGCCGACCCAGCCTCAGGAGCAAGACAGCCTACGAGAGCCTGAGGATGCCAAGCTCCCGAGAGCGTTGCCCTGCCGCTCCTCATGTGCTCGGCTCCCCTATGGCTACAAACATGTCAGTTCTGCTGCATTTCAGTTGCAGTCTGATCATCTGTACAATCGTCAAAACTGCATTTTCTTTTTAAGGGCTCAATGTTATGTCTAAGATATTTGCACACAATTTCCATGAAACTGAAGTATTCATGGATTTTTGCCTTACTTTTATATCAAGTACACAGATTTCTCCCTCTTTCCAAATGACAAGTCTCTTAGATGATGCACAACTATTTAATAATAGAAACACCTACACTTGATTTTTGACACAAAATGATACCATTTAAAGTTATATAAAGCAAAAAAAATCTATTTTTTTTCGATTTTTGATGAAACATCACGATAGATATGTTTTTCTCTGTCATAATTTCTCCTAAAGTGGCGTTAAGTAATAAAAAATAAAAAGACCACAACAAGAATACTACTCAATGATTGTTGTATCTGAGATTTGGTAATGTTTTTATTCTGTTTAACAGAGGAGGATTATTCTATTGACATGAAAGGGAACTTATTTAGATGCAGCTATTTATTACTGCTCAGTATTAGCTATGGCATCATTTACAGCTTCAAAGTTTGAGCCATTTTGTCTATGCATTGTAACACTGTTCTTTCAATGGACAATTTAAATTTTTGTGACTTCAGAAGTTTCACAACTGGTCACACTTACAGCATCATATCCTTCATAAATATACTCTGTTTACAACAGTGAAGTTCACAACATTTCTGTTTCAGTTACGCTGTTCTTTTGCAAAGCTCAGTTTCCATAGCTGACAGCTGATTGTACCATATCTTCATCAATCACAGATGACAGCTACTTTTGAACTTGTTGGTGAATCTCAGTTAGATGTGACAGAAAAATAGGAAACCTAGAAATATGAAGTCCTTACCTTCTTCATGAGAACTGGCATATGAATAAAAAAGAGAGAAGAAAAAAAAGAATTTATTAATTAAATAAATTAATTTTACGGGCTGGAGAATGCTTGCAGAATTCTGTTCCCAAATCCAGTTGCTTTGAAAAGTCATCCTGTGAAGTAGCTTCCACCGCGCCAGTAAGGACATGGTAACTTTTGCCCAGTAAAATATATAGAGTAAATAGAAAGACAGATCAAAATATCAGGCAAAGGATGACAGTGGTTTGGTAGATTTTAGACACAGTGGGAGCCAACCACCAGCAGCCCCTGCACCCCACATTTATATACACACATACACACACCTGCCCCTCTCATACTGACACACACACCATCACATTTTACTGCTATGAGACTGTGGTGCCCACTCCCGCTCTTAGCTTCTCTTGCCCTTAGCAGTAAGAGTTGAACCGACCAAACCAATCCCTCCATGATAACTTTATGTCTGTTATCTTTAGACTCATCATAATATTCACTACATGCAGAACAACAGCTTGCTGGATGTCCAGTCCACATCTTTGATACCTTTTCTACTATATATATTGGAAGGGGTGGATTTCCATTTGATTTTTACTGCCCTCAGAGTAGATTCAACTTGATCTTTTCAGGGTAAACTGTTCAAAAAAGTCATTACTTCTGTGCTCACATATCAAAGCAAAACGTGCCTGAAGGAAATAGAAAACTCAATCTTTACCAGCAAATATACCATAGGAAGGCAATTAATATGATTTTATTATAGTGTACTCTAGAACATTTGACTTGAATTTCTTAATGAAGCTTAAATAAGGATTTATTTTTAGACTAATAGTCATGCACTTAGAGCCACTCAAAAATGATTAATGTTTTTCATGTTGAGAGAGTGTCTGGAGTTATACAGGAAATTGATTCATGCTTACTACATCTGTGATAGAAAGATGAAGTCGTTGGAGTAAAAAACAAAAACAAAAAACATAATTTAAGAGTGCAAGAGGTAGATCAGAAAGGAACAGGCAGTGGGAGTGATGAGCTTGGGATTTTGCATGATGTGGTCCAAAACATTGGCTGCATTTTTGAATCCAGCTTTAAACTGAACTGCTCAGGTATGTGGCAGGAACAGCAGCAATGCCGTGAAGAAATCCATTTCATGAACAGCAGAAATTAATGGAGAAGGTCAGAGGCAACAGGCTTCACTCACCTGTGTTGCCAGACCTCGGCCCATGTTCTGATGCCAAAAAAGAACGAGCATCCTGCAGTATTTCTACCAGTGGGGCATTAACGGAGACTCTCTTTATAGCTTCCTATTTTCATGAAGTATCTATGAAAATGACATCTCTAAGACCTGGAACTTTCTTTTAGAGTGTGAAGTATATGTAATTGTACTGTCATTCCCCATCCCCTTTTTTCATCCCATACTAACTAACTGAACCCACTAACCAATTTAAAGCAAGTTAAGAAAAAAAAAAAAATCTTAATATTGATATTTGAAGGTAATAATATCTTTTCATTAGACTGTACGATATACCATATCACATCCTCTAATTAAGTACAGTTAAGCGATGTTCTTCCAAAGAACACGTAGCATCTATTACTCTTAAAAGGAACTGAACACGCCCTCAGATACAGTTTTGTGACAATAGTTATAAGACACTGTCCTTTGACTATTCTCTAATTAATGTTCAGCTAAAAAAAAAAAAGTAAACAAAATATAAATAACAACATATTTTTTACTGTCCTTACAAATAAGTTCCGAAGTTGCACCCTCACTCCGTCATCTGAATCAAAGCATTTCTTTGATTACTTTGATTACTAAGTAGTCTTGTCTTTCTACTTGAAGGCCCTTTGGAAATTTCATAATTTGCTTCAAAAAGACTCAATACTTCTGTAATGTTTTGACTAACTTTAAGCATAGCCTTAAATGATTTGCTGAGTAAGGATGGACTTAAGTACACAATTATATTTTAAGTATATGCTCATATGCATCAGTAACTTCAGATTTGAATGCAGAGCCTTAAGAGAATGAGGTTAGAAAAGGAAAAAGCTTCTCTGCCAGTAAAGTTGTCAGATGAGCCCATAGGTCAAAAACCTGGTCACCAAAATGAATACTGATCTAATCATATATACATTTATATAAAAATACACAAATATATAATGATTATATATGTAATATATTCATATGGAGTGATTGTATTTATATAGAGATATAGATGTGTATACACACATACACTATGGTCAAACAGAAAGGATTGAGAGAGATACCACAGACTTTGAAATGCACGAACAGAAAAGGTACATAGATTCAAGCTCTCTAGATGTACCAAAATAGATATGCAGGATATCATTATGAAACAAAGTTATCAAGATACCATCTGAAAATGTCACTCACAATAAAAATAAATCTGCTCTGCAATTAGTTATATTTAGATGAATTATGTAAAATCATAAGCCAAATGCTAAGTAGTACATTATCGTATCTTGAGCTGAGAATATTTATATCTCTTTAAGAATTTTTTGGTAAATATGCCTGTGTATACATGTGTGTGTGTGTGTATATATATATATGTATATTTTTTCCTTGATCATCATCCTGGAGAAGAACTGTGAAGGATAATGGTACCTCACAGAGCAAGGCCAAGCAAGTCAAGCATATACATTTACCATAACACATCTGCAAACAGTTTCAAACTTGCAGCCTATTTACTAAAACACTGCACTGCCAAAGGCTCCTTGTAATTCCACATTGGATTTCACAGTCCATTTCCTCTGTACTCACTTAGACGCCCCTAGTAAGAAACACTCAGTTGGGCAAGAGAAACGAAAATGTATATACACACACGCACACATCTATATCTATATACATAAAGAAGCCACACGAGTACTAGTGAAGAGAGTAGCAGTAGTATTACTATGAATAACTGCTAACTCTACAATTTGAAGGGTGTCAAAAAGTGTCTATTGATGGGATTTACCAAGATTGTAAGATCCTTTCTGATGCATTTACTTAGCATTTATTCTTGCATTAGACTGCATTCTTGCTACAAAGTACTGACTTCAGAAGGAATAGACAAGTTAATTGCCCAAATATCCGTATTTTCTTGACAAACCTTTCTTGGTCAACACCTCCCCTCCAACCCGCTAAAAACAGAACTGCCTGACGTCTCCCTGCTCTTCCAACTAAGCAGGTCATTCTTTGTGAAGTTTGTTGACCTTGATGTCGGCTACTGAAAAATATCCTGACTGGTACAAGTCCGGTCATTAAATTGCCACTGGATGGAAACACTTTTTGATCACTGCTGATCTTCAGTGAACCGGGAATAGAGGCATAAAAGCGAAGGGTCACATACAGCCTTGCCTGTCAGCTACTCAGCCACATTGTTCTTAGACGTAAACGTTAAACCATGGAAACGGAAAGCTTTCTTCTTCAGGACCACTTAGAAAACCTGCTTGTTATGATAAAATAACACAATAAGACATGATACAAGCCCACCAGCTGCTATCCAAAGATTCTGTGGATGGGAGAGAAAGGCTTAGGAGGCCCTTCTTCTGAAAATGCAGTCTATGAAACACCATATTGAAAGCAGAAGTAAGAGTTTACTTTTGTCTAACACGGGGAAATATAGCCCAAAAATTCCACTTAAAAAAAAAAGTCAGCGATCAGATTCATTGCTCCAAAATAAGAATTTTAACCGGGTGTTAAGAATCTGGTCTCTTCTACTATCTGCTGTTTTTAATATCCCATTCAGTAAAGGTTAAGCCCAGGTAAAGATTCTGCAAGGCTCCTCCTGCTACAAAAAGTTGTTTATGAATGAGATAAGCACCAGTTAAGCTCAGTATATTCTGGCAAAATCCACGTCTTCTGCAGATGCTTTACTGACTGAAAGTCTAACTTTTCTAGGCATCCTCTTGAGAAGTGGCATTCATTCTACTAAATTTTAATATGTTTGTAGGCATCCAAATCCGAGCTAAGAGCCTTACTTCTCTTCCCTTGCAGTGGAGTACAATAAGCACCTATAGACCTCAGTATGTCCATAGAGTTTAGGATGCGATGGATCACATCACAGGCTCCATTGGCAAGAACTCCAGTGACTACAAAGAAACTTTAGAACAACTAGTTCATATTGCAGGAATCTAAGATACAGACAAAATTACATTAGTCAAATCACATTCTTGACATTTGGAAGGAGGAAATGTTTATACTGAAGACAAAGTAGGTAAGGGTAGGGATGGCTATTTTCTTGGGTTCTCCAACACATCGGTTTCCTTGGCTTTTTAGCTGTCCTCAGCAAAACAAGTTCAAAAGTAAAACTTTTTATAGAAGGTTTTGGGCAAGAAGGGAGGGATGGCGAGGAGAAAAATCTCAAATTCCACAGGTTAAACTTTGCCACAAATGCATCAAGTCCAAAAAAAGATAAAGCAAACAATGAAGTAAGCACATCTAAGGTTAAATAAATAAAGCACATTCTTTTTCTTGAAGATACACAGCAGCATTCACCTGGATGCTGGTGATGCCCTTAAAAATTGCATCCCAATTAATTTTCCAGTTTTTCCTAATTAGTGACACAGAATCTTTGCAAATGCTTTTGTTCTACTTTGCAGAAATGGGTGCAAAAAAATTACTGTTCTTTAGTCTAAAGCTTAAGACATATACAAGATGCCAAAGACCCTATGACAAGTTTTGTCTCACTGAAGGCCTGAGGCAACTGCAATCCTTGCAGTAGCAAATACCTGTAGAAGGATATTAACCATCTCAGTTGGGAATGAGGGTAAAGCGCCACTAAACTGCAAATCCAGCTCCCCTTTGAACACACTACAGCCTCCAGCAATTCATTCAAGGTTTTGCCACATTAGTTATCTTGTGAAATAAACTAGACCATTTATTTGTCACTGTGCAGAAAAAAAAAAAAAAAAAAAAAAAAATCCTGCTTCTGTTGTAGAAGCTTTGCTTAACATTATCAAGTCTCTAAGGCATTTCACTGTTTGGGATTCATACACGCAGGAGATGGGAAGTTCGAGGATTTACACCTGGAGCTTTACCTCTTAATTATTCTATAGTGTAGTAAGGTCCGTCCTGACACACTCTGTAGATGCCAGTCTTTAAATCCACTGACTTAGGATAATCCTCTTGCTCATTTGCACTTTGGCTCTTTGCTACCCGCATTTCATTTGCTACACAAGTCACTTGGTAACACAGCTACTGTTTTGGAGCATTCCTGACATCTTTTTTTTTAAAGGCTGAGATTTTGTCTTCCCATAAAGGAATTGCCATACAGGGCTGATGGACTGCTACTAGTAAAGAAATTAAAGACGGCTGTGTGATTTAAAAACAGAGGCTTCAACAATGATCACTGCAGTTTGCGTTTCCACCCTCTACAGTTGATGCTTTCAAGAGCATAACTTTGTTTTTTTTCTTTTTAATAATGGGGATGAGAGCACATGGGCTACTGGAGACTGGCTGGGCTCTGGGCCCTCTTAGCTAATTCATAACTGAACAGACAGTAGATAGAAGCTTTTGTGGAATCAGGGAGAGAAGTGTGAATGAAGAAAAAGAAGATATGATTATTGATATTTCTGCAAATTTCATCTTTATTGTTTGGAGGCATTAGGCTTGACACAATCCTGGCAGACTTATGTTTCTGTGTGGGGAAAGAAGAGAAATATCAGCATTAAAGGAGAGGTAAACTACAAAACCTGCTGGAAGGCATATACAGGTGTTGAACATGCACCACCCTCACCACTCTCACTTAACACCACCTCACTTAACAATTCTGCAACATTGAATTCCTTAGCTTTCGTAGCTGCAGGAAACCAGGCTTGGGTTCACTGTAAGTGTTCATGGCTAAACTCCCAAAGGTTTGCTTTCATTCGAATGCTTTGAAGTTAATCAGAGTTCTCCAAAACCACTGTGAAACAGCTCTGGAAATTGCTGGTCCCTGTGCTTTCAGTCACTGCTAAAAATATACTACCTCATGCTACAGGAGCACCAGCATCTTCTGGAAGATGCCAGCTTCTCTTGCTCTCTGGCCTTTCAGATGAAGTGACATACTTGTCACCAGTGCTCAAGATCTTCCCAAAGGAGAACCTCTCTTCCAAAATATTTTAAGGAACCTGGTTTAGTACCAAAATTCAAAAAGCCCTGACTGAATTTACAAATGATTCAAATTAAGCTAGAAGGATGGTCGCTTTATTGCACACCCCTTAATCTTTTACTCCAACCTCTGGCAATGCTGCTTTAATGGGAGACTCTGTTTGCCAGACTCCCGGTGTCCCAGCATTGTCCTCTAGCAACCCAAATGAAATTTTATAAACATTTCCAACTCTGAGCACGTTGACTCACTGTTCAGACATGAACCACTGAAGCTGCAGTTGATTGCCCTGCAAGCTGCTCATTTTCTTCGGGGATCAATACTACTTTTCTTGGTCCGACTTCCCTCCTTTTCAAGTGCTGTGGTAATGTTTTAAGAGTACATGCAGTACCAGATGATGGAGTGTAACAAGATTTTAACATTGTGGCCCATGAGAACAGACAAATTGCTGATAGCATTTTCAAATCCTGCTATCACAGTAACAACATTCTCAAGTTAAAAGGTTCATAAAGCGTGAGACACTAAGTGCTTTCAGTCTAGTCTTTCCCACTGACATGATCATTCACACTTTCCAACTTGCTAAGCACCAGAAATATCTTGTGAAGCACCAGTGGGATTGCCTCAGTCCTTCAGAGCAGCAAGGTGTACTCCTCATTTTGAAGAGGGCTGGACACTTCAGATACCTGCGGATTTCCAATGAAAGCAAACATTGGCAGGAGAAAAAAAAGAAAAATGTGACCATAAGGTGCTTGGCTCCTTCTTATTCTGAGTCACTTTCTGAAAAACATTCTGCAAAAAATTAGCTGCAGTTTTAACCGAGAACTCATGTAACTCTTCCCATTTTGTAAGCTCACACAATAATCAGGCAGAAATTTACTGTCTATAAAAATAATAATAAAAAAAATAAAAAGTAAGGAGTACAACAAAGCAGACAACCTGCATTTGAGTCATCTCAGGAAATGTCACATTCTCTATCCTTTTGCTTTCCCTGCAAGACAAAGAACTGGGAGAGAGGAATAAGCTAGTCAATAAAATTCCTTTGGACGTGAGTTCAGTTGTACTAACCACCTCACAGGCCTGCCTATAACCCACCACTTACTTAAAAATCTGCAGTTACAGACTTACTTAAAAGTCTGCAAGTTTTGGAAGTTTGTTTTCCTGAGGCACCCTTTGCTGCAAGGGTTGCCAGATAAAGGCAGTAGCCGGTAAAACAGTAACTGGAGTTTTTTACGGAGGGGGAGCTCTAATCTGCTTGGTGCTGTAGGGTAGAGCAAAACACACCTTGCCCATTTCTAGAGAATACTACATTTTAAAGTACAAAAAAGTTTGCTATCTAAACACTATTTAGATCTCCAATCTCTATTTCCTTTTATCAAGTTCAGTAAGTCGTTGTGGTATATATATGCACAAAATGGCATAGTTAGAGTTTTCAGGGGAAAAAAAGAATAATTTTAATGGACTTTCCTAAGGTCCTTAAAACCAAAAAACAGATGTGTTTTTTAGTTTCTTTTACTCTCTTACCTACTCTTTAAGAACAGTGGACCTTCTATAGTATGATTTTTTTCTGATCTTTTTCTAAGCATCTGAAGTGATGCAGCTGTTTTCATTAAGAGCGGAAAAAAACCAAATCACAGGTTTCTCCTAGGAAGTTACACAAATTCTGACACAGAACTGATGTCATTTGTCTGATTACTGAAGTTCTCCCTTCTTGCCTCATGAGTTAACACTTCCAGTTTAAGAGGTTACCTATACGAGCTGAGCTGGTTTCAGACAAAGTCCAACAGAAATAAAATACCAATGCAAAAAACCCCAAGACACCTGTTCAAAGTAAAACAGAATTAACACAAGTTGCTGTGGAATTCTTAATGCTTCACAGTGAATTTGGTGACAATTTAGATCTGAGAGCACAGCTGGAGGGGTTCTATTTGAAAAAATAAATAAAAGTAATAAAAACAGAAACCCAAAACATTCTCCCAGCAGATGGAGAGCTGCAGAATTGAGACTTGTAGGAATGTGAACAAAAATATTGCATGGATTTCAGAATACATTGGAGTCCTAAATTATGTTGTGTTTTGGTACTTGGAGAGAAAAATAAGTGTTTTGGAGCTAATAATAAGTAGATCTAAAATCAAGTTTGGATTACAAAAGTTCTTTGCCAAGATGCAGAAATGCATTTATTCAAAATTTCATTATTTTGCTTTTTCTCAGTCCCCAGAGGAGTAGTTATTATTTTAGGCCGGGGAAACAAACACTCGCCGAATGTTCTCGTGCCCATAGGTGCGATAGTGTCTTCTAAAGGCAGAAGTTCTCCTTCCAGAAAATCTCTGGACTTTCTTTTCTCTGAGCAAATCATGAAAGGAAAAAAATGTGTTCTGAGGGTAAAAAATGTGTTCTGACAGGCAGTTAATATATTTTGTGACAATACTAAAAAAAAATCTAAAAAAAAAAAATGAAAATCACCAAACCACCACACTTCCCACTATTTAAAACACAGTACATACTCTGGCTTGTAATACAATCTTGTAATTTTAATATTTATTGCTCTGGGACATTTTTTAACAGACAACAAGAGAATAAATTCATCATAGACTTCAGAAACATGGATTCAATATGTCGAGAAAATTCCTGGCATAACTCAGCCTTTTTACTGGAATATCACCACTGATTTCAGTGGAGTTGTAAACGACAGTCCTTTCAATAAAACAAGGGCTTTGGGGTGAATTGTTTAATTTCTATAATAAACAAAAGAAAGCAAGCTCATTGTCAGCTGGCCAACTAATCTTGGTAAGTTACAGATAAACAGTACTGCACTATATTATATACTATGGGAGATGGTTCAAAACCTGAAAACAATGGGAAAAAAACCTTTCTGTTCACCAAAAAAAGTGTCTCCTTTTTCTGAACGGATTATCTCCTATTCCCTCACAAGGAACAATTCACCAGAGATCTACATTTAGGTAGCTAATTACACTGGTAGAATTGCACTGACATTGCAGAAATGCATCACCCAGTAGCTGGAAGGCTCAAGGAACACAAATTAATGGGTACTAAGTGGGTACTAAGCCATACACATGTAAAGAAATGCAGTCCCTGTGCAGAAAAATCAAGTCATCCTTTACAGTTCTACCACTGAGACGGGAAAACAGGGTAACCTAACTAATCCTGTAATATAATAATCCTGTAATATAATTAATCCTGTAATGTAATATAATTAATCCTGTAGTATAATAAAGCAGATATTTAAATGCTTCACAATACACTGATTACACCTTCTCACACTAAAATGTTGTAGGGAAATACAGGTGACATGAGCAAGGATATCTAATAGCGTGTCTGGCTATACCTTTGCTGTAGACTGGTCGTGTTTAGCTGCAAAGTACAGAGAAATTATGCCTTGCACAACACAGTATTTTCACAGATAGAAAACCTATTACTGTGCAACAGAATAGCTATTTTCAGCTCAGCTTCTATACAGAGAAGTCACCATAAATTAAGGTTATTCCCTAACATCTAGATCCTGATATGGCTCTTAGTACTACTTTCTCCCTTTGGTTAAAATGGAAAGAAATAACTGCGGATTTCATGAGACTTCTGTCATAAACACAAGATCTATAAAAAACATTTCATATTGGAGAGGTCTCAAAAGTATTTGAGGACACAAAGAAAGTTAAGTGAAAAATAATAATGATACAGATGTTGTTACCCATCACAACAAAATCATTACTGTGCCTTATTGTTTTTTATTAAGCTATCACAAGAACTAATACTGCTGCTTGCTTACACAACTCTCACTTACGATTTCTTCCTAGACTAGTGATACACATTACTCCTATACCACAGATAGCAAAAGAAAAAAAAAGAAGTCAAGGGATAAAAAAACAGATTCTGAAGCCCTTTGCTGAAGTTGTTTTCACATCATCTCAGTAGAACCTTAAAGTGGATTTTGTGGTAGATATTTTTTTTTTAATTCCCTGAATATAGTAACTTGTCACACAACCTGCAGCTGAAATAGAGTATTCCAATTGCAATGGTCCATCTTGATTCTTGTTGTGATTCGGTGATCTTTTGATCTTCTCTTCACAATTGATAGGCCATTGCTCAAAAGAAAATAAAAAATCTGACTTCATGGATATTGTTGTGAAGCCTGCAGCTGCTGCATTCAAGAATCAAAAATACAGAATCAACATCTGCCCCATTAGCTTCTCTAATAATTAGATAACTTATCTAATATGGTCAGCCATCTGTTCTTTATTTACAGCTCTGCCTATTAAAAACCATCTCACAATATACTCTGACTACTATTTGCATATCTGAAAGTAGACTGCATAAAAAAGCACTACTTGCATAACCAGAAAAAGTAATTTTCAACCTTATGATCTTTTGTTATAACAAGCTAGTGGTGATGCTCTGAATCTTGCATTATCTAACAAGCAGGTAATATTTCTCTTATTGAATATTTTATCCCGCTAATAATTAACGCTGAAGTTCCTAACAAGCATTGGGTATCTGAAGAGATCTGGCATCATGATAGTTTCCTGTTAACATTTTTTGCCCTTTCTGTTCTTCACACAACATCCTCTATGTTTTTATGCAGGTGTGTCCACCATATGAGAATTTTGACAGTATGGAATATTTGTTTTCTTTAAATAATGCAATTCATTTCACTGCAAATTAAAAAAAATGAAGTAATAAAAATGGATAAAAAAATTTAGTCAACAACCCTAGGCTTGGGAATAGTGTCAATACATGTTTGAATCTTTTAAATTATGAGCTATATCTTTATACCTATGATTAGATTCAGCTGCTAAAAAAATGCTGCAGAAGAAAAGAGGGGGAAAAAGAAAAAGGGGTCGCAGATCTTGACATCTGCAAAGGGTAAGGAAATATTTACAGAATAACTGCATGACAACACAGTGTAAACTGCAAGGTAAGAACTTTATGAGTTTTTTTTTGTAAATCACAACACAGCTGTGTCTGTTTCTGATACTCAGTGTCTGGCTTTCCTGTCACCGAGTATCTTCTGTGAGCACATGTCAAGTGCTGCTGAAGGTATCAGCATAGCTGACTGTAAAACTCTGCTTTGAAAGTAGAGTATCAGGTGTCTCATTCTTTGAGAACAATATCACAACATGGCTCCTTCTTTTAACTCAAAAATATGGCAACTTCTGTAAAACATGATAGGAAATACACCATCAGTAAAATACTCAAAATCAAATGGAGATTGTATTTGGGTCTCTTTTCTGAATTTTTGCAGAAAATACATCCTCTGCTTTACTATAATGACTAAGTGGCTGGGTTTTATGTGCACAATTCCTGCAAAACTCTAGTAACTTAAAACTTTGTACTTGGTCATTTTCTAGGCTATAGCTTTGTAGAGATAGTATAAAAGCACAAATTAAAATGATTTTCATTGTTTTATCTTTACTTTTACTGATGAACTACACTATAATACTCAGAAAAGGTACACAAGGCCCAGATTTCTTACTTTCTTACAGTAGCAGCTTTTTGTATATTAACATATCCAAACCACAACCAGTTCAGGGGACTGATGAGATGTTTATCTAATATGATCTTCGATAAGGACAAAGTTTGTCAGGATACTGGGTACAATGGACTCTAGGAGAATTTTGTTTTAAATCTACTTGATTAGAATCTGTTCCCTGTGCTGTATTCCTCCTACAACTTTAGACGAACTAACTTGTGCACCTAGATTAAAAGGATAATCTCCAAAGTTTTGCAGGTAGTGAACTGAAAGAAACACTGAAAGAGTCTGCAGGGAGGCAATTCGCAGTAAGTGCCTGAATTAGGTGCTCTAAATCATCCTTTCAGAAGCTGTTCTTTCTGTAGTTATGTCTATAGAGACTCAGAAATGCTTCTTGACATAAATACCCTAAACCTGCTTGTTTCAGGAGGAAGGCTAACTCTCTCTTCCCTTTCTACTTATGTCCATCTATATGAAGAATTAGTTTTACTATTGTAGTAGAATGAACTCAAAATGTAGTCCAAAAGCAAATGGTTAAAAAAAAAAGGTGTAGTTTAGTAGTTATACAAACAGAATTATATTATGTATATATATGTAACAAGTTCAAGTGAGGTATGAAAGAGAACTTCTACATCTACTTTGTTCAAAATATTTATGATCCTTGAGAAGAAAGTCAGTACTACAAGAAAAGGCAGTGAGGAAAGGCAGAAGTGTCGTTCAATTATATAGTTTGTTTTGCTGTTATTGGCACCACTAAAGAACATCTTCCGTTCTTTCTCTTGGAAGTGTGGACATCCACTCATAGGTGATTCCCAGTCTAATTTTACACATCTAGGGTGAAATTCAACTAGTTATGTTAAAATATATACACTGTCCAGTTTCTGAAGATCTATTTGACCACAGCTCATCCTCTTTGTGTAAATTCCACATTATTAAGCTTATTCACTTTTGTATCTCATTCTCTTGAGAATTATTCCTGTTTATCTGATAATTTATGCTACCTGTGAATTCAGAAACCAAAATAATAGATTTTTTTCATCACTGCACATGACCTAAGAGCCTGATTTTACAAACCACTTCTTTTGTGGGTACATGAACCATTCCTTCATACTTCTCATCAGTGGAAAACTAGAGAATTTACAAAGAATTCCCCCAGATCATTCATCTTGCAAGAGAAATCAGAAGTTTATTTCACACTTGCTAGATATACCTTAACTATTTCCACCAAATATCTGAATTCAGGCACATTCTTCACAAGAATCTGGGCTGTGAGAAATCTTATGAAATTCAACAAGGCCAAGTGCAAGGTCCTGCACCTGGGAAGGAATAACCCCAGACACCAGTACAGGCTGGTGACCGACCTGCTGCAGAGCAGCTCTGCAGAGAAGGACCTGGGCGTCATGGTGGACGACAGGTTGGCCATGAGGCAGCAGTGTGCCCTCGTGGCCAAGAAGGCCAATGGGGTCCTGGGGTGCATTAAGAGGAGCATCTCCAGCAGGTCGAGGGAGGTGATCCTGCCCCTCTACTCAGCCCTGGTGAGGCCACATCTGGAGTACTGTGTCCAGTTCTGGGCTCCCCAGTACAAGAGGGATGTGGTGCTGCTGGAGAGAGTCCAGTGCAGGGCCACAGGGATGATCAGGTGCCTGGAACATCTGCCCTATGAGGAGAGACTGAGGGAGCTGGGCCTGTTCAACCTGGAGAAGAGAAGGCCGAGAGGGGACCTGATCAGTGTCTATAAGTACCTCAAGGGAGGCAGCGAGGAGGACGGGGTTGGTCTCTTTTCAGTGGTGGCCACTGATAGAATTAGAGGCAATGGCCAGAAACTAAAGCATCAAAAGTTCCACAGGAACTTAAGTAAAAAATTCTTGACAGTCAGCGTGACAGAGCCCTGGAACAGGCTTCCCAGAGAGGTTGTGGATTCTCCTTCTCTGAACAGCTTCCAAACCCGCCTGGATGCTACCCTGTGCAACGTGCTCCAGGTGTCCCTGCTGGAGCAGGAGGGTTGGGCTAGCTGATCTCTAGAGGTCCTTTCCAACCTTAAGCATTCTGTGATTCTGTGATCCAGTCATATTCTTTTAGTTACACTCCAAATTGAGTTTTCTCTTGTGGAAGTATATTACTGATCTTTCTATGAGATGATTACTTTCTATTTTATTGCTTTGACTTGACAAGATTGCTTGAATGATAAGATGACAGCCTTCCTGAAAATAACAAAGATGGAGAAATAGACTAATAGATCTGACCTTTGGCTAGAATTGCTCTGCAAATAAATTCACTGTAGTTTATGTATGGATTTTTAGTACAGAATTTTCCTGAAATTTTGTCACCCCAGACATTGATCAAGGAGCTTTAATCTTGGCTGTTTCTCAGTATGAAGAGCCTTAAGGCTTATAATGATCTCCAAGAGTTAAAATGGTTTAAATGAATGTTGTCCATGTAATAACATGAACCTTTTCAAATACTTCTCCTTTAGCAGAGAGAATTCTCTCAAGAACTTGAGAGTGATGGGATGCATTTACTTCGATATCTGTAGGATATTCAAGGCATTAGTGGGATAACGCTTGAGAAAATGTTTAGAGAAGACATCTGATGTCAAAATACCACCAATTCAAAGAAAGACTTCAGTTCCTTCCTTCCAGTACGTAACAATTTGCAGCTCAGATGATTGACTTTAGGTACTAGAATGAGAAGCAACCTGTCAACAGGAAGGTCATGAGCAGTAGGTTGCTTCAATTGCTCTTGGCTCCTGGAGTGGTAAAAGTTAGATTTTAAACTGGTATTAGACCACAGACACTCATCAGTTTGGCTATTATTTGCCTGCTCTATTCTAAAAATCTTGTGAACAGTATTTATAATGTAGAAGTTCAGGAATCTGATTTGGGGTCATTCAGGTTTGTAGGAATTTCATAGGATTTGAGTTCAGGCCTATGACCAGTGCACAAAATGTATTTGAAAATCAACATCTGATCTCTCCACTTAACAATTCCTACAGCTCTAAAACCTCCAACAGCAATAACATGAATGCCACCAGGGAAGTTAGTGCTTCCAAAGAAAGCATTGATTATCAGGAATTACCTGCATCTGAACAGGAGATCCTGACTATAAAGCTGTGAGATAACCACTGGCATCCAAGCTAAGAGGAGCAGATCAGGATCATTTGCTTACAAAATTAAGTCTTTTAATTTAAGGAACATCTTATGTTTGCCAAACTTTGAATGAAATGCATGACATATTTCATTCTCTTCTCTCACAGTAATAAGCATATTACATTTGGCAAAATAGTGGACCTGACTGAACAAATAATAAATAATAATCATGATGTCTGCAGAAAATCCATAAAACATAAGTATTCTGGCTTTTATCCAGCACTTATAAAAACCTTGAAACACATTTCTTTGCTGAAGCAAAATGCTTCTGAGTAACAAATATCAATAACTATATTAAAACATTTAGGTAACATTTACATCAGATGAAAAATATTAATTCTCCAGAAATATACTTAGCAATGCATTAGCTGTCCTACTAGAACTACTTTTGAGACCCAAACTTGTTAATAGGAATACTTTACAATACAAGACAATAATTAAGACAGAGCTTGAGGCACACTAGGAGCCAAGAAATAGTACCGCAGAGACTGACAATAATGGTGTGGTATATGTCAAACCTTGATTTTATTAGACATAACACAATAATTGCAGCTAAATAGGGGTTTTAAGGGAGTGAAAGGAAATGGAAACAAAAACTTTTTTAAACCCAATCAAGAAAATGTATAATTTTAAAAATTTATAAGCTACAAGCTGACAGTAATTTTCTCAAGCACTCAGGCACGTTGCCCTTTTAGATTACTGTGCTTTATGAATTATGAATTCTGGCTGACGAGAAAGCCTAAGGGCAACAACGGAGCTGCAGTGTCAGTAATGCACTGTCATTTCACAATGTGAAAATGCCTACTATCCCTAGCTGGATTTCTCAGGTTTAAATAATGTCACGACCGCCAAAGATTTCATTGAGATCTACTGGTAAACTGCTAATCCCTAGTAACTCTCAAAGGGTCAAACACTTTGTGTTCCATCAGATTTTCTGAGCACGGTGGGTCTTCAGATGTAACTTCACTCTCTTACCACCATTCCCCTATTTTGAGGCAGACACTGAAGTAGCTACCCTGTTTTCCAAGGGGGCTGCATTTAGCTGGGTGAAATTAAGAGTAGAAAAAGCAGGTGCTCTCCAAGATGCGATGCGGCTCCTGTTGCCAAGGAAACCATTTCTGCTGTTTTTGTGAGGCTGGTGAATGCGGGCCCTGCCTGCAAAGCTGCCCGTGTGGAACGAGGACGGGTGCTATCTAATGCCACTACGCACGCACGCTCACAAGCTTCTCACTGCATCGAGGAGGAAAGGATTCAGCAAAAGTAAACTGCAACATGAAAATATTCAAGTTTGGAAAACCTGACATGAATGGCTTATGTTATGTGAGAAATGTGTCAATAGAAACAGGTACTGGCACCGGCTGCACTCAGTCGCATGGCTACGTTTGAGAGCCCACCTGAAAATGCGATACTCAAAAATATAAAATAAAGGTAAAAAAAGGAGTAAAGATTCCTTCAAAGAAGTTTCTTTTTAGGCCCCAGTCCAGGCAGGCACTTTACCAGATGCTTAATATTCAAAGTGCATACTGAAAAGACAGTGAAGAATGCTTACAACTTCAAAATTTGAAATGTAAATCTTTATGATAATGCAAAATTTAAGATTTACATTTATCTTAGAATCTCTGACTAAATCTGAATCTGAAAATTAAGTCCATGGTATTATATGTAATTTTATTTTTTTACTGATATAATTCAATATAACTATTCCAAGAATCTCGCTTGAGGTAAAATGAAAAGGGAAACTCTTAAGAGTGGTCTTTCGGAGAAAGGAGAGGTATGAAGCAATGAGGAGAAACAAAAAGGCAGAGTTAAACAACTGGTTGAAAAACTGATCTGATCAGAGAAAGGGAAGAGTTTACACAGTGCTGATGGGAGTAAGAACTCTCTCAGGAATATTAAAGAAAAAAAAAAGTGTTCTATCTATATTTATTTCAACTATGAGTCTAAATCTCACAATAGGTTAGGACAAGATGTGGCTAATAGCCGGCACATATCTTCCGTAAGTGCTAGGTTGGAAGCTATAGCTAGAAATCAAAAGTTAAAAGAAATCTAGAGGAGACACAGACATAAAAGCCTAAAAAGAGAGAAATGGCATCTGTATAAAGAATTGTGCCTCTGAAACAAAAAGCATTCACTAAAGCCTGCTTCAGCAACAGTCTTTGCCTTCCTTAGGAATCAATTCATAGGAGTGATTTTTTTTCAGATTTTTCTGAGACTTCGGAAGATGCCCTTTGGAAGATGACTAACTGGCATTATTTTTTTTTACTCTCTGCAAAATTCTATTAATTCTTCTAAAGTAATATATATATATATATATATATATTGCAGCATTCTTAAAGTCTCTTTAACAAGCCTTTAAAAAACACGATTCTCTTCAACTCTAATTCTACATAAAAGATTCTCCATTAGCATAGTGACAAGCAGCAATAAGTAACCTTGAAAGCAATTTATTTTGCAGTTTGAGGACAACTATATTTTCCTCTCAATAGCCAGAAGAAAACTCTACTTTCCTGGACCTCCTGTTTAATTGTCTCTCTACTAGCTGATCACCGGCATAATGTAGGTTTTCTTTTTGACTACAGATCAGAGCAATGAACAAAGAACTAGACATCTGTTCTACTTTCTTCATATCAAAAGAAGGAGAAAAGGTAAATAAAGATAATAGATAGCATCTTGTTCAATATCAGTGCAAGACCAGCATGGAATGAGAGACAAATTGTTAAAGTCAACATTTATATTAATCTAAAACACAGATTTGTCTCCTTCAGCAGCTTCACACAAAGAGACTTGAGACAATAGTTTCTGAGGAGGGGAAAGGAGGAAAAAAAAGGCAAACCCAGCATTAATTTGGATACTAAGACTTTGGAATCTCCTTTAACCAGTGTTAAAATTAAAGGTATGCAGTGTTGGGGGAAAAAAATGGTAGTTCTAGACGGCAAGACTGACGGAGTGGAAGTCAATTTTAGAAGGCTAGCTGAATCATCCTAGTCCTGATGAAGTATTTAAAAGTGCCTGTATCAGCTGAATACAGTTAATTATCTTAGAAGAACTCATGATGGGATTCTTTCAAAATCAGGCACAATCAGAAAATAATGAATGTTTACACTGCCTTAAAAATACTTATACAACAGGAAATCATTTAGATTGGGTTTTAAGGAGTAATCGAATAAAACAAACACATAATCTCTATCTATGTAATCTCTATCTTGCTTCTTCCTGTAGTACGAGATAATAAGGAAAAATAAAATACTGTAAATATTACATAGTTCTTGCTGGTAATGTGGTTCTTAACTTATAAATGTGTTTTATTATCCTGTTTCCATCTCTCAAGTAATTATTTTGGTCCTTAATACAACAGTAACACAAGCCACTTCCAGCATACAGTCTCCCTCCATAGTAAAAACTGCTTGAATTTCTGTGAAAGCTTGCATGGATTTATAACATTCTTTTACTTTTTGTTACCTTAAAATAAACATACTAAATACGAACATACTATATATGAACATACTACATAGAAACAAAAATTGTCCAGAAATATTCACAGATTTAAACAAAGCCCTAAGCTTTGTTTACTCAACAAAGTAAAGCCCTAAGATTTGTTTACTCTTCAATATATGTTTCTTTTAGCGAACCATGTTAACCCACAATACTTCTTGAATCAAATCAGTTATCAATTGAAGTGAGACTTCTACTATTTTGTAAAATGGAAGAAAATAGTGTCCCTCAAATAAAAACAAGAAATTAAGTTTATTTTTCATCTTACAAGTCACTGGAAATTTTTGATCCTAGAATTTCACAACTTGTCATCAGATCTTACTAATTTTGAAGAGCTCTCTGGAATGAAGAGTACTCTGATGATAGACTAAAATTTAATCCACCATGAACATAGGCTGAAGCAGAAAAATAGTTCTCTAATAGTCGCTTTAAACAAGATATCTGAATGTTTTTATGTTCAATATGGGAAATGCTTGTTAAAATTACTATATTTGTGACTGCAAGTAAATCCTAGAGGATTGAGCACTGTGGATTTAGAATTACGCTGATGCTCCACACACCTATATATGGAAAATAAATAGAGAAAGTCAAATTATTATCCAACATATTCTGCTTACACAGCATTTTATGCTGTATGTCTGCAGTACATCAATAGCACTGAACAGCTTTAAAAAAATAAATAAATAAATCAGATGACAAAAATCAGACTCCAAACAGGACTGGGTAACATGTCAAACCTCAGTTCGTTCTTCAGTTAAAGCAAGTTATTTTGAAAGAATTTCTTATGAGTTTATCTTAAGGATTAAGTGGGTATCCGTTGTTACTCCTGCTAAAGGCGATATGCTTGATAGTCTCCAATTGTCTCAGTGATAGATGTCCTAGTGAATTACTGGGACTTTTATGATTAGTGAAAAACTTGTCATGGTACTTCCATATATAGGTTGTAGATTCCTGAGCGTCATAACAAGCCCAATGAAGAAACCCTCCTCTACTCCCAAAGTACTGTCTGTGAACAAGATACATATGCCCGTGTACACATGGACATTGCCGTGGACGTTTGCCTCCATCCCACGGAGAGCTGAATGAGCTGGGGTGGGGTGGAAGAAATAGGGGACAATAAAAAAGTTGCCCTCTTGTCTTCATATATTACTGCTTATTTCTTCTAGTGCTCTCTGAATTATTTTGATTGTTCTGTTCATGCACTGCTCTCATAGCCATCCGTTAGAAAGTCACAGAAAAAGGGTCTGTCTGCACAGGTTAATTGTACAGGAGCTATGGAAAGGATTGTGTAAATACACACAGATGTGGGCAGACAGATAACCTCATGGATACAAAGCATTCTTCAGATGGATTCTCTTGTGTTATTTAGCAGACCTAGAAGGGTCTGTTTTGAAAACAAATTTAGCATTCTGAAGCAAGCAGGTGTCTAATTATTTACATAAAAAAAAAAAAAAGAGAGAGAAAGAAAAAGAAACACATAAATATCCCATAAAATTCAAAACACTATTTCCAAGAAATGGACTGGATTCCATGAGATAATATATCACTGGTTATGAACATGCAGCATTTAATTTAATGCCACTAGGTGTCACCATATAAATATTCTTAACATGATTTATCTTCCAGAAAAAAATAGTTGGTAATAGATAAACAAGATTGTAGGCAGATGACCATGTCCTTTCCAATCTATGGAAGAAAGCTTTAAACTTAACCAGACTGACTACTAAACAGTAGAATTACTGAGAAGTACTTTTCCACATGAGAAGTAACTCCTGAATGTAACCTTTTAGTGATTAATAAAATATACTGGATATTTAAACTTATATTGGCCTCTAGTAATTACAGTTTGAAATAAATGCTTTCCCCAAAACACCTTCTCATATCACAAGACAGCTTTGTTGTCATGAGAGGTGGCTTCACACAATGGCTCTTGGTTGCATGTTCTTTGAGCTACTTCGGGCTTGTACTGCAATTCTCCAGGAGAAGTTAAAGATATTCTTTAGCAGTTTTCAGGTGTCACTAAGAGTCCTGTGTGGCCCCATAACCTGATGGCATAGCCTGCTGGGAGCATAGAAATGCAGGGTATAAATGTAATTGATTTATCCTATTAATGATTTGCTATTAAATTAGAGCTGCTAACTTAGGAGGTGGATTCTTAAGGCAGGTAATACTAATCTAACAAACATATAGAGGTAACAGTAAGTGTGGACTAGTACTTCTGTACTCTAGTGATGCTCCTTTTTGCAAGGGAAGTTCATGTTCCTAACAGAGGACTGTGTGACCAAAACTGGTTACTACTCTGTATCATCCCCAGCTCTTTCAATTATTAGCAGAACCCTAGCATGTGACTTCCCTGTGGCATGCACTTAAAGCTCTTTGTTATGCTGCTTTCCTAATACAAGGTGACATTTCCTAGAATATATCCAATATTATTTATTGGATGTACCGTAAATACCTAATGAAAGCCACAGATAACCCTCGGGGAATTCAGAAAGCATTTGAATAGCTATTCAACTATGATTAATGAAATACCTGATTGACACACTAGTATGAAGGTTATACAGACTTAACAGCAACGCCTGTATTGTGCCATAAAGATTCTACATTAATGTTAAAAACTTTGGGTGTTTAATTATTTCCTGCATAATTATCTGGATTTTGTAACTAATCATAGTGAAGACACTAAATAAAACAGGGTGGCCTGTGCTGAAAACTAGCATGAATGTCTCAATTTTTGTCAAAGTGTAGAGAATGTTTTTAGACTTGGAATCTACATGGTGATAGCTGCACAAAATAGATAGAAGAGAAGCAGAATCAGCTCCCACATACGGTCGGAATGTACACAAGGACACCTCCCAAAGCTGAAGTGGTGTAGAAAGACACTATGTCAGTACATGCCCACAGCAGCTCTGTCAGGTGAAGGAATGACAAAACCAGAAAATAGCTAACATCTCTGGCAGCCTCCTTTAAACCAAAATAGACAGAAACTCCCACCAGCTTTTTTTTTTTCCTTTGCACTTTTTCATTGCAGTTACCCATCAATGCTGTGTCCCTATGTACTCTATGTTTACGTGGGAGCTAGTAAACTTAAAAGTTTAAGAAAGATGGTGGTATTTAGCTTCTTGTCCTCAGGAGACCAGGATACTGGTCCTACTGTCTCCTGCACTGTGAACTGGTCTAGAAGAGATGCCCTATGGTAAGAAGTAAGAGCAATAGCACTGACATCACACATAGGCAGAGAAAGTTTATTTCAAAGAGAACTCTAGTTGCTAGGTAATATTTTCATTCCTAAAATTGCCATCATGATCTTTCTCCCTTAGAAACAAGCTATAGGCAACCTTTTTTTTTTTTTTTTTTATTTTTTCCTTTCTTCTCCCACAGAAGTAGGGCTAATAAATAGAAATAAACAGAAACTATAGAAGTATTTTCCTAAAGCAAGCTCTTGACAGTCCTTTCTGTTTCTGAATAATGCTATGCTATTGGTTTTATGTAACTTGCTGAAGCATAAGTACCTGTTGTGAAAAAGTTTGGATATTGACAGACCAAACATTCGAAAATACAATACTTCTGAAGAAATCTTCTGAGCCAGGGACTGCTGATTCCTCATGGTAGCTATTGGCACAGTGTATTTTCTATTTCAATGAACTATCAGACAGTGGTATTTTTCCTCTCGTGTATCTTACAGCACAGCACCAAAACAGATGGGAGGATTTACAAGACTCTCCACTTCTTTCAAGGTAAAAGCAAGGAGCTCATTTAACATCTATCTTCAGAATGACAGCACCTCAGGAGCTATGAGGCTTGTAGAGTAATACTGCCACAAAAATAAACTGATTTAGGTGAAATCTGGTGACCACAAGATGGGGGGGAGAGGGGGAACACGGAACAACAAAATTCAAGATCAGAGGCATAAAACACACTCAGCTTTAAGAAAGATAATTAAGAGGAAAAAATATGCCAAAAGGACTTGCACTGTGGCAGGACTGAAATAATTTTGACTAGGGCCGGACTTTAAAGGATAGGAAAAGAAACTAACACTGGATGATCTGAACTGAAACACCTGCTCAGAACTAACATTTTTTCTTCTTTGTTGATTCTTCCTCTTTCCCCCTGTGAAGCACTCTCCCACTCAGGTAATGCAGGCAACACCCTCCTGCAGGGGTGCATGGCCAGGCAGAGACTGCCCAGATTTGTTTTATTAACGTTTTAGCATTTAACGTTTCTAGGACAGCATTGCCAGGATATACATCACATTTAGTTGTCTCCAGATGGTACCTCAAACCTGGGTACCTTCAGCCCTGTACTAGCATGAAAAGACCAACCAAGCAGACCTTTCCCTCCCTACACACCCTTGAGGATTTTGCCTGAGGACCTGGCTCTTCTCCAGGGCCCTCGAGGATGCTCAGATTTCCTGTCCCTCACGACTGCTGAATCTGCTCGGTGGCGGTTCGAAGCCCAGTACTACTGTGGAAGTGGTTCAAAGCCCAGCACTGCTGCTGAACCCTCCACAATGATTACACTTCTACCCCAGGGCACGGGGGAGGGACCTGGCGGGGTCTTGGGTTACCTTGGAGAAGCAGCAGAGGGGAGGCACTCAAGAGCCTCATGGCTCCTCACGGAGTCTGGGCAGCTGTTTGTCTGTGGCTCTTCCATGTCCCTGTACAATACATGCCGTTAATTCATGGAAGAGATGGCCTGTTCTCCCCCGTTGCGGGTTCCCAGGCTAGAGCAGGTGAGGCCAGGCCAGGCAAGTTCGGACAGGCAAACTCTCCCAGCACCAGTCCTAGCAACAACTTTTCAGCAACAGACTTTTAAAGTAATAGATTTATTTATTTGTTTGTTTGAAAGTAAACACCTTTAAAGGTGAGGGAGAGATGGGTGCTGAGAGGCGATGCTGTGTCATTTCTGAGGATGGGCACAACACCAAGCAGCCCTTTCCTTCCACAGAGCAGTGTCAGCCCTGGTGCACCATGTCCTTCTGGACCCCACTGCAGTCACTTTCAGCTGCAGTTATTTCCCATATTAACACTTTACTCGGACTCACAACCTGCCTAAATGTGCTGCTTAAACGCCAGCCAGCTTCATAGCAAAAGAGGCACATTTTAACTCACTTGGTTTTAGTCTGTCTCAGAAACTGCTGGTTTTCCCCCAACACAAGCGGCTTTGTATCAATCACCATCAGTCCATAGTGGGGTGATAGAGTCTGTCAGCAAAGAATATCCTCTTCTATATTTGCTTGCCCTCAAAGAGCTGATGCTTTTAGGCAACAGTGCTTTTCTTTTTTTTTTTCCGTTCTTTCTTCCTTCCTTTATTTCCCCAACATGCAAATGTCACGAGGTGTCTGGGTGGCTTCCGATAGCGTTTAATGTCACTGTCCTTTTGGTGACTAACAAAAGCTGTCGGCACATCTATAAGCATGGTGCGGTGGCCCTGCAGAGGCCAACAGGCATGGTAAATCTGCTGTGTGCAGATATCTTCTCCCTGACAGCTTTTTACAAGTGGGGCCTGCTGATTAGAAAAATAAATAAGAGTGAAAGCACCTTTGCCTGATGCTGCCGGTAAAGCAGCCCTGAGCACAGCATACCGTCCACCCCTGATCCCAACACCACCTTGGCAAGGGGAGTAAATCCAGTATCAACTTAATCACATTCACCAGCATCTTGGCATGGGCAAACACGAGAGCTGCCCCTAGGCCCTGCGAAGGGGCCCTTTTGCCCAGGATATCTGTTGAGGAGAAGCGTGCCAGGTACATATGTGCATCCTTGCACGGCGCGTGTGCTCCACATGGGCCCCCTTGCATGCTCCTTGCCTTTATGGATGGCAAAGCCTCCCAACAGCAGCGCGAGCCCCTTTGCCAAATGCTCGATAATGGTAATTTCCCTTTAGCAGGGTCGCCAGCAAGCTGCCTGTCAGCAGCAGCTGCCTCTGAATGTGTCTAACTAGACCTTCCCGGTATAGCCCTAATTGCCTACATGTGTACAGCATGAGGGCTGATTTAAACCTGCTCTTTTCTGAGGTTTTGTTTTGTTTTGTTTGGCTTGGTTTTAATTATTTTATAAAATTGAACAGTGAAATATATTTCAGGTATTTTTCTTGAGGTTTATCTTGATGTAGCCAAGACAGCCTGCGCCTGCCACTTGAAATTTTACTCTTTTATTTTGGCATTTAAAAAACACATTTAGATTTTTATTCTCAAAACACATATTTAGTATATCATCACTGGAGTGGTATTAATGTCTTCCATGTCACTTGCCTTTTTTGTTTGCATCATTGTACTGTTTATAGTTTGCATTTACAGTTTTTATTATTTCATTATTTATTTTATATTATAGAACATGTGAATACTTATATATCACATATACATATGTATATCAATTATCCATAGAAATACTTGGAGAAAAAGAAGATTATTTTATAAATGAGAGTCAAAACAAAAGGAATTTAACAGTAGAGAAATAAATGAAAAAATCCTTCATCTGTGATTTTGTGTCAGGAAAATATAGTTACCCACTGAATTTTTAAAGCTCAGTTTCAAACCTGACATAACAAGATGAGCAGGCAGTCCATAATCAATAAAATAAAGAGAAGGATGTAACTGAGAGATCCTTTCCCTCATAATGTTAACCAGAAAGGACAAATGCTTTAATTTTAAAGCAGGAAACTTGCTTACTGACTTCTAGTATTGCACTATACTATCTAGTAAAAAATGCTTTTTATAGAACTCAGGATTCTCACAAGATCAGTAGACTTCCTATTTTGTTTCTAAAATTGTTTTCAGTGAAAAATACAAAAAAAAAAAAATCATACTCAACATAGGGTTTTCATTTAAAAAAAAAAAAAAAAAGTACCTAAAATAATATTGCATGGAGCCAAAGATAATTATGATAATGCTATCATAATTAGAGCTGATTGAAGGGATGGGTTTTTTTTTCCTCCTCAAGAACAGTTTAAACTGAAAGCAAATTTCATTTCAGGTTTGTAAGATTATTATGTTTGCTTTTCAGGAGCCATCAAACTTAGCTGACTGACATAATGAATGTAAACACAGATACTTAAATATTTGGTAAAATCAAAATTCACCTCCTATAACAATATTATTTTTACTATACTGCATGATTGTACACATCCAAAGAATACAGTGGCTCACAGTTTAAAAATCATTTCTTACTAAAAGGTCCAAAATTCCCCAACTTTGGCATGTACCTCAGTAGAAGATGACTTCTGATAGCTATGCACTGTTCTTTTGGTGGTATCAAACATTCCTGCTAACCAAGAGGTTAATCAGGGGAATGCAGAGCTACAGCAAGTTGGTTTTGTGCATGAGTTAGTTCCACACACACCATGGAAGGCCTTCTCCTTTTCCCTTTTGTGGGCAATCTCCTTTTGGCCTGCTACATCCTACATCCTTTTCCTACCTGGTGCCTTCCAGCAGCCACTGTGCTGACCCAAATAGACCTTGGCCTGATTCATCTTCATTTGAAGATGAATCCCCTCTTTTTTCCCTCTCTTTGCTTTGTTTTGCTTTTATTCAATGTGGTAAGCCTAATTAAACTAAACCGCTAGTACTAGCCAGAAATTGTCTGCTACAACATTTTTTTTTTTCCATGAGAAAACAGATTTTACTGAATTGAAACATATAAACATTAGGACTTCCTTCAAGGTCAACATTTCATTCAATTTATTTCTACCTAATTAAAAACCAAGCAGCTTTGCCTTTGCTTGTATATTATTCCTCATTCTATCTGTTGTCTCATCAATTTGTGTCTCAGGAATTCTCCTCTTCCTTTGCAAAGAATCCCGTGCAATGATATCTTCAGACTGATACCGAATATTTTAGAGTTAATATGGTAAAAATGTATATTTGTAATCAAAGAAACATTTTATGCAGCATACACAGAACAAGCAATGTTTCAGTTCTGATTACCTACCATGAAGTATTCACTCCAGAAGAGGAAATATTTCCTAATTAAAATTAAGAAAAGAGGCTTGTGCTTTTACTACAGGCAATTAAGTTGTAACATTTGCATGCATATAATTCCTTGGGAAACAAAACCCAAGAAGTGGCTGTTTGAGTGTTGTTTAATTAAAAAATCCAACACTTCACTGGGTGTACTAGTTGGCCTTTTATACAATCTCTGTAGGTTAATAATTGAATTAAAATTTGCACAAAATTTGCACATTCTTATCAATGAAGGGCTGCTAAAAATGAACTAATTTCTGCTGTTAGTAATCATCTGATTATTTCTATTAATAGAGTTTTATAATTAAAAGGGGTGTATCATTCCAGAGGCAAAACTTCCAAATATCAGGTGCATTAAGTACCCTCATCAGAAGGCTACATCACGCATACTCTGTGATAGCAGGAATTAGTACCGTTTGTGTCTTTCACAATTCTTTGTCTAGAAATGAACCCATCAGAAACCATTATACATGTATATAAGTATATAAATAGATGTAAATACTTAAGGAAGAAGTCTCCTGTAAAGGAAATGCAGTATTGTTGAGGAAAATATTGTCATCTGCTACTCAACCTGCAATTATTTTTATATAGAAAGCAAATTCAACTAAACCTTGTGAAACTAACAGAGTAGAGAGTCAACAATCCATTAGTGTTGCCAGATCAATATAAGGGAAAAGAAACATGGGCTTCATTTCACTTCAGCACTCTTGAAATGATCCGCTGAAGATTTATCAGTTTTATAAAAGAGGATTTGCCCTCCTCTTTATTTTCTTCAAAATTGTATGAAGTGAAATATAGCAAAAAGTCTATGAGAAAACTGATGCGTATGACTTGAAAGCACTAGACATCATTACTTATGGTTTCTGTCAATAAAATAAAATTAATCAAGTGAGAATATGATTTTTTAAGTGTGGTATGACAAATCTTAATGCTTTTTGCAGTCCTGCACTGTTCCTCAACTATGTTGCTAACTGTGGATAGTCTGTTTTCTAGAAGTTTACATATATCTTAAACTTCCTGTGCAGCACTTTATGTTTAATTTTTCCTGCTCTAATAGAATTAACCATACATCATTTAGGGTAAATGAATGACTGCCAGGTGAAATGAGAAAGAGTCTACTGGTAGAACTGACAAGGAATGCATAAATGAGAGATGTGGAGAGAAAAATGATGGGCGGAATAGAATGAAGAGCAAGAATAAGAAGGCAAGAGTCAAAAGAAGTGGGTGCAATGAAATGAATAGGCGAGAAAACAAATGGAATGGCAGAAAGAGCTGGGGAAAATTAAAGTTTGGTTGACTGAGAAGTGGAGTTGGTTAAGATTTTTTTTTAAGTCTACCAAATTTTCAGCAATTCAATAAAATGTTCATCTCCACTAATGTTAAGCTATTTCCTCTGACCATATCCAAATGAGTGGGAGAATGAAACCTAGGGTCTTTACTACTGCTTACTTCAGAGCTCAGTGAACTCCAGAGATGTGTTGTGTGATCCTTGAACTCTGACTTACCTTGGGGATGAAAGCTCCAGAAATACACTTAGCTATAGACAACTTTTAGAAAGACTAAGACTAAGACTAAAAAATGTAGTCCTAGCAATGTTAGCAGGCGTGACACTGTTAGACATTCACTTCTGTGCACAGGTGCAAGTCCTGTTTGTCTCTAATAGAGACAGTCTTAATTTTCTTTACATTTTTTTTCCTTGGTTAAATGGCACACTACATCAGTTCACATTAGACAGAAACAAAGCAATAAATTATCCTTAAAAAATCATACTCACATAGCCTCAAGAAACCACATTGTGTTCCAGTTGTACCCATATCCATAGTAGTATGGCATTCTTGAGCTTAAACCTCCACTTGAGACCAAATCAAACTTTTACAAAGGAAAATACTGTTAAGCAAATGCTTCAAATAAAATAAATAGATATTACACTAAATTACTAAATTTGTGCTTTTCTTTTTTTAAGTAAGCATAGCTCACTTTTTTATTAATTAAAACAAAAGACATAAAATAGCTGTTGATAATAGGACAATAGGATAATGGGTATAGGACAATGGGATAATGTCTGAAAAACAATGTTTTATCCTTTTTTCATTAGATTGCATATATTGCGATCCACTCTGAGGAAGATTACTCGAAGTTCTCTATAGTAATGTAATAGGTTTCTAGTATAAGAGATCTTTATATGCTATTAACAGGCTGTGGATTAACTATAAACATATGTGTTGAAACTCTTACAGTCTTGAAGGTTATGAATAATTTTCTTTTTTTAATTACAAAACTAAAAAATTTTTCAAGAAGAAAGAACTATGAGAAAAATAACATTTTAAGGGACTACCTTTCAAGTTACTCCCCAGGCAGTGGAAGAAACCCTTCTGAAATGGAAACATTTCTGTTTCAAAAACTAAAACTAGTTATGATTTCCCTAACCTTATTTAGAATTGGTTCCTACTGAAACAGGAAGTGAAACTACTTTCGATGTTTGTGATATATGCATACATGTTGGGTTTTTGCATGCAGGTTCTTCAGCCATACATGTTGTAAGAGTATCATGGAAAGCATATTCTCCATTCTTACTTGTTTCTGGGAGAAAAACACTGCATAATTCCTTGAGCGGTGAGCCTGAAGAAAAGGTGAAACCACTCCAATTCAAAATCTGTGTATATATATACAGAATCACACGACAGTTGAGGTTGGAAGGGATCTCTAGAAACCATCTAGACCAAACTCCCCTGCTCCAACAGGGCCCCCCAGAGCACGTGGCACAGGGTGGCATCCAGGCGGGTTTGGAAGATCTCCAGAGAAGGAGACTCCACAGCCTCTTTGGGCAGCCTGTGCCAGGGCTCTGTCACCCTCACAGTAAAGTTCTTCCTCACATGGAGGTGGGACTTCCTGTGTTATATATATTTGCATACATGCTTGCTCACATGAATTCCTGCAAGGGCGTGCAAAAAGAACAAAAGTGCCTTCTTTCTGTTGTACCTATTTCTTCTCACAATTTATTTGTCTGTAACTAAGCTATTGCTCTAATTGGTGAGTTTATGTAATTCTCTATTCTTCTCCCCTTTTGCTGAGGAAAAAAGAAAAAACACAAAAAGAAGCAGAACACAGCAAAAGCCCAACACTTGAACAGGTAACTGTATTCTTTGTCAAAAGAATTGGCATTTTCAAAGTTGTCATAAGCATTCCGGTGCTTTATCCTTGTTTAAGCTAAAGGTTAATGAGCTTTCTACTTTCTTAAACAGTTCTGACAATCCCTCAATAAGATTTTTCTGGGTACTGACCATTACACCTGGGCACACCTGGGACACCTACTGTTATTTCTTTTTATTTAATTTTTAATCTTGGCTACACTAAAATAAAATAATCCAAAACTTAATCACTAATATTTTTTACTGGCATTCAAATGTTCACCCTGCATACATATGAGAATCAAAACTGTTTTCTTAGTGCCACACAGAACTTCAATGTTCTTTTTCCCTTGATCCATGTCACTGAAAGACTTCAACATTACCCTTCTTTAATATTTGCTTATCCAGTTGGTGTGTGATAAAAAAAAATGGGTAACCCTTTATGTATTTATACACAAACACACACATACACACACATATATATATATGAAAAAGTCTTTTATGCTTCAAGTTCTTTTTTTGAGAGTACCTCAGGTTATTAAAGTCTATTTTATTTTTCCTTTCTCCATCTCTCCCTTTCCTTTTCTTTCTTCTTTTCTTTCCCTGATGTAATTTCACTGTGAACAACACTTGGCAAATTGATGCAGTGTTTTTTTGTTTGTTGTTTTTTTAGCAATTTCTTTTCCTGCATGGACCTGTGATATATAAAATTATCAGATCTTACATGAAAAAAAAAAAAACTTAAAGGATTTTAACAGTTTTTGAAAAGATGAGGCTATTTATAGGATCAAGCAGGGAGCATATTAATTGGATTCAGTCAGTATAACAAGGATAAAAATTACTATCATCAAGCTTAAGGTATCATAAATAGAGCAAAAATTTAAGTGAATTTAAACTAAGAGAGCTCAGAAGTTTTATTAATTAACATCTACAGAGACAGCAAACTGTGGCTTGAATGGAGACACTTGGCTTCCTGTGTTGAGGAAAGAAAAATTCAATGTTCTAAGTATCATTAAACAGCATGTCTTGCTAGCTCTGCAACAACACGTGCAACAGCAATATATTTGAAACCTCTCTTTCTCTAATTTCTTGGTTTAGGTATTTAGAGGTATTTAAATACCAAACAGCTCCACAAAATTGGAGGGGTAAGTTCAAAAAAGCTGCAAGTTAGTATTTAATTATATTCAATTGATTAGGGGGAAAAAAGAGGTCTTGATTGAGAGGTACTGAATTGTATCAGTACAGCATACAAGCTAACTCGTGCATGAACCTGACTTGCTAAAAATTAGAAAGATAATATATGAAAGATTTGAAATCTAATTCATAATTTGACATATGTGAGCTAGGCACTACTCAACTATTTCACTGACTTATTCAGTATAGTAAAGAAGGAAAATTCTCAGGACTTTAAGGGGAAAAAATCCGGTCAGTAACACCTAAGAAAAATAAATTTTTCCTTGCTATCATGAATACGAACTGAAGCTGTTGACCATATTTTCCCTTCCCTCCATCTGCTCATGAAAACTGCCTCTGAAAGCACCTTCTTCCTCAGCTAAAATAGACACCTAAGTTGCGATTTCAACATATGCATAAATAATTTTGTAAAACAGGCATATACCAAATATGTATTTGTGAATTGCAAAGTTGTGCTTTTAACACAGAAATAACATTTCACAAATTCCATCTATTCATTATTCATATTTAAAATTCAGCACTTCATATAAAAGTATTCTTGGATCTAGTCTAAAAGATGTGATGCATCTGAACAGACTTGGGCAAATCATATGTGCTTCATAGCTCTCCGTTTTATAAACTGTTAATTAATAATGGAGGAATAACACATACCTTAAAGGGATATTATAAAATTGGATTTTTCTTGTCAGCAAATGTTATCCTGAGAGAAAGAATAATATAAGTGCATATTTCAGTGTTTCTCTCTAACTACCTTCAAAAAAAAAATGTCCTTCATTTTTAATACTGCTCAAGACTATCTTTTGAGTCTATTCATTATTCAGGAAAAACATAGGGCATGCATGACTCTTCATGTACTGGATTGTTCATTTCAGAGGGGCCTCAAATTTGGCTTATCTAAATGAAGAAAAGTATGTTCAATTTGTGAGTCTGACAAAGGTAAAGGTCTCTGTAATATCATCTCCCTAAACAGTTCAGAAAAGAGATTTTGGGAACATTCTTGTTGGAGTGGAAGTAACTCCTCCTATGTTTTTATATTATGATTTGTTATGTAATGACAAGAATAATCTTTATCACTTTGCTCCTTACTTGTAATAATATTTTTGGACTTTTGGAATGATCAAACACCTCAGGCTTTGCTTCAGTATTTAATCAGTTTCTTCAGCTGTTCACAGCTTCAAATAGTATAAAGTAATTGCTTAATTAAACTCAAACCTCAGTTGTCTTTCTAGCAGGCAGTGACCTCCCTACCTTTTGGATGCTGAACAACAATCAGAGGTAGCTGATGACATTACTCTACTTGCAAGGATGGTTGATGTAGGAGTGTTATATAGACAGTGAAAAAGAAAAGCAAAAGACCTCCTTTGGGAGACAATCAGGAGTTTTGTTTCCATTTTTGCCCTGAATTATTGATTTTATATGAACATAGTTACTGTATTTTTACAAAAGATTTGTTTTAGGCTGACTAGCACACATAAGTTGGAAAACTTGAGGACAGGTCTTTGAACAGAGTACACTGTCTCATTGAACTTGATTTATCTTAGTCAACTTTCTAATTCTATGGGGTTTTTTACTTTATTTCCTTCTCCCAGTTTTCAATGTTAGCACTTCAAATAAAAAGAAAAAAAAAAAGTATTTTACCCAACAAGCTGCTCTCCAACTTCAGTGATTGTGTATATGTGTGGAGCAGTGGGGTTTATGTGTGCTGGTCACGGGGTAACCCTAGAGCTTAACCATCAAGAACTATAGTGATTTTAAAGAATAGGGAGGTACTGATGTGGGATTACAGCTTTAACTAGTAAGTTTTCATAATAACATTTTTTGTCCTATCTTCTATTAAGGTAATTCAACCACACTGAGAACTACTAACTTCCTCCTGAGAATTGTTAATTGTTTGAAAGAACCTCTGATAAAGTGAAACTTCATTTCTTTCATTAATTCTGGTTTACATTTAGGACCTGTTTTAAGCAATAAAATAGCCTATTTGCAGGAAATCCCTCTTGGTTTTAATATTGATGTCTAAGTACAATATTAATACAAGACACTAGATTCAGGTCTTGGTTCTAATAGTTGAAATATTTTGGCATCTACATTTACAATTAAACTACCAAAATTTATAATAAAACTGATTAGAACATAAAGTGCCAGAGTAAAAGAAATTACACTCTGGAGGCATGATCTTAAGATGGATAAACCTGTATAGAAAACTTCCAGAATGAATATTGTGGCCAGCTTCTCAATTACCATAAATCAACATAATTTCATTTATTTCAGAGGGATATTGCCAAATTTAGTAAAGCTTTGTCATCAGGTAAGGATCTGGAGCATCAGAGATAGCTCATAGTTGCTCATAATATTTCATATGATTTTTCAACATGTTAAAAAGCAAAGTATTATTGCTTTTTCATCCAGGGATGAAGAACTAAGGACTATGCATTAAAAGGCATTTATATATCTGAAAAATTGGACAATTAATTACTACAGTTCTTTAAAGGACCCAAACTTCTTAATATGTTTTAAAAAGTGGTCTTAAGTTATTGAATATAGACCATGTAAGAAGACTTTGATATAGACAGAAAACGGAAAATACAGAACCAATAAAATGCAAAAGAAAGCAAGTTTTGATCAAGTTTGGGTATTTCAAGATCTTAAACTTTGGTAGTTTTTGTGGAAAATATTTAACTTTTTATTATTCCCCTTTTTTTTTTTTTTTGATATATAAATGCTTTTTAAACATAAATTCACTGATAACAGCTACAGATCATGCTTCATATGTCAATATTTTTTGATCCTGAAGGGTTTTTTTTTTTCTTACAGATGTATGTCATGCTTTCTAAAGGAAACATGAAAATATGAAACATTAATTTTTGGTAATGAAACTACCTTCCATGGACACTCACCCTTCGCATAGTGTTATTCATCCTGTTAGTTCTTCACTTCTGTAAGAAAAGGTAATCAGAACCCATCTGAATTTAGAGTTGAAAGGATCAGTAATTCAATATGAAAGCATGGGGAAGTATTCCTGAGAATACAAAAATCTACGTTGAAAGAAAATCTTCTGTGATTATGAGTAAGTGACATCAGTGTATTGTGGGACTTGCCAGCAACATAAAAACAGGCCACCTCGTATCACAAATGGAATGGAATTTCTTGGAATGTCTTTATCTTTTATTAACATTATGACTGTGTTTCTCATATGTTACACTTCCATCTCATTTAGTATAAAAGATTCAGTTCATCCAACATTTTAATTTCAACCTACTAATCAACCTAATCTCTGCATATCCAGAAATACTAGTACTTCTACTTATTACTATAAATCTGTTAGACTATTTTTTAAAAAAATATGTACTTGTAAGTTTTCAATTTCATAATGATTTTATTCCGGTAAACTACAGTAAGCCTGAGTAGCAAACTACGTACAAACACACTAGAATGGCTCCATCCTGTTACTGTACTTGGACACCCACAAGTCTATGGCCAGAGGGGATCCACCCAAGGGTTCTAAGGGAGATGGTGGAAGTGCTCACCAAGCCACTCTTCATCATCTATCAGCAGTCCTGGTCAACAGGGGAGCTCCCAAACAACTGGAGACTGCCCATGTGACACCCATCTACAAGAAGGTTTGAGTAGAGGGTCTGGGGAACTACAGGCCTGTCAGCCTGACCTCAGTATTAGGGAAAGTTACGGAGCAGATCATCCTGAGCTCAGTCACACATGTGTGCAACAACCAGGAGATCAGCCAACAGGGGTTCCTGAAAGGCAGGTCCTGCCTCACCAACCTGATCTCCTCTATGACCAGGTGACCCACTTAGTGGATGAGGGAAAGGCTGTGGACTTCAGTAAGGCTTTTGACAGTTTCCCACTGCCTGCTCCTGGAGAAGTTGGCAGCTCATGGCTTAGACAGGTGGGCTCTTTGCTGGGTGAGAAACTGGCTGGATGGCCAGGCCTAGAGAGTGGTGGTGAATGGAGTTAAGTCTGACAGGTGACTGGTCATGAGCAGAGTTCCCCAGGAGTCAGTACTGGGACCGGTCCTCTTTAATATCTTTATCTATGACCCAGATGAGGGGACTGAGTGTACGCTCAGCAAATTTGGAGGTGACGCCAAGCTGGGAGGAAGAGTTGATCTGCTTGGGGGAAGGATGGCTCTACAGAGGGATCTGAACAGGTTGGATTGGTGAGCAGAGACCAGCTGTCAGCTAGCAGTGTGCCCAGGTGGCCACAAAGGCCAATGGCCTCCTGGCTTGTATCAGGAACACTATAAGGACTAGGGAAATGATTGTCCCCCTGTACTCGGTGCTGGTGAGGCTGCAGCTCAAATACTGTCTTCAGTTTGGGGCCCCTTATGAGGAGCAGCTGAGGGAGCTGGGGTTATTTAGTTGGGAGAAGAGGAAGAGCTTATTGCTCTTTACAGCGACCTGAAAGGAGGAGATAGTGAGGCAAGGATGAGTTTCATCTCCAGACTAACTACAGATAGAATATGGGGAAATGACCTCAAGTTGTACAGGGGAAGTTCAGGTTAGACGTTAGGAGGAATTTCTACACAGTAAGAGTGGTGAAGCACTAGAAAAGGCTGCCCAGGGAGGTGGTGAAGTCAGTGTTCCTGGTAGTGTTCAAGAAATATGTAAATGAGGTGCTTAAGGACATGGTTTAACAGGCATGGTGTCGAAGGACTTACAGTTGTACTTGATGATCTTGAAGGTCTTCTCCCTACTCCACACATCTTTTATAATGTCAGAAAATGGCAATGGAGCAATAAGATATTGTATTGAATAGTTAAATCCCTTATTCAAACCCAAAGGGTCACAAAGCATAGATTCATATGTAGATGTATACTGTCCCATACTGCATGTGGAGAGTTCTGTTATGTCCAGAGGAGTTTTGTACTCGACTAAGAAAGAAGTGGCAATTCAAACCATATATCCTGGTGTGCATGGGGATGGTCTTGTGAGTGTGATCATTCCTTGTTTTTGCAAATGGAAGGACCCTGAGAAGTTCTTAGATCTTTTAGCCTGATTTGAGACAGGGTGTGTTCAGAGTTGAAAAAAAAAAATGGGAACATTAAAACAAACATGAAAGGCAGTACAAGGTTACAATTACAATTATGCATGCATACCTTTGCATTCAGGATTATGTAAAGGTTACAGTGAAATATTAATAATGGACAAATATCTTTTGTTTCAACTTGGGTAAAAATATATAATTTAATGTCAAAAAGTTAACAGTGATTTCCCATAAAACAACTGAAATTCAACCAGGAAACCTTTTTTTTCTTTTTTTAAACAGAGATTTTACTAACAACTTTTGACCAGATTTATTGATTACACTTCGGTGTTGGGAAGCTAATACTGAAAGTAATATATAGAGCCAGACTGCATTATGTTTTTGGCAGACCTACTACAGTTATGATGGCAAGGAGACAGATAAACTTCTGGCAGCTAGAGATATAATGAATTATATGACTTACACGAATACTTCTCTTCAGTTCTTAAGATCAAGATTTTTCCCTTTAGTGAGGTAAAAGAAGCAAGTATAACTTCATAAGTCCTTTACAGCAATTTTTTCATGAACATAGCCCTTTGCCCTAACTGTGTACCTCTGACAACCTGGAGCTACTTAGATACTGAGTCTCATTCACTTTGACTCTATAGGTAATAGAAAATGTGGACAAATTTGGGCTGTGAGAAACTGATTTAGAAGAAAATAACTTCTCACTTTATTAAGTGATCTGATGATCAGTTGCAGTGCTCATTGAAATAAACAGAAATTTTGGGAGCTCAGTGTCTCCACAGATATAGCTAGTTTTACAGATGTCTAAATGCAGACCTCCATGACTAACTTTAAAAACTCTACTTTGAAAATTTTCACAGAAGTGGCACCTCATTTCTTTAAATAAAACATTCAGAAGCTGTTCCAACTTTTTGTGATGTTCAGAAATAGCAGTGTGACATTAGCAAAGAGACCTTGCAAAGCGCGTTTTCATTGAATGGGATTTTTTTGTCCACAGAGCTCCAAGTGTATACTTGACTGACTTTACATAATTAATACCTTACAGGATGGGTGACACCCACAAAGGTATGGCAGATTTCAGCCCAGACCAACATTTATTTATATACCAGAATTGTTTTGAAAAGTTTCCTACTATGCCTTTATTTATATTGTAATATCAACAACTTAAAATCAACATTTTTATTAAAAGTGATAAAAAATATAGAAAAATATGTTGGAAAACATGTACAGGATCTATAATTGCAAAAGATTCCTTTAAAGGGAACCTTTTACTCTTTAATTTCATGGATGACTGGAATTCTAAGTCTGAAAATATATCAAACCCTCTATAAAATTTACTTGTCTATAAAATGTCTACTCTTGTTAACATGAGAAAATAGGTCTTCACTAGCCTTGGCTACATATAATTAAACAAGAAATAGTTTTGGTCTGGCCAAAGTTTCAAACTTTGACCTTCAAAGGAGAAAATGTGTGATGCTAATGCAAATTTTTTTCTTAATGGCTTTGGTTACTTTGTAAGGGTTTTTGTTGGTGGTAGTGTTTTTTTTTTTTTTTTACATGAAATTCTTTTAAGAATAACCCCGAAAATGTAAAAGTCCTGTAGACATCTATTAAATTTATTCATCCAGAAACTGGATACTATTCTTCGCTAATACTTCTGTACAAATTTAACCAAGAACTTAAGTCAATGAGTCCTGTAAATATTATTATGGCAGGAAATTAAATCCCCTATCTAGACATCTACTAATTAGGGCTGTCAAAACATCTTTAAACCTTCTTTTACCAAACTGAGATTAGTCCTATCTTTTTGAGAGGCTATCATAAATGCAGGATAAGTACACAGACTTCATAAAAAAGTCAGCAGACTGAGAGGGCTATCATCTTTCACACATATATTTCACCTGTGCTTTAGAGGGTGAAGAAGGGGAAAGTTAAGTCAAGAAGAGTTTTATTTCTTTAAGAAAGAAATCTGTGCAGTCTACCAGTCTGCCAATATGGGGTCTCCAATTCCCATTTGATTTTTGCACTTGGTGTCCCTGTGTATATTGTTGAAATCCTGTATGAAGGCAAGGGCTAGGATGGCTAGGCAGACAAAAAAAGAGTTACGTACTTTTCCTGAGCTTCCACTGCCTGCTGTTATTCATCCCGCAAAGACTCAACTTTTTTAAGGTACACACACACAGCCAAATTAACTTGGAGCAAAGGAAAAGTTGGTGCAAAGCTAAAGATGCACCCACTTATGTGCGCTATGTTGTGGTCGTACTGATGGACAAGCAGCGATATGTTTACATGAAGAATAGAATATATTTTTGAGGAAGATACAGACGCTTAATGAAATGAAGTCTATAATGTTATCCATTTGTGTACATGTAATTACAAGTAGAACATGTTCAAGGTAAAAAAGTAGTGCATTTTTGTACAGCCTTAAAATATTTATTGGGCAAAAACCTAAGACTGAAAAGTTTGGGGTCATCAGCTGTCTCAGTTTTGTGTACGTTCACAACACCCAGCAAAGTTCAAGTGCACTTTTTCCACAGAAAATCATGATGCCATTATTGTGGCATTGTGAATGGTAATCTGAAGAAGATAGAAGGAGAACAATGATTAAACAATCTATCAAATTTTAGTTAGGGATGGAGGGCAGCATGCACAGCTTTCTACATTGGCATGGAAAATTCTGTACTTAATTTTGCCAACTTCCTCCCAGGAAATGCATTCCCAGTGTGAGAAGGACTCTCCTCTTCATACAGAATGCTGTTCCTTGCAACATTTCTCTTAGTTTAGAAAATATAATTAGAAACAAATAAACCTTAGGCAGCAGAAATTTTACTTAGTTGCCCAGACAAAGTCATGCTTGTCCTTATTAAATTCTATTCCCTATTTTCAAAGAATTACCTGTGCTTTATTTTTGCCTGTAGTCCTCATCCCTACCACTTCAGTGGTGGCAGTCTACTATTCCTTATGGTATATATTTTCTCATGTGCTGTGTTAGAAGCATAGTGTGAGCAATGGTCCAAGCAATTGCCACATAGAATACTTATAATTAGCCCCACAAAGCACAATAGAAAGAACAATGGTTCATGTCTCCTAAATCTATATGAAGATTTTTAATAGACATCTTTTCCCTGCTGTAAAAATTCCTAATTACTGATCTGGTAATGCTTTAGGAGCCAGTAACTTGAAAAAGTTTAATCAATACAAAAATCACTGTACATGTTATTTCCCATGTAATCCTGTTTTTCTTCTTTCTTTACACTTTATATATTGGCAGTATTGTCTGACTTGACAGAACCAGGGCAGAGAGTTCCGAGGTAAAGCTATACAGCAAATACTCACTGACACATGCACATTAGAGTATGTTGATTACTATATGCAGTTTGAAAAGTAAACAGAGAGTATTGTTCCATGTTTATTCTTTTATGTATCTATGTATTTATTTTTAATACACACTGAAGATATTTTGCAGTAAAAATATCCAAAACACCATTTATTGACATTATAATTGTTGCAGTATGTTTCAGTTTTGATAGGGGTCGGGCGACCGGAAGATATCGTGATGTACAGGAAGATGGAGCTCCTCCCCCTAATGACGTAAGTGGACAGAAGTGACGTGTGAACCTTAGCTATATAAGCACGTGTTATCTATCAATAAACGGCCATTTGCCACCTGCCTCGTTGGTGCCTGGGTGCAGATGGTCCGAGCGACCCTGGGGGGGTCGCTGAGCCGCTTCCTGAGCTAGGCCATCACACCGATGTGAAAGGCGACATATAATTATCTTTCTGATCAGTGGTCCCTGTCTTTTTCTTGCTGCACTCTACTGCTCTTTTTCATTTTCTTCATACTCTGGAAGGAATAACTTCACAAGAGTGACCTCCTTCTATGTATGATTTCTTAACCAGTCACTTTCCTGCCTAGGGAAAGATTATTAGTATTAGCACATCTGTAGTTTCTCAGAACTACAGTTTTAATTAGATAGATTTTTCTTTTTCTACCTATTGATTGCCTCTTAGGTTACAGACTGGATGGTAGGTTAAACCCAAGAGGCAGTCCGAATAACAGAAAAGAAAAGAAAAGAAAAGAAAAGAAAAGAAAAGAAAAGAAAAGAAAAGAAAAGAAAAGAAAAGAAAAGAA
>JAWLRI010000278.1:101388-116645 GCA_034781795.1 Crypturellus tataupa
AAGAAAAGAAAAGAAAAGAAAAGAAAAGAAAAGAAAAGAAAAGAAAAGAAAAGAAAAGAAAAGAAAAGAAAAGAGATGGAAACAACACCATGTATAGCTCTGAAATAACTGACCAGGAAAATCAATGGCTTTTTTATGATGAGGGCTACCCACAAGAAAGCAAGGAACTAACAAGGAAAAGTAACATCCCTCCTCCCTCTCCTCCTGAAAAAAAAAAAAAAAAAAAGAGTACAGCTTCTTTAGCTTCCTGTTCTCTACCTGAAGTAATTTTCAATCCACTTCTGAAATGCTATAGCGAACAAACATACCTGTCAGTCCTTTAAAGCCTCCTTTCTTTCAGGGCCTTTGACCTTTATCTGCATTGCTATTTAAATTTAGATAGGCCGAAGATATAAGATTGTGATTACTACTGAGAAAAAGTAGAGACACACCTGAAGAAAAAGATGACTTTGGTCTGTTGACAATTTCAGAATTTTATGGAAAAATGTGTTCTAGCTTGCAACATCTCTAGATTTGTAGTCATCTGAACAAAAATAATAATAAGATGTTTTAATAAAATAAATCGACTTCTGTTGATTTTTAAAATTAACTCTATTAAGGAAAATCTATCAAGAAAGTTGATTCCAACAAAAAAAAAAATCCAAGCAGAAAATCATTTCCTTTAAGGTTACTGAAAAGACTGCTTTTAATTCTAAATGTTATAAAAATATCCTAAAAAATCAGAATGCCTAATGCCTCTGAAGTGCTGAAGTACTTTAAAATCTGATCTTTTGGGGGAAAATAGTAAAATAAAAAATAAATCTGTCTCCAAGCATTATATTTACTGCTTGGAGCATATAGAAATGCCAGTATCATCAATAAGATATATATCTAATCTCTGTAGTGAAAAAAACAGATTGCCTTGTACCCATGTCATGCACTCTGCTGAGCAAACTATCTGCATTCATGCTGGGCAACAACCTGCAAGCTCTGTGGCTTTGACGCCTCCTTTTCACATACATACATATTTCTTTTGCTCAGATCACTAGAATTGGCAACAGGAGCGCAGCACAGACTGGAGGGTGGATTTTCACAGCATGTCAGAGGTGTGTTTCAAGTCTCTGGGTGGCAGAGTTTGGAGTGTGAGGTGCAAGGTGTTGGGTATAGCTGCTGTAAGACTGTATGAGGTGAAGAGAGTGAGCGAACTGATGCAATCTGTATACGATCAACCTTTTCCCTGGTTTTCTCTTACAGCCACTGGTTGCTGTGCTGTGGAAAGGAGCCAAGGAGTCAGTTAAGAGGAATGTTGTATGAAGGACCAGAGTTATATCACGTGATAGTACAGACACACTCATAATAAGAGTGAAGCAGTAGAACATATTTTCCTGAGTGGTATGTAAATTCACATCTATTTCTCCTCTCCCACTTCTTTTTATTTTCAGTTTGTTTGTTTGTTTATGGTTTTTTTTTTTTTATTTTTGGATAAGCTCTGTGAGAACTGTTGGTAAACTAATGGAAAGATATAAAGGAAACTCTGAGTATAATGCTCTGGTATGTCCTTCACATCTTGATGGGAGAAGTAATTAGTCCCATTCTTTTCCATGGGAGATATAATGCAATTTTTAAATATTGTACCTAACATCTTAATTATATTCCATATCTGCTTATAGAAGAAGTGTACAAAGAGTCTTCTTAGATGCTGGATATCACTAGAAGGTGAATACAGCAGCAGTGCACCTGGTCAGAGCACAGAATTAATTCTCCTGCTGCCTATAGGGATGGGGCTGGGGCTAAGGAGGACCAGGAAGGCAGGGACCAGCAGGGTTCGGGGACCCTCAGGGACCTGACCAACACATGTCACATAAAACTTCCATCTCCAAGATAAAAAAAAAAAGAACTATTCCCCATATAAGTCATCCACTTTGTCTTGCGTTCAGTGAATTCTGGGACAAGGGCTCAGAAAATAAGCCATTGCTTTGTTGCCCTCTCTCAAGTGCAGAGCTATTCAATAACAAGAACAATTACAAACTTTAATATCATGCCTTAGTGTTTCATTTCAGGGGGGTCCCTATGGTCTTCCCTGGAACACAGTAGAGGCAAAGTGAATAGTCTGCAGTCTCTCTATAAATTATATTTGGATAAAGAGAGGATAGCAAGAGTATGTGAATTGAACATACAGGCAGCAGAAGAGTAGTGAGTTGAAAAGAAAACAGGAAAAAATGGAGTTTGGAGAAACTGTTGGCAGTAAAAGAAGAACACAGAAAATTAAGGGATAGTGCATTTTCATAAAAAAAAAAAAAAAAAAAACGGGTATCCTGTTTCCTTTGTTGCAAGTAAATTTATATTAAACATGAACAGTATTAAACTTAGGCATCCATAATTCCTAATTTTTTATATAGAAAATGTGTTACAGATAGCTGAATAAAATTTGACAAGACTGACTGCATATCAGCTTGCGTAGATGCATTCTCTTATTTTACAGTATTATCCAGAAGCATCATTAAAATTCATAGACTCACATAACTGTATTGGTGACAGTGGAACCGTGCCAATTTCTGCTAATAGAGATATTCTGGAATCAGAAAACTGGACAAAGACAGTTTTTGGTAGCATCCCACAGCTTATCTCTAAATAGAAAAAAAAAATTGTCAATGCTTGCATAGCATAACTGAACACTGCTGCTATGGCCCTGTTTTGTATCTATGGATACATTTTCGAGCCTCCCAACACCGCCCAAACAGGAATCCTAGTAGATTCAGAGTGGAGTAGGTGTGCCATGAAGTGTGACCTAAGGATTATTCCAATAAAAGAAAACAACATTATCATGCAACATGCTAAGATTTTACACTTCATTGGTGAAGCACGCAGTGAATCGTAGGAAGCACCTTCCTACAGCAAAAGAAAAGCTCTATCTAATTCAAAACCGAGATTCTAGAAGCTGTTTTCATCAATTACTTAACTACAGAAAAATAGGAAATGCTACTGACTTTGTGGACATTTATTAGAATAGCAGATTCATAAATTAACGTGATCAGCTACCTGATCACCTAACTTAAAAAGGCAAGTAGGTTTTGACTGATTGCTTAAAAATAGCTCCTTCTGTCAGTGCCTAAAACTTCCACAACGTGATATGATGGCACGTCAGACCTAACATAATATATTAGAAATAAAATTATCCCAGAATTCACAGTGTTTTAGCTTTCCTTTTAATAACATGTATGCTGAAAGAGCCAACATTCTCTTACTCTTCTCTGGACACATTAACAGAAGTCTTATTAGAAGAAAATTGCTATGACAAAACAAGAAAAGAAATACCCATCCACGCATGACATACATAGACTCTGTGGCAGCACTGGTCTTCTCTGTATCAAACTAAATGCCAAAAATTGATGTACAGAAGATGGTATTGGGGAATAGCTTCCAAGGAGACAGAGATATAATAGAAAGAATAGGAAAAGATGGACATCTCTGAATACACTAGAAATAGGAGGAAGACCAAGAAAATCCCATGGCTGAAAGGACAGACACTCCTCATGAAAAAGACTAAGCTGCTCTATGTATTTTTTGCCTATGCCTTTTTGCCATTGGTTAGGTCGGGTCTCCTGGGTCTTTGTGACTAGTAACAGAGTAGAGGAAAAATGAGAGAGCAATAAAACACAGTGGACCTATACAGGTCTCTGGGACCACGTGGGGCGCATCCAAGGATACTCAGAGAGCTCTCTAATGTCTTTTCAAGACCACTTTTTATCATCTTTGAAATGTTTAAGTGCCCAAGTAAGGGAGTCTCTGATGACTAAAATAAAGTAAATGTTATCTCTTACCATGACAGAAAGGAGTATCTGGTGAATTATAGACAAGATAGTCACCACAGTCTGCAAAAATACAGAAGGAATTTGCAGGCAGGGGGGAGGACAAGAAAGGGACTGTACACAGTCAGTGTAGATTTACTAAAGGTAATTCACGTCTGATTGCTCTGATTGCCCTGTACGATAAGATGACTTGCTCTGTAGATAAAGCAATGGATATTGCTTAGCTTGACTTCATTAAGGCTCTCAGTATGATCTGCCTATCATCTTTGTAGCTTAAATGTGGGAGAGGTCGACATAACGAGTAGACTGTACAGTGAGTGAAAAACTGTCTGGACTGGTGAACTCAAAGGATAGTGGTCAACAGTTTAAAATCTAACTGGTAGATAATTATGAATGACATTTCTCAGAGGTTTCTCAGAGGACTTACTGTTTAATGGCTTCATTGATGCTTTGGGTGAGGATGAGGAGGGCACTCACTGCATGTGATAGACAACACCAAACTGGGAGAACGTTTGATACAATGGAAAGTAGGGAGCTACTCAGAAGGACCTCAGAAAGTTGGAGAAATAGATCAACAGTAACCTCATGAAGTTTAGCAAAGGTCACTCAAATGTCTGATACATCGAATGGAATATCTCCAGTAATAATAAAAATAATAATACATGGTAGGTAGCTATAATCTTACTACTAGGTAGTAGCTCTGCAGAAAAGGACCTGGGTATCCTGAAATGAGGTAACAGATTGTCCTTGAAGTGATAAAGTGTTTGAAGTACACCGTCCAGATTTGGGTTTTTCAGTTCTAGAGGGACACTGACCAACTGGAGCATCCAGCAGAAACCTACTAAGGTGATTACATGGTTACATACAGCACATGACATTCAAAGAGAGCCTGAAGGGCTGGATTTACTAAACAACGTCAGTCTTCACCTACCTAAAGATGGTGTTAAATAAAAGATGGAGCCAAGCTCTTCTCAGAGATGTATGGCCAAAGGATGAGGCAACAGTCACAACAGCTGTAGAAATAAAAAATTCAAAAAAGATAGAGGGGAAATAATTCCCTGGGGTCAGTGGTTAAGCCTTGGAAGAGGTGTCCAGAGGGGTTGTACAACCTTTGTCTTCATCGATATTCAAAGATCATCCTGACAAGGCAACCTACTCTAACTTCAGATTTACTTGACTTGCAACAGAAAATTCCATTGGAGACCTCCAGACCTCTAAAATTTCTCTATGACTTAAAAGTTGAACTTTTTCTAGTTAAATTTTCTGAGCTTGATGAAGGGATATTTTGGTAAGGATGAGTAACCATTTTAAGGCTCTTTTTACTCTTTTTCATGTAACAATGGAAATGTGAATGATTTTCTTTGTCTAGTATTTTAGCTGGCTAAAGTTCTGAAGGTATTAAGGAGAGGGAACAAGGGATGGGCCGGGCCAAAGAGTTTAAAAAAAAAGGATGATTCAGAATGAATATCCGTTTTCAAGTTAGAATAGATTAAAACTCCTTCTATACTGAAACCCTACCCCTATCAAAGGGACATACTACTGATTACAGGGACAGACATATGAACCTTGTAGATCGTAATTTGAAGGCTATATGGAAGGTGCACATAATTGTCATAATTTCTTATGTAACAAGTGCTTGCCTCTAGAAGTCATCCACCTATAAATCAGGGAACAAAATTTGATTTTCTGCATACACTTGTGAGAACAATTTTTCTCATTGATTCCAGGGATAAAAGAGCAATTCTTGTTCTCATTATGAACAAAATAAGGAATAAATACATATTTATTGAATGCTGTATGTAGATAAAGGAAGAAATAAATGATTCCCTGAGCTCTGTCATACATATAACAAGTTTGCCCCAATATAAAAAAAAAAAAAAAAAGTTATATTACTATTAGATGTGTTTTGAGATTACTTTTCCTTCTCTAAAACTGATGCTAAAATAATTCCAATAAATATAATGGCCTCCTGGGTTTTACAGTTAAAATTCTCTTAAAGCCAAACACTATTCCCCTAGGTCCTGATGGAGTGGATGGAAAACATGGTAGCTAAAACATCCCTTCTTTTTTTTTTTTCTTTTTCTTTTTTTTCTTTTTCTTTCTTTTTTTTTTTTAATTCAGAAACAATGTGTATTAATAGCTCTATGAACTGTAGTTCTATAGGAATTCAAAACTGAAAGCTGAAGTGAGCGGATGGTGATCTGATTTAAACCCGTATCTAGATAGCTGTGCTACTGTTCTCCAGACAGACTTCAGTGCACTGAACATTAATTCAAACATACCGCAACAGGGAAAAATCCTTAGCAGAAGGGAAAGCTATTTTGCCTTTTTGCTCTGTAATTTCTCTGGCTCTATATCCACAGTGCAGGAGCTTCCAGTGACCGAGGGAGTTCTCGCCTTTCCTTCTCAAATCAGCTTCCTTTGCACAGGACATTTTTATTTCAAATCCTGTTTCACACTTCTTTGAACCATACAAGTGGGAGTGAGAGATATCCTGCATTTGGTGTGATTCTGAACACAGAAATTTAAAGCCCATTTTGTAAGCAGAGAGGCAACAAGCAGAAAACAGGACTCTAGGGCTAGGAGGAAGCCAGCAGACTGGCTATGTGGATGTAGCAAATTAATGTAGGTATGTTTGTATTTTCATTTTGTTTTCCTTACTGTGGTTGACATTCAGAATATATAAAACAGAACATATTAAAAATAGCATAAAAAAATTAACAAATGACAGAAAGCAAAAACAGATCGAATTATTAATACACAACATAAAAGCTTAAATTCTGAAACCTTTGAAAAAGATCAAAATATATGCAAGAGGACAAAGATTAGCATAAATAATTAAGAAAGATACCTGTTCAAATACAGAGTAAATCCAGGACACTATTTCCAAAACACATAAATAAGAAGCCTGTACTGCACTTGTCATCGGTGAGTCTTTCTCCACTAAGTGCTTAAATCACTTTTGAAGCTTAAGCTTAATAATGTGAATAATTCAAGTACTTCTGGCAACTTTATTTCCAGTTCTCTCAAGGAAATCTTTTATTAAATGCTGATACACCAAAATCAATTACAGAACTTCCACTGATTTTAATGAAGCTAGAAATTTACCCTAAGTCTATTAAAATAATCTGATGATTATAAGCTTCATGACATAAGAGTCTCTCAGGAAAGACTGGCTGTTCACAGAACTTTTGCAGAATGTTACTTCACTACAGCTTTGCCCCGGAGGGGGAATGTACTCCAGAATACGAGGTTGTCTTTTCTTTAAAACTATTAGCAGTCTGTTATTTTAGCAGTCCATGTTTCGCATAAATTCTAGGAATAAAGCATAAGTGCAGCAGAAGCAAGGGGGACTCCTGAGGAATAAAATAAGCCTCTTGAGAAGCTAAATTGAGAAGCGGTAATGTTGGCAGTGATGGTTTGTTAAACAAATAGGCTAAAAATTTTGAGCTCAGAAACAGTGGAAATTGATACTATGCAAAAGCATCAAACAAACTCAAGGTGGAAAAATAAAAAATGCAACAGTGAAAGGACTACTCATTAACATATTTCACTTAAGAAACAAAAACAAATTTTCCTAATTTTGTCTCCCAATATACAAGAATATATATATCATACATATAAACTATTTCCAACTATAGAAATGTAATGATTTATCAGAGCAGTCAAAACAGTTCAGCTGATGACTATATGAGACTTTACACACAGTAAGTCATTTCTGAATGGATATTTTCTTCTTTTAGCTTTCTATTGATGCAGATGTGTTCTGGCACATTCTGTAAGTGTAACATTGACATAGTAGCACTTAACGAAAATAATTAGCTGTAAATCTGGGATATTATAATGATTTCTCAAATACTCATTCTTTCACTCTTTAAACTAAGTTTTATTTAGGAACCTTGACATTTGTTTTTCTTTTCAGTCAAGTTTCTGTAAGGAGCCTTAAATAAAACAAGGTAAAATTTTATTCTTTGGGAAAAAAAAAAAAAACTCATCAGTTTCTGTAAAGAAATCTTCTGCATGCTTTGAATGGGAGTGTGTAAATGCCCCAGAAACAGGATAAATGTGGTAGAATTTATAAATTTACTGAAGGCAGGAATCCACATTCCTCTATGTTTAACTAAGGAAATACAGTTTTGTGCAAGACGGGAACAGCTCTCCCTTCCTTTCTGTGTATCTCATTGATTTTCCGTGATTACTAACATCAAGTGAATAAAGAAAAAAAAAAGTCAAAATTGTTTAAGAAGAAGCTAGTCTCTTCAATAAAGCTTCTTTGCTCTTTCTTCATGCCTTTTTATGGAGAGACATAGCTGTAGTGCAAGTCCTATTTCTTGCTGCAAAATAAGAAGGAAATGAAGATTATGTCGAAAGATTCTGTAACTTCTCCAATCTCTGGGAATCCTCTCTGTTTACTCCAGGGCTAAATTTGGTCCCCATATCATCAAATGATCCATATCAAATATGGATGAAATACCTTTTGACAGTATCAGCCAGTCACTTCAGTTTTGTCTTTTTTTTTTTTTTTTTTCTGATTCTCCCTTCCCTCCTCCCCACAACCTTATATATTATCAGTGTGGGCTTATCTAGTCAGTATAATTTTCAGTTTTTAGTATAAATAGTCGAGTAATAGAAATTTAAGAATAATTCAGATAAATTTTTTGAATATCCTTTCCATCACCTCTCTTTCTTAAACAAAAGATAATTCTTTAATATTTATCTATGCATATGAACCTCTGAAAAACATGTAACATAATATTTACCCAAAAATCTGTAGGCATATTTTGTACCATGAAGAGGGCCAAGGAAAGTATGGGCCAAAACCTGAGTTGGGGGAAAACCAATCAGAAAAAAATGTGTAAAGAACTCTGCATGAAAATGGATACTGCCAGGTCCTCTGCTGATGTCTCAGCCTTTGCTGCTCCGATCAAGCAGTCTGCAGCCGGCTCTCTCTGCTGACCAGCTCTTGATGAGCATCTCACACATCACTGTGTCCTGAGGCAGTAATAACAGAATTCACCTATGGTTTCACATGGCATATTCATACCGATAATATAACTGTATTTAATCTCTTTATTGAATCTCTTTATTGAATATTCAACCTTTTTATTTTGTATTTTTTGTGGACCATTAAAGAGACATTTTCTCTCTGTGACCATTGAAGAGACATTTCCTCTGTGTGAGAATGGATATTTCACAAAACTCAGTCTTGGGATAGAAGTTTTCTTGATTCTTACAATCATATGCATAAAGACATAACTCAGTACAGCTCATGTGAGCACCATGACTCATCTTCTTTCGTGACATCAGTTTTGTCTGCTCCTTGGAGTTTCAGTATCAACCTTCCTTCTGACTAGAAAAAAACTTTCTATTCATCACCATTACTTTATTTTTGGTGAGCAAGCTTTTAAAATGCTCAGAACCATCACTTCAAAGGGAAGGTATTACTACCAGTGAGTAACAAACATTTCACACTGGAAAAAATGCTTTTATTTCTTAAAGGACACATACGTTTTACCTATTCTTAGAAACATCCCGAACTGATAATCTTACTATTACCTAGAAAATTTTATTAGCAAAGGGTCATCATGTACAAAGTTCAGTAACTTACTTCAAGATTGAATATACTTGGGAATATCAATTTTTCAGACGTGCTCTGTCAAGGCCCTACAGGAGATTACCTAAAGTCCTTGAAAGATGAGGAAAAACAAATGCAAAAAATGGGAATGAATCACTGTTGAAGCTGTCCACCTGAAGAGATTTGTCTGTCTAAGCTTTTGCCTTTGAGGAAAGCTGGCACTAGAGCTGTAGGAGGTGACAGAAAACTGAGAAATAAATCACAGTTACAAATGGAAAAATGAACCTTTTTTTCTCATTTGGCTTACTGAAGCACAGTTTTGCCTAATTTGAATCACTCTCCTAGTTCTTCTTTTCCCCAAAGGTAGACACTTCACAGGCACAAAGAGAGAAAATATGGTTTAAAATAAGATGCAGTACAGGCATGTGAGGAAGACGTTTATAACAGCTCTAGACAACCATTCCTCCACATAAAGAATTACTTGCATCCTGCAGACCCGGCGTGGCACCTGTCTTTATCTCTGGCAGACAAATTATGAGCAATAGCATGTGGCTAAACTGTAGCAGTCTTGCACTTATTTGATATTACCAAGGTCATGGGAGAAGGGAGCCTAGAGTATAGCCAGTCCTAATGAACAGGTTTTCTTATTGTCCACAGGAAGAGGAATATGGGTTAGGTTTGTGAACTCTACTTGGTACTTAGATATTCTTCTCTTTTTGATGCTTAAAGGAACAGTGGACTTAGATTAAAAAAATGACAGTAAGAGATCATGTCATATATTAAAAAAAGAATTCTATATATTCTATAGCATATATAGAGAGACTTCTATATATATATACACACACTCATATATTAAAAGGTGTGGGAAAACAATGTGAATCTCCTTTCACTGGAGTTTAACTACAGGTAAAAGTTTCATCTGGTTACTTGGCCTATTTGCTTGCATGGTATTGCTGAAAGAAAATATTGAGAGATTTTAATAACTTTTAAATTGAAATAATCTTTATACTGTAACATTTTGTCATTTTAGATGCTGCTTCCTTCTCTATTATCAGCAGTATCTTCATAAGACCCTTATAAACTAATACCCTTATAAATTAATAAGCACCGTAGTGAAAAAAAAATCTAAAATACCACATGATATGGAAAAGAAAATAAATACTATGCTGTAAGTATTGAATTATAAGAACAAAGTAAATACTATACGGGAGGATATTATATTGTCTTATATTGGTCTGGTTATGGCAGTGAACCAGGAGTAGCAGGCAGGGGTACCACACGAGGTATCTACAGCAGCAGAGGTTATCTGACCACGTGAAGCTGTCAGATGGACCCAGGCTGTCTAGGTGGACATCTCCAAGTTCATGGAAGGAGCTCTAGTGGTTCCTGGTGCTCACATCTACTGGGCAAGAACAAGTGGGTTGGCAATTTGTGGGCAGAAAGACAGGAGTTTGTGAGAAATATAAAACTAATGCTCACTTCTAGAATGGCCAGAATATGTTACCCAATGGTACTTATTATTTCTTTTGCCAATAACACGGTGATAGATGGCAAAACGATGCAGAGCTGGGAGCATTTTATCACTGTGTTTGGGACTGCGGTGGTCCCTCCAGGGCTTCTGGATCAGATGATTGTTTATTTGATGCCAAGGAAAAGTCTTCAGAGGAGGTAAAAGCTGTGAAATTGTTTTCATCCTGCAACCCACTTCCTCCTGCGAGAGCTAAGTTACATTTTACCTGCATGACAAAAAAGAAAGAAGGAACCAACCAAATGGCCCTCCAACTTTTAGAAGCTGTATAAATGAAACAGTAAAGCCTAGTGATATTAATCAGTCTGTAAACAACCCAGATCCCTGGAAACTGTGCCCATAGAGACCTGGGTCACATCTCCCATGGACACCAAGATCCACAGAGCATGCGGATTCTCCCTCCTTCTCCGTTTACACTTTCTCTTTGAAAGCTTTAGCACACTAACTTTATCTTTTAGCAATTGTATCAGATTGGATAGCAATTGTATCAGGTTGGATCACATTTTGGATCAGACTTCATTATCGTGTTGCATTTAAGGCATTTCTGTATCTCAACAAGCTTGTACTCCTGGAAGAGCAGGATTTCAGGTTTTCATTCCTACTAAAAAACTCAATCTCCAATTGTTTTCTCCTCTGCTCTTTGGCTCATTGAGTCAGTCCTCATTTGTTGCTGCTGCCTATGGTAGTAGAGAATTACTTAGAGGTATGTAGCTGTAAAAAAAGTTACCGCAGTGAAACAAAAAAGCAGGAAAAAAAATGAAGAGACAATCTGTGTCTTTGAGGCTTGTTAGTTGTGTGATGGGGAGTAAACAGTAGTCCTTAGAAATCTATAACAGTGTGAAGAAAAGAAGCTGATGGGCATTACACTACCACACTACAGAACTGTATTGTTTCTTAAGACAAAAAAATAAGAACAAAACAATTTTATCGTGGATGAGTTTTGGATTCAGTAGGAAATGCCCAGTCCAGAAAATCTGAATCAATTTATTTACAATCTATTACAATAATTATGTAATAATTCATAATGTATTTAAGATTAGTAGTTGCAGTGAGAAATGCATTTTATTCAATGAATACAATACACAACCTGAGATTCCTAACAGAGTCTTGGCCTTCATGTCAGCTCTTGCCTGGAAAAATCACCTCAGTTCACAAGTCTCCAAGACCACCATTCTCAGTCTTTTACTCAAGCCCTCAAGAAATCAGGCCAATTAGTAGCAGCTAGCAGTACAGATTTCCACAGACACCATTTATTCCTGTGTGACATTGAACTAGACGTAACTTGAGTTATCTTTTTTTTTTTTTTTTCAGAACTCCAAGATATTTCCTTTGACTCTGCCTGTAACTTAAAAGTACAGAAGCAATAAAATACAATGTTAGGAAATTAAAACTTATCCTGATCATTTCAGAACTCAGGCTTTGGTCTGCACGTTACTTGACACTAGGTGGGAATAGGGTAAAGGGAAATCTATTTATGAGAATTAATATTTTCTTAAAAGAGTTGAACATATTATTAATAATCCTTATGATGACATTTAAGTTTGTAAAATGTCCGTGGTTCTTTTTAACAAAAGAGGCATCTGTCTACTTCAATCTTAGTGAATGGTGAAAAGAATATTTTTTGAACTATATTCAGTAGAGGATCAGTCAAATACTGAAATGTTTTAATCTAAAAAGCATATTGTGGGAAAAAAATCATAATAAAACATACAAACTAAACAAAAATGAATTTAAAATGCAATAATTGACTATTTTACATTAAGCAAAAAAATCAGTGATGTGCTCTGAATATCATTGGTCTTACCAGTCCTCAAAAAGTCATGAATGCAACATTTCAAAAGATAGATTTCTCCATTTGATCAATTAGTTCCATTTTGTCTGTTTGTTTCCCGTTTTTATTTATTTATTTATTTTATTTCTCAAGGAACAAAATAAATGTTTTAACTATTCAAGAAGCAAATTAAACCTGGAGTTTTATGCATCAGAATGATAAAAATAACCTTTTTTAAAATTTAAGTGAACATCTTCTGGGCAAAGACCGAAAAAAAAGAGCAAACAATATAAACTCCCAGTGTCTCTTGCAAACTCAGAGGGAAACTGTAATGCAGGAATGCTGGAAAAAATGTATTAAAAAAATGACATCCTATGATCCTATGCTGCTCTGTTACAAGCCAAATTGAAACTATTTTAACCAACTCCATTAAATTTACCAGTTTATATGACACAGCACGGGCATAATGACATTTAATATATATCTACTCTCTCTATAATATCAGAAGATACTTCAGTTGACTTTGGGGAATGATTATACACACCTTTGAAAATTCACATTATCAATGAAGAAGTGTTTAAGAAGTTATTATATAGTAAGCAAAGTAAGGTAGTGGGATAGTATATCAGTTATTGAAAGACAGGCAAAGTATTAGGACATTTTCTTGTGAATAAAAGCACTGGCAATTTCTGCAGGATCAGTGCTGCATTAGATGTTCAAACTCTTATATGCTTTTCATTAATTTGTTTATCTACTCATACACCGTGCTATTTAAATGTTTATTTCTCACTAGAAAGGGATTATAGTGCTCCTATATGCAATTTAAGATATGATGGAAAAGACAAAGAACTAATCAAGCTTTTCAGAATCTTGAGAAACAAACTGAATTTTCTTTAGTTTAGGTTTTGATTAGAGATTAGTATAGTTTCTAATTTCAGTTTGGAAATTCCCATCTTCCTGGGATCACCAAAAGCTAACTGACTTCATCTGACAGCCTGCACGTACCTTGGGTAGCAAATGACATCATGATGTGGCGTATCCAAGGTGAATGTCACCACTAGCTAGCAATAATTTGTGCTAATGTAATGCCTCATGCAAAGCACCAGATACTCCTGCAACTATAAATAGTGATGCCAGACTATGGTAGGCAATTTGACTGACAAGCAAGGACTTGTGACAGTAGCAAGACACAATGGCTCGGGAAGGACACTGAGGAAGAGTTCAGGAAAGTGGTACTGTTGTTACAAATCTGCTAAATTATACTGACTACAAACTCTTCTAAACTTCGGCAGCAATAGTAAGGACTGCTGTCCCACCTCCTTTTGCTTTTCCTGCAATGGTGAAACAGGGGACTTCAAATAGTGCTAACAACCTAGCTTTCAGCAGCTTGGCCCTCTGCAAGATGTAGATATCTGGTCCCTATAGAAGCATATGTGGATGGAGTTAAATGCCAATATGTGTTTACACAACCTAAGGAAAAGGTCATCACAGTGCTGAAAAAGACAGCATGTAAGTAGTAGCTGACATGAAATGTAATGCCTTAAATCATGCTTCTTTCAGAGATTTCAGAGATTTTGGCATCTCATTGTGATACTAGGAACAACTTTCCCTTTGAGAAAGTTTTCAACAGTGTTAACACTGACAAAACTATTTGATTAAACCCTTTATTTCATAAAAAGGAGAAATAATCATTTTTTTAAAAGATGCTGTTTTATGTACTTTTTGAAAGCTAACCCTCCTTTTTGTTCCACTTATTTATGAAATTATAATAACTATTGATTCTGACTTCAATATGTGGCAAAAGAAACAGTGCACTGTGTTGAAATGCAGTGAATTTCATATATTAATCAATATGAAGGGTCACCTTTTCCCTGTATTGCCTCTAAAAACAAACTACTTTCTACTCTTTCTCCTTACTTTTTCTTTGCTTGTACCATCCTTGCAATATAAGAAACAAAACAACTACTTAATACAGAGCCTTAAAGTTTCATAATATCAATAAAATTCCAGCAACACTGAAAACTTAAGACATTTAGGAACTGAGAATTTGGTCCATCAAATCATAGTACTAAGCAAATCGAAGATTTTTGTATCTCTTCCCAGGTTCAACCTTTCTTCTATCACTTCAAAGATGAAAACAATATTACTATTAAACGTACAGGCTAAACTGAAATGTTAATGCAATGAACGGTCTGTGGTGTTAACTCATTTATTGTGGTGAAATAACAATAGCATCAACAGAAATACCTTCCTAAAGAATCCAGACCTAATGAGACTAAATTATCTGTTAAATGCATTTAAGAGTAGTCAGAAGAGTCTCAAAGAATGCAAGTATAACTTTCTGAATTTAACCATTGCATTCATCTAGATCTTTTTTTCACCGCTGTTACAAGAATAAGAATCAAAAGCTGTTAATGCATGAGACTGTGGAAGTGATCTTTGTGTTCATGACAGGCCCTTGAGTCAGCCATAGCTTTGAGGTGGATATTTCTTGAAGGGGATATGTCCTTAATGCTCTCTGAGGAGGACTTTCAAAAGAAAGTAACAGCACAGGTATCACATTTCTAAAGATTTCAATCAGATTTAGATACCTTA
>JAWLRI010000278.1:116894-135546 GCA_034781795.1 Crypturellus tataupa
AAAGGAAAGGAAAGGAAAGGAAAGGAAAGGAAAGGAAAGGAAAGGAAAGGAAAGGAAAGGAAAGGAAAGGAAAGGTTTCATTAGAATATAAACTAGAATTCTAGAAACTAGAATAAGGAATTTTACACAGACCCTAGCCGGGTTTCTGTTTTTCCCACCACTGAATCCTAGTTGATGGTTTCCCATCGCTCTGCACAATCCCGCTTTGCACATCTACAGACTCTCAGCTCCTTGATAGTTCTGTCCTTCTCTCACACTCCTTTTCTATCTGCATGTCCTGAAGTTCCTCTGCATTCGTCTTTCCAAAGAAGACTCAGTGGCTACTCTGAGAAAAAGCTTTCTCTACTCCTTCCTAAACTGCAAATAAACCATACATACCCCAAGTATAGTAAGACAATACCTATGGGAGGTATTGTCTTACTGGAGTCACCTTTCCATGAGCTTTGGTTAACAGAAAGGAACCTGACTGCAGTGTTCATGCAAAACAAAGAAGAAATAAACAATCTCAACAAGGGTAAGGCTGCATTTAGTAGATAATTGTAAAATACAGCAAAGGTTTCCTCCAGGAAAATATTTTAAATGGACTGTGCACATTCAGAGTGTTTATACTACCCTATATTAAAACTCCAGATACGCCCAAAGATGTCATAAAACATCAAACATAAAACAAACATAAAACAAAAACAAACAACACTGCTGAAATAAGAACCCTTTTGTGAGAGCAATGGTTGATTTAACAATACTGACCTCTTAAGCCTCCCACTGCCAGTCCTGCTGTGTTATGTAACAGATATAATGCTGTATTACATGTCACATCTGATACCAGCTGATATACTACATTTCCAAGATGAGCAGCTGAATACGAAGTTGTTGTTGTTGTTTGCTATCTTTAAAGTAAACTTACTGAAACAGGTTCCATAAGAACCTTTTTATAAGCTGTTCTGGAGGGAAGTAAAAACATTCCCCTATGAACAAAACTATCTTTGCAAGCTTTCCATTACTGGGTGATATTGATTTTTGTTTTCTAATTACATTTACAGCTTGGTATAAAGAACACAGGTACAAAAGAAAGAACACTTTTGCCTCTAGCAAACTTAATCCAGTTCTGAAACAAGCTAGTGCAAATTCACCGATTTAAGAAAGGCTATATCCCTTTCATCCACTTTAGCAGATAAAATGATGGGGAGAAAGTAAGTTAATATACTTTTACATTGTGACTATAACCACAGATGAACAAATAATGGTGATTATTGAGATCAGCTTATAGTAGAACTGTGCCATCATAACTAGCCATGGAGAAACTTTCTTATTTACTAAAGTTATTGGAAGATTCATTCAGATTGATCACTGTAACTATAAGCTTGCCATCAAAAATGACAGAAGAAAATTAGTTAACTTGATAATAGGATATGGTACTCTATGAATATTTGGAACATTTAGAGAAACTTTTAATTAAGAGTCTAAACAAACAATTGGCTTCTGTTGGCTATATAATAGGAGAAAATAGATATTTTTTTAATTTCCTTTATTGGTCTACAAGGAGTTTACAAGCTGGCCTCAAGCTCCCAGTGATTTTATGCTTGGTGGCTGTCTACCATCCACCTTGGAGACCTGTCAGATCTCAGAGCTATGTAATTTCACACAATTTACTGCACACTCTCGTCTCCCTGCCTCTTTCTCTCTTCCTGTCCCACTCCATAGCTAAACTGAAATACAACCCATTTTCGGGTTTTTGTCATAGTTTCACTTCCATTTCATGATTCCACCTTGCCAAAAATTATATGTATATTTAGCCAATAAACTACTGAGAGGAGGTGGATGTGGTACAGTAACTGAAAGATATATTTACAGACTGTTGCCTGAAAGACCCTATGCATGAGTAGTAGCTTTACAGGCTGCCCAGAGAGGTTGTGGAGTCTCCTTCCCTGGAGATCTTCAAGACCCGCTTGGATGCAGCCCTGCGCCACGTGCTCTAGGTGGCCCTGCGTGTGCAGGGGGGTTGGACTAGATGACCTCTAGAGGTCCCTTCCAACCTTAGGCATTCTATGATTCTATGATTCTATGAACACAAAATTTTACAAAAAGATTGTTGTAGTTGTGTGTGTGCAAATACGTGCACTTATAACACAATAGAAGCTGAGAACAATACTGTACAAAGAAAGAAGTGTATGGGTTATTTATCATCAAGATAATACTACCAGGATAGTATTTATCTGTTGTATGCTGGAAAACAGGAAAAAAAAAAAGTCCATTATCTTCTAATTTTACATTATAACTTCTTCTATGCTGTTTTTAAATGCTCAGCTCAAGTTGCCACATCCCCTTCACTGTGAGCTTGAGGATAAACAATGAAAGTCCCACTGAGGGTCAGTGCAGGTGCATGAATGTCTATAGGCCTCAACAATAGCTTTGAGCAGTAATAACAAAGAAAAACGTTAAAAAGAAAAACTCCAAAAGTTTGTTACAGGTCATGATACTCTTCTCTTAAACCTCTTTTAACCACCACTGAATATCACTTTAAAGTCAAAAGAGCAGAAAAAACTTCTAGCAAACTTTGTAAAGTGCAAGTGAGGATGGGCCCTGCTGTCCCCAAGGTAAGAGCCATCCCTGTCCAAAATCAAAAGATCCCTGCTGGTCATATGCTCCCAAATTGTGGTCTAATGCTGCAGCCCTATCACTGCTACATGGCAAACGTAGCTATACTGTCAAGGGGAAAGTTTCTTCTATTTTCAGCTCTCCTGAGGCCAGACCTGGCAAACTGTTTCCAGTTTTGTGCTCTTTGTATAAAGAAGAAATTGACAAACAGAAGGTAGCTCAGTGGAGGGCCACCAGAAAGGGTCAGCGGTCTGAAGCACCTAGCACAGGAGGAGAACCTGAGAGAAGAGGGATTGCTTAGCCTGGAGAAGAGGAGGGTGGTTGAGCTCCTGCGTTCAGCTGTGTAAGGGATGTCCCTGTAAAGTGAGTCAGGTTCCTCTAAGAGGGGCACAGTGAAGGGCAAGAGGTAACAGTCATAAGTGGCAGCAAGGGATATTCCAACAAAACAGAAGGAAAATATTCCATAATGAAAGCAGTTAAGCACTGGAACTGTTTACCCAAAGATATGGTGGAAAATCCTTGCGTATACTCAAATTGTAACTAGTCAAGAGCACATCTAACTTTGAGCAGATAACACCCTACTTTGAGCAGATAACGTCCAGAGATTCTTTCTAAATTCATATACTGACTTCTGAAACTCCTATTTCAGAGGTAATCTAAAGCTCATTATTTGGTTGAAGGCTGCAGAAAATAAGCCTCAGTGTGTGGGAAGCTGAACTGGTTTCTAGAAGTTACAGAGACAGTCTAGGGAGCATATCCTCCTAACGCATCCATTTTGGAGTGCATACTTGAACTCAGCAAAAAGTTTCCTTGTTCACCCTGAATATTACAAGTCTTCTTACATTTAGCCATGCAGAAAGTATACAAATCCAAATGGATTACTACAGGCATTTGGACAGACACATAGTTGTGGTGATGGCTATACCTTTGTGGGTTTTTTAATAAGGATGTGAAACAACAAAAGCTGAGGTAGAAAAGATACTAGATTATTCTTTGAAATACAAGGAAGATCAGAAAATCCCATTAACATATTTTAGCTGAAAACTGAGTTAGCTTCACAGTGTTCGTTTGAAAAAGAAATATCAAATTTGAAGATAAAAGGAAATTTAAATTTTATAGTAATTCAGAGCCAGTAGAATCATAAGCACATGTACAATTTTACTTAAAGCAAATAATTGTCAATATATAGTCGTGATGTGGGTCATTTTGCTTTTCTCTTCTCTTTTTAACAAACATCATTCATGTCTATAATCCAAGCTGTAATAACAAACAAATCAAATCAAACAAATATCTCCTTAAATAATAAACAAAATCCAGTAAAAACTCTCTTTACCATACTATTGGCTTTTTCATGTTAGAATTGTAAGTTATCAGAATGAAAATTGAAAATCCATCTAAACTTGAGTTATAAAAATGTCTCTGCAGATGTTTCACACCGTAGTTTTCCCATTGTCATGAAAGAGATTCCTTAGGTAGTTCATAATATATTTGCATAGCTATATGAGAAAAACAAGGGTGTATTTAAAAAAGAAAGAAAAAAAAAAGGTCCAGTTGTTGTGCATTGACTACACTGTACAGGAAAGGGAACATAAATAAATGTACGATGTGTTCTGACAACAGAGCAGCAGTGATATAGGCTAAGATGTGTCCTCACCTATTCTAAGTGTATTTCATATAACTTCTCTGAATCTACTGAGCAAGAACAGGAGTCACTCCAAGTTATTTCAGCGAAGAAACATTCCTCCTTTCACTGTCACTAATACATTCCCAACACATTGCAGGAGAATAAGTCAGCCTCTACTCTCCTACTCTTCCTTGCCTCAGGATAGAATTACTATCAAATTATCTCTCTCTGTGTATTGCAGGAAGGAAGGCAACTTAGGCTGGAGATAAATGAGTGCAACTGAGCATACACTTGCAAGAATTTTAAGCTAGCGTTTGTTCATCTCCTCCTGTTCAGCAAAAGCAAAGTGCTGAGGTGTTAGCCTCTGGCTCTGTTTGGCCCTGTGACTGTTCAGTGACTTCAGTGACTGCCTTTTTTAGGTTAGTAGCCAGACTGTATTTTTACAGTAGTTTTTCCTTCTAGCCCTACGGCAATATTCTGTGGATGGGGCCCTCTGCAACAATAATAAAAAGTGCCACTAATACTACCAGTTGTTGCCAATTCCAGTTTGGCTGATGAACCATAAGAACGTGTGGGACCATTTTTCTCTTTTACAATTTTTCTTATTCCATTAAGTTTGACAGAACTTTGTTACTTACAGTCTATTACTTCATAACAATTGAGTAGCTGAGACTACTCAGCTTCAGCTATGAGGGTATTATTTTGCACAAGCAAATATACACAGATGAAATGAACAAAACTGTGTTTTCTAGGAAGTTAGTACCAAAATAGTGAAGTTGTGCCAGGGTTCTACCATCTCTTTCAAAGAAAAAAAGAAATTAAAATTGTCAACATTACATTTGAACAGAAGATATATAGGATTAATGATGCAGTAGAGTGTAAATAAGGCAAGAAATAGAAAAAAAATCTCTCTCATTTGGTATACCACATAGAGTTATTGAGACTTTAACCCTTTGTTTAATCACCATATCATGGCAATCTATTCCAATGGAAAGTTAAATCTGCTAGAGCTTTTCTTTCAAATCAATGGCAAGAAGGAGAAAAAAATGCTATCCTATACTCAACTGAAAACAGACCTCATCATGCTAATTACTGTAGAAGCAAGTCAAACAGCAACTGCTTTGAAGAAGCTGTTTACTCTTTTGCTTCCACTTTCTTTACCATAATCACTGTAAAACTCCTCATAAATCTCATTTTTCCAATGTCCTAAATCAAATCTGGTGAGTTCTTCTCCTACACTGTTCAATCAAATGGGAAAATAATTGAGAATTAGATAATTCTTCACACTAATGAGGAGACAACATCTGAAACAGATGTTAATTAATAAAGCATTGAACGTTATAAATTTTATTTACATTGTCACTGAAATTTAAACATTCTACTTTTTTTTTTTTTTTGAGACTGAATAATGATTTTTCTTATTGCCTTGTAGATATTTAACTTAAATCCTGCCGTTATCTGAATGCAATGTTTTGTGGTTAGAGACCTATTAGTTTCAGACAAAACTTGCAAAAGCTGTATTTACACAGATTCTATTGAATGCTTTGAAGTAAAATGTATTTAATGTGTTTCAAATTTAAATATCTTTCTCACTAAGTGGCTTAGTTATGCACTCCTTCAGTTAATACCAAAAGATCAATTTGGCTTTCATCTTGAAACACTAATGTCATTACTGACATCGAAACAAGCTTGAATTCTTTTAGTGAGTTGGATAAGAGTCATCAGTATCTTCCGTCAAAGGCAGGCAACTGGAGCTTTTAAATCCACAAGAATAAATTTGTTCTCACCATGGTACTATTAATATACTCAGGAGGGCTAACTGGGGTCCTGGGAAGTACATTTAAGAAGCAGAATGGAAATGAAGAAGTTTTTTGACAACAACCCACTCAAAAAAATTTCCACCAAAAACTGACATGTTCTAAGCAGAACTCTAGTCACTTCATTTATTCATGAAGAAATTATACTTACCTTGTACTATAATTGATCTGTTCCTTTCTAATCATATACATTTTTAATCAGCTTTACTAAATTGTGTCGATAGTTGATATTTTGAGCCATACATTCTCATACATCGTTGCCTCTCTAGTGTGGAGAAAAGCACAGAGCAATGACTATTCACAGAGCAATCAGTTTTAAGTCCCTCTTTTAGAATAAAAATGGTTAAATAGCAGCTACTGACCTTCAAAAGTTGAAACATGCAGATATTAATTTGTGTTGCTGAACCCTGAAATTCCCATTATGAAATAAAACTCTGAAATCTTAAAGACTATTATATAAAATGAATGGGAAATTTAAGGCCGTAAAAATATGTATGTAAGATTAATATATTTCAGGAATAGCTTATTACTCAAAATCCCAATCAAAAGCATTAGAAACCCTTTTAGGCAAAACTGAGAAGCACAAAAAGAACATACAATGGATGCAAAGTTCATAAAAAGAATCCCTTCAAAATTACCATGAGCACTTGAACCTAAAACTCAAATGCCTCTAGTTCGTCACCTGCTACTGGCAAATTCTATACCTTAAAGGCCAATTACCTGCAGGCACTGAATTCAGAGGTGAAAAGTGAGGCTGCCTAAGCTGCATATTATTCAGTGATCAGACTATGACATGGTAGCAGGAGTGCTGTTTTACGGTAAGGATGTCATGAAAAGATTAACACATGCTCGTTATTCTCACACAGGTGTTTGACAGATGCATTTTCCTTTTGAAGACTGACAAGGGTGACCAGCACAATGGATGTAAGTTAGGAAAATTAAAATGTTGTGAGTTTCTGTTGAAGAATGGGAAACTACATGTCTTAAAAAGACCATAGATAGTCAGGTTTCTGGTTTAGGCATGTGCTGTTGAAGAGCGTAGGAGACATTTCCCTTTCCCTGGAATTAATGGAAGACTACAGTTCTGCTCAGAAAATATCAGTCATTTTCTTATTTTCTTTCTATTTACAGATCTTCAGTTCAGGCAATAGTGAGGCAAAGGAACCAGTAGGTGCACTGATAAACAGCTTAACAGGTTATTTACAGTGATGGTAATGTCAAATAACCTTGATAGAGATTTACTTAAATATCCACTTTCAGGTATATCACAAACGGGAAAACGAACTAGGGTGGAGAAAGTAAGATAAAACGAATAAAACCAAAACAACTCTCTTTTATTTGTCAAATGCAAACCATTCTGTTGATTTGGAACCTATTTTCAAGCTGACAAGTTTGCCGGCAGCTGTATACTCTTCTACAGGCAATTTACTTTTTTTTCTTTTTAAAAATCTTTTTTGTAGAAGTATTAAAGTAAAAGAGAAAATAACTCAACTCTGAATATGGATGCTACACTGAACAGCTCTTTAGTCAATCCACAGGAATATGCAGCTAATGAAAAGTCAGAAGTCCAAAACATGATTTGTGCATTAACATTCCTCAGAAAGGAGAAAAAAAGTTCTCTTTCAGCATGGGAGCATTCTTCAGTTTTATTATTAAAGGTGTCTGAATGAAATTCAAATGAAAATATTTTTTATTTATACAAAACTGACAGAAAGTATAGGAAGTGCTTTTTCTGATATACAAAAAAGAACAACTAGAAGTCAATTGCACTACAAATAAATAACATGCTTCATCTTTTCTATCACATAAACTCTTTTATCTAAAGATTTAGAACATGTATTCTCTTGCAGGACTGTTCTGTTTCTATATGCTGTCTGCTATAGGCAGTGATAGAGTGATTTTAGGATAGAGTCTGTATATGATTTTAGTAGTTACATTTGAAGACTTCAAATTCTTCTTCTATATCCGTTTGCTTAAGCATTACATTCAAGTAAAAGATCTCACATCTCGTTTTAACTGAATAATTTTTGTTTAATTCTTAATATTCTTCATCAACTCCTGGAAATTCATCAAAAAAACGTGTCATCACAACAGAATAAATTTTGACACATTCTCAATTCATACAACCACTCTTACTTGAAATATTTCTAGCTCTTTTCTAAGATAATTAAGTACTCATCTGACATAATTTCATAATAACATTATGATGCACTTTTTAAACTCAAGAATCCAATAAATTAATTTGGAGTTTGTTCTCTAGAACACTATGATTAAGATCTTTTCATTTCTGATACACATTTAGTGATTTCCACATCTTACTCCTCTCATAAAACAGTTTTTCTTCCCATGCCATTTGCGATGGGAAATTCTGTGACTTAAAACTCCTTCCATTTTTACAACTGTAAAGCAGGTCAAAGTGATATGAAAACTGAGATACACTCCTACTCCTAAATCTTTCTCAACCTGGAATTTTGTTTTAATGCAGTCCTCTATGAATCTGCTCTTCTTTTCTCTTTAAAGCTGGAGTACTTTAAGTTTCTCTGTTTTTCTCTTTTTCTTGCCCTAGGTGTATTTTTCTATTAGCATTTAGTCATTAGCTAGGGTAGAAAGTGTCTTTGCCTTTGTTAGAGGGTTGCTTTTCTGAAATAAGTTATTCTTTTTCTAAGAACTATTGTAGAACATGAATTAATATTAGAGTAGCTTTCTCTAATAAAGCAAGGAGAATTTACTGGACCTGTGCATAATGATACTGTGAAAGAAAAGTTGCCTTCCTTGTTATTATAAAGAAATAACCATAGGAAGCTTACTGTTGTTATGATATTTTTTCTCTTGTATTAATCCTTACTTTGTTCTTCCCAAACAGAGAAAATCAAATATCCAAAGAGATCTTTAGGTAGTTATTTTAGTTCATATTCAAACTATGCAGGTAATGAAGAGAAAAACAAAAAATGTCATAGATCTTAACCATTTACGTATCATCTGTATTAGTGCATCCAGACAAGGAGAAGGTCTCTGTGATTCTTCTCATAAAACAAAATTTCTAAGACAAATATTTCCAATCATTAAAATTCTTACTTAGTTTTTAGCAGGTAATGATTTTGTTAGGCAAGACTTAACTTCTTTAAGAAATTAGAAAGACCTAGTTAAAAAAAATGGCAGCAGTCTCCTCCATTCAAAATTGCAGAGTAGCATTTCTGTACAACGTTTCCGTGGGGCAGTCAATAGCAAATGGGCAGTCCAATTCACAGCAGCTGCAGCTTGCTTCATACAAACCATACAAGCTACATGTGCTTCCCTTCTAGATTAAGTCTCCAGATCTCATTTAAGAAGCTGATATTTAGGTTTTAGCTCTACTTCAGCTCAAGGAGAACCCGATCTTTCTCCGTTTTCTGTAAGACTGAGAGAGTTGAAAGCTTTCTCCTGCCTGTATGTTGTATGGTGAAGAGCTGAAAAGTCTTAGAAGTAATAACAGAAAAGAGAAAAGCAGAATTTATACTGTTAGTCTAGTGGTTATTTTACTTTGTCACAAAAGGTAGAATGTGACTTTTGTGATGACATGATTATATCCATATTTTTTCTTTATAAAGTCATGGGCTAAAATACATAAACATTTATGGCTTTGCAGGGGTCAGAGCACAAACCTCTTCCTCAGAAGCAAGGGACTTCTCTACCATTCTCCTACAGAAATGCAGAAATCTAATTCTTCCTGCTCCCTACCTTAAAAAAAAAAAAAAAAAAAAAACACTTCCTCTTTTCCTCTTTACTCCTTTATTACTGAAAGGGACAACTCGATTACTTTGCTCCAGGATATAGCTCCAGTCACCCACTCCAAGCCATCTTGGATGCTTCCCTGAAACCAGAAGTGATACTTAAGGGCAAGAGACCACATAAACCCTATGTATTTTATTTCTAGGTTAGTTTATGCTAACCAGAGTCCTTGTGTCTTTATGTCCAGACAAATGAATGTTGTGATTTCCATTTTGGGACACTTGCCTGAGCACTGCATAAATAATGCAGGCAAACTCATTCATTACTGTAAATTTTAACTTTAATTTTACATACATAGTGAGCTTATATATATAACTTATGACATAATACCTAACTGCTATGAACAACAGACATGTTTAGATAGTTCTATACATCTAGTTATATTAATTAGGGTCTCAATTCTTCACTTGTACTACTGAACAAAGGAAAGTAGAAGATGTAACTGTTTCAATAACTCACAGAAATGTTATGCTATTAGACATACTAAATATTCCTCTATGCTCAGAGAAAACAGCAAGAAACAGCACAATAAGCACATTGTAAAATACATTCACATAGAAAAAAATGCAAATAAGCCACAGCTACATTCTATCTGCTTAAATAAATTCTTGAATCTTTTCTGAAAGAAACTCAGTTGGTAAAATAAGTAAAATATAAAAAAATGAATAGATCAGTAACAAAACCCTACAGCCCATTTGGAGACAGTTCGTGAATGTGAAACATACTACAGACATATTTATATTTAAAACTGTGGATGTAAAGAAATTAAATTCATACTAAATACACAAGCTGAGCTGTTGGAAATCTGTTTTTCTCGTGTACGGTCTGTTTCTAGATCTTGACCTAAATAGTTTAACTGGTATGTCTATAGTTTAAAGAAAACTACTTTTAAAAATCATACAGCACTGCTAATGCTCTATACTTCCTATATAAGAATAATTCCTTTCAATAAAAAAAAAAAAATAAGATGAAAGATCTTACTGCATCTGTAATGATTATCATGTTGGCTAAAATTCTGGAGACCAAATCAGGTAAGCCTAGTAGTAAAATACAAGGAGAACCATATACTCATCTTCATTTCACTGGTATATGGGGGCTTGAATGAACTCTGTTGCCTCAAAGAGTGCCAAAAGACTTGCATCAGCCATTTCCCCCTTAGGTTTAGTCCAGTCTTTGTGCAGATTCTGCCTGTGTTTATGATATGCCTTTTGAGGAACTTTTTTTATCAGAGAAAATCTCTTTGCCATCCTGAACTTGGTTATGAGGTTTACCTTCCAAAGGCGATAGAATGTGCTGAGGTAGCCACAACAGGGATTTTTAGCCTAAGTAAGACCATGAGTATAACTAAAAATATAGTTGGCAGCTGAAGTTTTCTACTTAAAAATCCTTCCAATGTGGCCTTGTCAGTGTCTAGAAACATATAACAAAGCATGTAGGTGAGCAGTGAATTTAATCAAAAGCTTAGCCTATAGGTTAAATATTTAGCCTCCAGTTTAGCCTCCAGTAAATATTGCCATTTTGTGAGGAAATTATTTTCTCAGGTCTGTAGTATCCAGACTAGTGTTAGCTCATAGAATTCCTCGTCAGGTCACAGCACACTTGTGTTACAGACCTGCAAAATTCCCTGTTTTCTAAAAGGACACCAGAACCACGTATGGCAAGGTTTCTACAACCAAAGGTTATGTGGAGACCTCAGTTCGAGGCAGAGCTCAAAAAGTCCAAAAGCCATGAAGGTAACTGACAAAAAGGACTCCATAGTGGTAGTTTCCAGACTTCTGCTAGAAGTTTGCATCCTGAACCCTGAAAGTTCACCTTGGTCTACAATGAAAGATTTCAGCTTTAATGAACAGATGTTTTTCGCAAAACGAAAAAAAGAGCAGCCCTTCAAACCAATTCACTGAAAAACTTCTGGTCAAGTTCAGTAGCTGTGAGCCTAGATGAGGATACAGCCCATCTGAATTTATTCCTCAGCTCTTCCCTGGTTTCTGTTCATGACCTCTTGAGTATCAGGATGCCTGTGGCTGACTCTCCTATGGGAACAGGAATAAAATACCCACTCCTTTTATTATATCATTTTGTCTCCTTACATAGCAAATGCTTCAAGTAAAGGACGGTAACTTTTATAGGTTTATAGTACAGCTAGTATAATGAGAAGCAGTTTCATTCAAGAACTCCAGAAAACATGTTAGTAGAAACAAGGTAACTATACGTGAGTGAAATATGTCCAGTAATCAATCTTCACCAGACTTCATTAAACTTTTGCCACCTGGCTCCTTTTAAATTCATGCAACTTTCCAATATATTACTGTTATAAATGTGTACTAATTAAAAAAAAGGAAATCAATATTTCAGAAGATGAAAAATACTGAAAGTGCTATAAATTTATACAAGACTGCACCATTGCTAAGAAAAGAAGGACCTCTGGTTACCTTCAGTTCATTAACTGTTCATGTCTGTCCAGTGCTGGCATTACTAATAAGGTAGTGATATCTTCTGTACAGTGAAAATCAGATTATAGCAATCTTTATCTAAGTAATAACCTCTTTCTCAGAACTAAGCATTTATACTCTTCATTAAAGAACTGTCAAAGCAAAATAGTCTGAATAGGGTATGTTGTTTGGGTATGCTGCCTCACCCATTGTTCAATGCAGTCTAATCTGCAACACATCTTGGCTGTATTTGGATTTGAAAACACAGGTCATTAAACAGTCAGACAAGGTGAATGTAGTATTTTTTTAACTTATTTGCTCTTTATGTAGGGATTAAATGTAAATCCAATTTTCATTCTAACTCCTGATTATCAATAAAATATTCAGTCTGCATACTAATTTAGAGATTAGTAGAAACATGAGAGAAAATACATGCTAAAATATTTCAACTTATCCCATCTCCTTTGTGAACGAGATAATTCCTATATCCACTGAGAGCCATGTTCCCAATTATTATGTGTGGCAGCAATTAGAAAAGGCTATTACAATTAAGAGCTCCAACAAAACCAGTAATACCTGAGATGAGTTAATAAAATTGAAGGGGGAGGGGGAAATTAAATCAATCAAAAAAAAAAAAAAAGAAAATTTCTAGAGGTGTGTGAGAGACTACAAACCTGGCTAGTGTGAAAATGTTTTGCTAGAGATAGTGATTTAGAATAAAATAAATGCCTCTAAACTCAAGCTCAACTGCATTTTCTGGTACGCCTACAGAACCTACTAAGGGTTTGCATAGTTTTTTTCTCATTTAAATTAAGTATTACAGAACAGGCATTTATAAATCGTTTTCCCTTTGGGAATGTACCTGCAAAGAAACCACTGTGTCAAAATCATTTGACATGAAATATTTAATGTACTCGGGAAAATAAAAAAAACATTTATTAAAAGTGAAGCAAAAAAGTCAAATTGCAATGTAGCATCAATCTGGAAATCTCCAAAAGCTTACTTAATACAAGTCATTAGAAAAAGTGAGAATTTTCTTGCATATCTGGCGACACTGGACTGCTGTCATTGTCTTAAATTTCTTCTGCTACCTTCTTCTCTGATACTTTCACTCTTCAGAGATGTCACAGTTCTGAAGGCAGGAATAACTACTCCCCATCTTGCCTCTCCTGTCCATCCTAAAAGACATCCTAAGTTCTCTCTTCATGAAAGAACTTAGACAGAAGTCTCCTTCACTGAGATATAAGAAACTGTACTTAAATGTCTACTTCGAGTTTTCTGGTTTTACTTGATGTTTTGCATAAAAAGTCCCTATTTGTAGTTGCCAATAAAGAACAACAGTTATTTCAAAGTGTATCTTCTCATCTTATTTCTCAAATAAGCTACTTCTGTCACAGTGCCAATTCTCTTTGTTTCGAATGAGAGTGTGATTCGTCATGTTACTTATACTGACAAGAAGCATCTATCTGAATCTGGTTCCCTGTTAAACTGGCAGGAATTTCCTTTGAATTCCCTCGTAGTTGTATTATTTTGTTTGTAAAATCTAAATTATTGGCAAATTAATATAGTCATGTCATAAGAATAACTTAATTTCAATAATGGGATAAATCCAAAGGAGCATAAGGAAGAGCAATAAGAAAGCCTGTTGATGGAGACACATTAAGACTCTGAATTTACCTATTAGCTTTTATTATTAGCATATGTGAAAGCACAAATTTAATTTTGAAATGCTTCTATATTAAATTAGACTTTTTTCTGCTAGAACTCACATTTTTTTTGTGTATTTCATACTAAAATATGATTGGCTTCCCTTCTTTGATCTAACTGAATGTGTTCTGATATGTAAACAGACAGATTTGTGAGCATCAACTATGTATGCTGCAGATGACCAAGCTACTTTTTAGTTTATTATCTTCAGGCTCGATCACGATCATTATATGTGCATTACATTTCTTAATACCATCTTTACTTTCAGAATGGGCTGATTGCTTTTGTTTGGAATCACCAATGAGTACAGAGAGGCTGCTTAAAGAAAAAAAGTCATATATCTAATTATCCTTCTGGCGCATATTCATTACTCTGCCATGTTCTCAAGGAATGAGTCGAGAGTCCGTGTGAATGATGCAATGCACTTCACTTGTATGAGAGAAATAATACTATGTTTTATTGGTAGGGACAGTGTTTTTAACAAGATTCAGTAGCCAGGTCACTGTTATTCACTGCCTGGAGGACAGATTAATGCAAAAATTACGAAGGTTTATGCAAAATTATGACCCTCTTGTTGAGTCCTAATCTTAGTCTTAGACATGGTCAACAGTTTATTGCTAAGGGTTTATGTGCACAGTCAAAACTGGTTACAGCTTAGTAATGCTTACAAAGTTTTAGAAAGTTTTTGCATGCCATGTTCACTTATCATGGATCTGTCACTAGTAAGGAATCTCTCAACCTTGAGGAGTAGCCCTGAGACATGGTCCTATTCAAGTGGATATCCTGGTGTGCAGCCCACTGCCTTGCAAGGAGAGCTCAATGGGCTCTTGGGCTACCCCCCTTATTCATGGGATAAAATGATAGACTTACAGGCATTTTTTTTGGATGTCAGCTGAATTTTGGCTTGTGCATGCACAATTAGACTTTAAATTTATTTAAAAATAAAAGCTAATTATATTTGGTGCAGGAATTTTATGATTCAATAGAGACGGAAGAAACAATCAGAGACTGCAAAGTAAAAATAAGTTTATTTATTTATTTTTTCTTCTCAGGTACAAGTAGCCCATATAGAAGAGTATAGAGTATCCATTATATTTGTCTGTTTTGGTATGTTCAAGATTGTGGTAACTAAAGCACAACTAATGAAGTGATGTGTGTTAATGAAATTACTCTCTCTTTGCAAGGTTTGAGAAGAGACAAGATCACCTGTATAGGCAGCCTCATGAACATAGCCTCTTTAGAGTCAGTACTGGATCAAAGTCATGTTCTCTGATCTGAGTTGCACAAAAGTAACGCAGAAAAACTTGAAGCTCTTTGCTCAAATTTGGACTCTGCAGGAGCTGAGCCGTGCATCTTTACAAAGACCCCATGCATTACTGATGAATACACTGCTTAAGCTTCAAGGGAGTAAAGCTCAGCAGGAGCAAAACTCTTCTGCTGTTCAAAGTGTTTCCTGATTCTTTTTCTCCATAGCATGTTCTGTCACTCTATCACCCTCTCAATCCAGATAGGAAGAAAGACCTAGTTAAAGCAAGTGGGTTTGTAGAATTTGGCTCCTTTTTAACAATTAGAATTATGCACTGGAGCCAAATGGAGAATACACAAAGATATTTTAGTACAATTGGGCACCATAAATTCAGGCATTTTCAAGATGTAAGGTTCTAGTAGAACATACAAATACTTGAGTAATCCTATTCTATGAGTTCTGTTTTCTTTAAATCTTGCTTATGTTTTTTGACTATCCCCAGAAAAAGATATTTGAATCCTGTAGGCTTGTGTGGAAGAAAGATATCAAACAACAAGCACTTGATGCTCCAAATTACTGAAAACATGTAGGCTAAAGAAAAACAAATGTTAATGCCTGATTTTCTCTCTAGAAGTTCAATCACAAGGTGCTTCTGGAGAATTAATGTATATTATAACCACAACCAAGACGGATATATAGCAACACAATATGCAAACAGATGAGAGTGCTGACATTTAATTATACTATAGTTTCATTAAAATGAAGACACTATCAACAAGGCCGGCAATTTTAAATGCAAAGTGACCAAGGGGCTTGACTAAATCTGCCAGTTCTGGTAGCTGATGAATTTTCAGGGTGGCAATGCAATTAGACTATAGCTTTTGTCACAGTCGTTTTATTTTTGTAGTAGGAATATCACTGAACATTTTATTTACCTTATCTTCATATGTATTCCTTCAGTTCCATTAGGTCTTAATAGGAGTCATATATCTGTTTTAGCAGATTCTGAGCATTTCTGCTTTGCAGAAAAAATAGTCTTTCCACATTAATATACCTGACTTACTTTTAGAAAAATCTTAAAAATCACCTTCAAAGGAAGGACTGTTCTACGTCTAAAGAGGTATCTGAAGAGGTACACAAACCATTTAATGACTTGAATATCAAAATTATCAAGAGGTTTTCAAATTAGACACTTGGATTTAGAAGGAAATATCCAAGTTGGCAGGAGTTCTTGTAATGGTTAATGAGATGAAATCTGTCACTTGTTTTTAGGATTTTAGAAAGGATTGATGAAGTTTTTTTACATAAGTCCGAGTCTGTTTTTTGAGAAACAGAAATGTAGCCTACCTCTTTTTATACAACATAGTTTGCAATATTAAGAAAGAAGTGATTATGTAAGAAATTTTCACTGAGTAAAATCTCATGGTTTCAGACATACCTTGTTTTCCATTTGAATGAAAACAAGTCTTTAAAGTTTTAAACAAACAAAACTAGTAAGAAAATTTTGTAGAATAATCGGTAAACTTGGAGTCTGAACAGTCACTTAGGATGTCCAATACCAAGTTTAGATTATTATTTTGTGTCAGAGAAATTTGATCTAGGAATGAAAATATTAAAAGTGTATACAGAAGACCCAGCTGTGTAATGTTTGTTCCAAAGCAGAAATTAGATTGAGCTATCTAGTTTGCATGTCTTTCTTTTGCTTGGAACTTAATTTTGATAGATCTGAAACAGAAAATGTTTAGAATTTATTTTTGGCAAATTCAGATTTTCAAACAAAGAAACAAGCAGACAAAAAGAGATTTTATAGATAGATAAATCTATTTTTTCCAACTACCTTAGATGTTTCATTTTCTAGAGGAAAAAAAAAAGGAAAAAATACACTAGCTTATATGCATATGGAGATACATGGGAAGGGTAAACAAGAATTTTATCACATTGAATGAGCATTTTTTTTTTTCAATTACATGGATCAGCTGGCTTAACAAGTGGTATTTTTGTTAAAGGCAGAAGCAGGGTAATATTTCTTACTTCCTAAAATTTGATTATAGTGGTTTTGTAATTCTCCTTTCCTGGGATTGAGACACCTGTTGGTTCAGCTGGTTACTTTTCTTCTCTGGCTGTAACTTTAAGACATAAGAGTACAGAAAGACCCAATATAAGGCACAGTGATGTGGTAGTGTGAATGTTCCTGTTAGCTGTTTCTTTATACTGACTTCCCTTTCCTTACATCATTTCTTGTATTACTAGCTAGCTGTACCTTATGCTACTTCTTGATCCACTAACTATGCTTGGGCTGCTTTTTGCTTACTGGTGTAGTTAAATCTGGGATCTTTGTTTTGTTAACAGTTTCTGTAAATTCAGCTATTGAAAGTATGAACACTAGCACTAAAACTAACACAATCTGCTATCCTACAGAAAGACCTTTAAATAATTTATCAGTGCAGAAGACATTGCTTGAGCATTTGCACCCTAGTGTTGGAAATTACATCAAATTAGGTTGGTCACTTACACCAGGCATATATTAGCCCTAAAAACTGTTATACACTGTTACAGATACGGTCTTTTCTATCCTTTTTGATACTATACCTTTTTAAGAGAAAGCAATGTGTGGAAAAGATACTCATGAAAATATGAAACTGAAAAATCAACACATGAGCAACAAACCGGATACATGTCTGTCCTTTGGTCCTTTTCTGTTTTCAGCCGTAGCTCTACCACATGTCAAGAGAGCAATCCTATTTTTAGAGCACCCTTTTCTCAGGAATTTTTGAAAAGAGAAAGGACAGGAGGAGAGGAAGCTTCTGGGGACTTTGCTTTCCTCTATTAAGCTCTCATGAAGAGAAGATATGGCATGAAGAGAATAATGATTTACTTGAATAAACTTAATGCTAAAATCTCTTAATTGAATAGAGGCAAGGAACAAACTGGCATCACCTCATAAAAATTCTAATAAAATGTTCTTAAAAATAATAGGCACACTAACCTGAATGTTGTGCTTCACATTTCATTTCATACAAATTCTTTTGCATTCAGGTTTTGCTAACCCTGAAGATATCATGATGTGATTTACCATTAGCTTTAAATAATAAACTTTTCAATAAGAACCATGAAGCACATTGTTGCTTCAGGATTTGGAGAGAATGACTGAAGTGTTTTGGGGTACATCTTCTAGCACATCTATTTGTAATAATTATTGTCATATCCTCATTAGTTCATGAACATGGATAATTTTGACATTGATAGGAGTATAATAGAACACAAAAACAAATTGGTATCAGAATGACCAATAAAAGGTTAAACAAATTTCTGCTTAAAAGAATGAAAGAACAGGAGAGAATGAAAAGTAAAGATGTAAAACCTAAAGGACTGGGGTTTTCTATTTGTTCATTGTCGGATTCACTATCAACCCGTGGTGGTTGCCCGTGGTTATAGAGGGAATACTGAGGCCATCCACCTCAGGGTC
>JAWLRI010000278.1:141425-170886 GCA_034781795.1 Crypturellus tataupa
GAGAGGTTGTGGAGTCTCCTTCTCTGGAGATCTTCAAGATCCGCTTGGATGCAGCCCTGTGCCACATGCTCTAGGTGGCTCTGCATGTGCAGGGGAGTTGGACTAGTGTCGTGAGTCGTGCCGCCGCTCACACTCGCGCCACTGCAGTGACAATCACGAAGCCACCGCCCGGCCCACTCGCGACCACCCGCGGCCACACAAGGACCCCTGGCCGTACAATTCTTTTCACCCCTTCAGCGATCCCTTCTGTGATCACCCTCCACCCTGAGGGGCGATGCTCCCTCTTACCCAAAAAGGGTCTGTTCCCTCCAGAGAAGGCAGCCGTAGGGGGAGCCGCAGTTGCTGATGATATGGCTCCGGTGTCTCCTCAGGTGAGGTAGGCCTCAGTGATACAGTGCTCGTTGGGGTGCACCCCCGGTACGCCAAGTAAGAATACGATTCACAGAATCTTGAGCCGATGGACCAAATTTATTAACAGGTAAGGGTTTTTATAACTTTTCAGAGGGGAGGAGAGTGGGAGGGAACAGGGAGGAGCGAGGGTACGATTGGGAATAGATAATCAGGGGTAATTGGTGATTGGTCAGTCCTGGTCGCTGGGCGGTCAGATCGGCCAGAGCAGACCGCTCTGGCCCCCACCATCCAGCTTCCAGAACCTTCCAGGAGGTGCTAAACTCTGCTCGGTCAGGCCTGCCGGCATGCGCAAGGTTTAGGGGTCATACAGAGGGTACAGGGACCCCCCGTACAATTCCCTAATGCACATACCCAGCACCAAGGCACCCTTGATCTTAATAGGGTGCCAATCCCTATTATTCCATATCTCCCAACAGACTAGATGACCTCTAGAGGTCCTTTCCAACCTTAGGCATTCTATGATTCTATGATTCATAGAGATGGATATAATCATCATTGCAAGCTTGGTAGCAAAGGACAACTGCATAGTGCACTGTATCTGCAATAAAGAGATTCATATCTGCATTTGGTACTTTTGAGACCACATCTAGTGTACTTTGTCCAGGTTTGGGCTCCTTAGTACAAGGAAGTCATACTGCAGTGAGTCCAGTGAAAGGTCACTAAGATGGTTGGGGACTTGGAGCATATGACATGTGAGGAATGCCAGAGAGATCTAGTTTGTTCGTTCTGGAGAAGGGAAAATTAAAGGGTATCTTATTACACTCCACAGCTTCCTGTAGGGAGATAGTAGAAAATATGAGTCAGGATCTTCTTGAATGTGTATAGTAATATGACAAGTAAGATTCAGGGGAAATTCCATTTTTAAGAAAAAAAAAATTCTTATGAAAACAAGTGAATATTGGGATAGGTTGGCAGGCAAGTGATGGAATCTCCCTTGCTGAAATTATTCAAAACTCAACTTGACAAGGTTCTCAGTAATCTAATCTAAGGCTCTACTTTCAGCTGAAAGTTGAAGCAGGTGCTCTCTTGGAATTTCTGATCTTGGATTCTATTTTGGAAAATGAAAAAATCCATTTAAATATAAGAAAAAATCTTTTTCAAGGTGATATAAAGAGAAACTTTTGGATTTCCTGGTTTCTCTTGCACAGAGAACCTTTTGGATTTCCTCACCTTTGAGATATTCAAAACTCAACTGTACACAGGCCTGAGCAGCTGCTCTAACTGGTCCTGCTTCTTGCATGGATTAGATGAGCTCCAGAGACCCTTTCAAACCTAAACAGTTCTCTTATGCTAATGTTCCCCATATCATTAACACTTAATGAGGAACTGATTAGTTTTTCTTTCCCGACTTTCCATAAATATTCAGGTTGAATCCAGAACTACCAAGATTCTAGGACTGTATCCATGTAGTACAGTGGTACTGTTTCAATATTTGTGAACAGAAAAGGTGAGGTACTTCAGAGAAAAACAAACGAACAAACAGATAAACAAAAAAAATATTTTGCCATCACCTTCCTCTTATCCTTTCCATAAAACTGCTAATGTTCTTATCCTTTCCATAAAACTGTTAATGTAACTGAGAGAAATTAAGTCAATAGTTTTATATCACATAGTGATACAAATTATTAAATTAGAGAGGTGAAGAAAATTGCTTTCAATCTCTATCAGTAGAATTTACAATTAAACTTGACATGTCTTGCAGGTTGAAGATAAATTACCAAACACAACAGAAAAAAATTAATTGCTCAGTTCCTTAATAGGGTGTAAAATACAAGGTAAATATGTTTATTAATGTTTTCAAGAGTTATACAAGAAGAGGTTTTTCATCTTAGAATCAAATAGAAAACGGGAAAAGCATGTTAGGGTTGTAGGTAATAAAGAAGAAAATAATAATAAAGCTTTATATTAGCGTTTTTCAGTTACTTCTTTTGTAGTCATATCATTCTCCAGGAACCACCTGCTTATGCTTATATAATGCATAGAGCTACATCAAAGGCTGTAAGATTTTTACATATTTGTTTATAAAGTAGCCCTAAATATAAAAATATTGTTGCAAAATGATACTCATACCTAATAATCTCAGCCTTAAATTGTTGAAGAAAAAAAGTTAACTAGCTTAATAGCAGCCTGTCCAAATGCACAAAGACAAGCTCAGAACTGTTGATTTTTCTTTTCATTTTTTTTCCTCATTCTCAATGCCATATTACAGCTCCCTATAGACAGTAAATTATCTCTTGCTGTGACAAGTTATTGATTTTATTTTCCTCTGAGAACCCCAAAAAGTCAAACTGTAGCTTCCTAAAATGCACAATTGAGACAGTACTTTAGAAGGGTCATAAGAGAAATTTGTTCTCTAGTGTTCAGCAGAAAAATAAAATTATATTATTATAAATGTATGTGGTTTTGTCTGGGAAAGGGAAAGAAGGTCTAAAGCTTAGCAAAACTATTTAGCTCACCTTCATGCTACCTTTTTACTCTCAAATGGCAAGACTAACTTAATATGTTAAATTAATTCTTAAAAGGAGGGAACATGGTGAATAAAAAAAAAGTGGTGCTGTTTCTAAAACTTTTAACTTTGTAAGGATGGGACATAATAATGCTATATAGAAAAAAGTAAGTACTGTGATCTAGATGTAGTTTAACTCCAACTATGATGCCTCATGAACATCTGTGCATTCAAGGAATAAATTACACTGAAATAGAAGAGTTCTCACTGTACTAGGGAAAAAAAAAGAGATAAGCATATAGGGAAAGAAAGTGGTTCTCTCTAACGAAGATAAATTCTCTTCTGAGTGAAGTGCAGTATAAAAACTGCTGTCATCACATTTATGGCTATTGCTTTTACATCAAAATGTGATCTGACTGTTCTTGGGACCTTTTTGCTAAGATGAACAGAATAGATTTTGCTGATGTCTGAGGTATATCTGAGGTGAACCAGACATGGACTTGTTGAGTTAACCTGCTTAACAACCTACTGAGGCAGTCTTTACTCCATTGCCAACAGGAAGCATCATATCAATTTCTGTGGAAAGTTTCTCTTTTTATTTCTTTCAACTGTGGCAAGTGCAACATTACTTAGATGGAAACACACGATGTACCCTTATCTCAAACAACACTTTCTGCGCTTTCTAACCTTGTAATTAGTGGACAAAATTGTGTGTCTGCTAGAGATCCTTCTACTTTGAATGTTGCTGTGGCCCATCTTGATTCCCTCAGATCACAATTTGGATCTTATGAGATTTGGAAGAGCTCTCTCTCCAAAGGTCTCTCTCCATGGTATATTATCATACATGACTAGAAATGTCTACAACTGTAGGGATGAAAGCTTTTATTCAATTCAGCATTATTAATCTGTTAGGAGCTCAGGGAATACTACAGTTCTGCCTAATCCTGGTATTAAAAGCAAAACAAAGGTTTTCTTTTAGCACAAAGTTGCCTTTTTTATTGTTAAAAGCCACAGAATACTCACAGATAAATTATCTTAAGCAACCATTGCATGCATTGATTTTGAAGAGAGATGATATAATATAATTTTAAATATATAGGAAGAGTCTTAAAACCTCGCATAACTGAATTTATCCAGTATTCTACCTAACCCTTAAAATGCTAATTAACTTGCAATGTCTTTGCAAGCCCAATGCCAATAGACAGCCAAGGATGCAGACACCGCCTATTTCTTCCAGATTTCCATTTGTGACTCTGAAGTTTAAATGTGCCATATCTGTTATTGTTATTCCTTTAAATATAAATATTAATATGGAGTTATATATTATTCTCTCAGTCTTATGTGCTAAGCTTAACATTTGAGGAATCTCATTGCCAAGTGCAAATTAGTGAAAAGGATCACGGCTCTGCCAAAGAATGAAAAGTTGTCTTCTGTGACAAGATGCAAGAGATGGATATTGCAAACACTTGGAGAACTAGGTACATGGGTTTGAAAGAAATGAACGTGAAGCAAAATACTTCACACAATCAGCTATAGGCAATATAGGCAATAGTCCCAGCTTGCTTCCTGCCTCGCAGTGCTAAATGCCTTTACAGGCATCACAGCAGAGGAGAATCTCAAGGAAGGATCTGAGGCTGGATAACATGCATTTTTGTGTGTATGATTTGCATTCATTAGAAACATTGAAGGTGAATGACCTTTGTGGGTTTTTTGACAGAGAAAAGATATCTGGTATACATTAATGCTGGTAGCACATAGGGAGCAGAGTTAAATTATGAAAGGTCTAAGGTTTAAAAACAAGAGGTAAAATCTAATTATGACAAAGTCAATGGCTATTCCTCTATTGACTTCTTTGGAGTAAGGATTTTATCACATTCTTTACCTGATGTGAAGGTGAAGGGAGATTGTGTGAAGAAGCTTAATTCATCTGAGTAATAGGAAAATTGATGAAGTCATTCAAAATGCTCTTTTAAAATGAATTGTAACCTCTTCTTCATGAGAAGAGAGTGCAGAACAGACCCTCCAGAGTATTTAACCTGCAAGAAGGAAGTGCATAGTAAGCAGAGCCTCATCAGGGCCCCTTGACAGTTCACCCTAAAAATCATAAGATGTAAGTTGGATAGATATAAGATATAAGATATAAGTCAAATCAATCCAGGTTCACTCACTGCAGACCTGGCTTGCAGAGTGTTGATTACCTTGTTTTAGTATTCTATGAGTTTTTTATCCCAAAGAGACCAGCCAATAATCACATTTCTCACAAGAAAAAAATTGCTCTTTATTTTGTTAATCACTATAAAAGTATAACTTTGTATTAAGAATAATGATATTTATTAAAGGTCAATTCGTGTCTACAGAATCTTTTCATTTTTTTTATATGACTTTAATTTCCCGTGTCACTGTGCCTGCAACTGTATGAGCACAGATAATGCAGATGCACATTATTGCTGGAGTCTGCTTTAACAATCTCCAGTTAAGTTTTAATATCTAATTAGAATAGATAGAATTATTCTTAGTAGGTCCACAGATAAAACACCACAGCCCTCATGTTTTGGAGCCATCTGAGAAAACAGTAAATTGTGGCAGGTACAAATTACAGATCTTAGATGAAAAGCAAAATGTTTTATATGGGCAAAATAGTAATTGAACGGGAATACAGGAAAGAAAGTTATCTTCATGTCAGGAAAATCAATGAATTGCATGCCTGCTTCTCAACTACTGTGTGTGTCTAGCTCTTTTCATCTCAAAAATAATATAGAAGATGTAGGTAATGTCCAGAAGAAGGAAGAAGATATATTAGACACATTGAATAGACGTTATAAGAGGAATGTCTGAATACTCTATGACTCTTTGCTTTGGAATGACAACAGCAGGAGGGCATTACATAAATGTATAAAATCATGAACGGCCTAGAGAAGATGAAGCTCCTGTCCATGTCTCCTCACATACAAACCCTTTGGGCTAAGTTGCAATCAGGAGTGGGGATGGAAGTTCAGAGCAAACCAAAGGAATTTTTCATATAGCATGTAGCTGAACTATAAAGCTCCTTATCATAGTTAAGCTAACAAACTCCTTGTCATAGGATGTTTGTATCACTTGAAGAGGAGTCTGGAGAAATTCCTCTGGAGAGAAATTCTTTGAGGGTTGCTAAATACAAACTATTTAGGAGCTAAGTACTACCTCTGTCTCAGGAAGCCTTTGAACCACAGGTAATTGGAGCCTGAAAGAGTTTTCAGAAATGTTACATGCCTGGCCTAATTTGTGCTCTCTCATTATCCATTTCAGCTGTTTTGGGAGACAGGATGCACAGTGGGATGACTATGTTAGCTCTGACACAGTTCTTGTATGCTCTTACCAAAGTCAAAGGAGCCAAAGCCACAGCGTGGGGACATGGAAGCAGGCAGCCAGGCTGCCATGAGGAAACTCCTCAAATCTGCTATGATTGAGATGGACCAGGTCAGCTAAGGAGACAGCGTGATCCGCTCAAATGAAACATAACCTAATGAGAAGTCTGAAAAAAGAACATGGATATCACAAATAGTAGCAAAAAAAGCCAAAAAAAACAAGAACTGCAGAACAAGAACTACACAGAACCATAGCTGGGCCCATGGAAATATATATACAGAAGAGTGCTGATGACATGCTGCAGTAAGGTACTTTGACTAGCGACTTGAACTGGAAACTGAAGCTAGCCATTTCCCACGTTGCTCTGCAGAATTTCTGGTGTCTTTCAGTTTTACTGACTAGCATCTTTTTTTATTCATTAACATTCCTAATCTCATACATTAAATAAAATTCACATCACTATGATGAAAACAAATTTGAATTTTTGATTGAATCATTTGAAAAAAACTATGGAGAAGATTTTTAGAGAAGACTAGAAACCTTTACTCTAGGTTTTATTTAAAATTCATGCAGAACCTTCAAACTCTGTTTTGCCCGAGATGAACTAAAAATGCTTTAGTAACCAGGGAAAACCAAAGTTTATTGGTATTTTCTGTACATTCTTTACACTAGAATGAAATGTAAGCTTGTATGAAGTAAATCTTGCATTGGTATGGTTATAATATTATGACTGCTAAAAGTCAAGTTATATTATAATCTGACTGTAAAATAACAATAAACTACTACCTCCTGAAAGACATGTGCAAAAAGAAAACCATTTGCTTCAAAACTTCATGGTCATCAATTGAAATTTACCTATCAAAGGATTAAAAATAAATAAATAAATAAGGAGTGTCTATTTTAAAACAAATATTGACCTTTTCTCACCAAACTATTGCTCATGAGTAATAAAATTTCTTTTGACTGTGAATTACTCATGTTATGGCCTTTTGCTGTAGGCACTGTAGCAAAGAACCTGTAATTGTGTGTTCCAGACAGAATTTAACTGCTGTTATTCTACACTATGATTCATATTTTCCTGCTAGGAACAATTTTCTTCACTTTCTTCTCTAATACATTTCTAGCTAGTTTCTCCCATTTTTTCTCCATACACTTGTCGTAATTCCAAAAATCTGTATTGCAACATAAAAACATATTCTAAAGAGTAATTACATACTATAATAGTGATTATCTGTATTATAGTTATTAAAAAAAAATCTAAATAGGGATTATGTCTGCTCAAGGGACTTTTTTTTTTTTAAGTGAGGTGAATATAAGCACCATAATGTATGATTCCCAGAACAATATCACTTTTTTTTTTCTTTTTTTTTCCCTCAGAGATATCCTAAATATAAGGAAAAGAACTGGAAAGTGTATAAGTGGTTCCAGAGAAGAGAGAAAATTTTCTCACAGAAATTGCTGGATGTCTTTTAAATGCCTTTGTTACCTTCTGAGAAAGTGAGATGTACGTTTGAGCCCTTTCAAATGAGAGGATAAAGAAGAACACACATTTCCCATCACCACATGAGTCAGAGCTCAGGTAACCAAGCTATCTTGAGATGGGCACTGTTTCAATACCCCTTCCTATTTCTCTGTGGGCTGGCCTTTTAGGTGCATTTAATGCTGAACTCAATGCCATGTGTGCATGAGTGCGTACAAGTGCGTTTGTGTGTGCACATGTTAAAAGCACACTAAGCACAGGTATGGGAAGAGACTCTTTGGGAGTGAAGCACACGGATTCTTATTCAGAGTCCAATGCATTAAGTGACAGACGCATTATGAAGCATGCAGGTTGGTGAAACAGAGGTGATTTGGGGTAGGTACAGGAGAAAAAAAAAAAAAAAAAACTTCTTGGTACTTAAAAATAGTTTTCCATTTTGTTCATTTAGAAGCACATGATCAGGTTCAGTCTTTTGGGTTACACTTTAGTAAAAGATGGCACGAAATTCAATGTAAATGAAAGCACTGAAGTATTAAAGAGCAAGAACTTTTCTCTAAGAATTGGAATGAATGTCAGGATTGTGAACAGACCAAAGAGAGCAGAGCTTCTAAGAGAGAAGGAGATTAAAGGGGAAAATTAGTTACTAATGAAATAATTATTTAGAGATGACCTTCTAACATGTGAAATGTGTCAACACTAATGAAATACAGATAAAATAAAATGAAGTAAAGATACAGATATTTCACAAGCACACTTGTAATTACAAAGCACCATAAACTAAACCAAACCATCATGCATACATGTTTTTTTTTAATGGCAACAAGAATGTGAAAGTTTAACATAAAAGGAAATATTTGCCATTGTGTGGGTATCAGCTGGTTTACCAGTACTACCATCGGGAGCATACACACAAAAAAGAACGAGATTACAATCCCATACAAAACACTCTCGACCAATTTTTTGATTTTGTCCTACCAAAAACTGAACACTTTGTGATGAAATGCTGCAAGATGTACGGTAAAGGAGAGAGACTTGGGAGAACATATATAATAATAACAATTTATGTATTAATAGAAACAAATATTACTTACTTATCAAGAGTACACAAATAGAAAAATGAGAGAAACAGAAAATAATGATGCAGAGGTTCCTTTAAATCAAACAAATTGTAACGAGGGCATCCTGCAAAGAAATGACACATTCTCTTTGTTTTTCATTCCCCAAAATCTCTGGTGACAAACAAAAAAAAACAATTGGCACCAAAGAAGACAGCAATTTGAAAAGAGTAAAAATTGTAATGGATTAGGGAGCCTGAAAAAAGATCCATAAGAACATAATGGTGTGAACGTACACTAAGACAAAAGATAGATTTTTATTGGAACAATATGAACATGCAAGTAGACAACAAAAAGAATCAGAGATTATTAAATTTGGATGAAGCACCTGATACAGAACAGTGAAAAATAGGTGATAATTCATTGTGCATCTGCTTGAGCCAGGCAACAGTTTAAAACTGATTTATGCATACAGAGCCATCCATTAAAGTCTGAAACCTGATAACTATAGGACCTTTTTTTTTTTTCCTTTCTTTCTTTTTAATAACTCTGCTAAGTAACATATTAGCTGGTAATGTATTATATTAAACTGAGGCAATATTTACTAGGCACAGGTTTTGTAGTGAGTTGCTTCTGAATAACAGAACACAATACACATCTGAAAATCTGTGACCATTTGGAAAAGATTGATTTTTGCATATAACGAACAGTCTGTGCTACCAGCAATCCAACAAAATGAACAGCTGAAAAACACAAGCACAAGTAGTCAAAAACTTAACAATGAAGCCAAAAGAAGAGTCACAAAATGCTTTCCAATTTACTTTGTTGATGAAATTCCCACATTGTCTAATACTTCATTTGTATGATTAATGAATGGAAGGTGTGGATGAAAAGCATCTGAAAAAGTTCTTTTTATTTATTTCATGGTCTACCATTATAAAGCAGGACAGGATTTGGATACGATTGGATAAGGCAGAATCCTGCAACTTTTGATGAGTAAGTCTGATGGAATGACAGAACATTAAAACAGTCAATGGCACCATGGCATTGCAACTGAAAAGCAGAGGTCATAGGTGCTTCAGAGCAGCTAGATAGATGAATGTCCACATACTTGCAGCCTTCCTCCAGTTGGGTAATCATGGCTGCTAATGAAAAAGCGGCCTGTGATAATGAAACTGTGACTAGGCTATGGAGCCAAAGAACCTTCTGCACCACCTACAGAAAAGAAGGAAACCACACAGAGGAGGCAGGATAAGCAAACTTATGAGAAGAGTGGATCGAACTCAAAGAACAGAGCTGCCTTATGTTGCTGTTGCTGTTAACTGCAGCTGGTTGCAGTCTACAACCTCTTGATCTAGAAAGGGAAAGCTGAAATCATATGGCATTGATTCTTATCAATGGCATTGATTCTTATCAATGGCATAAGAAATGACTAGAAGATAGTATTTCTTGGTTGCTCTTCCATTCCTTGTTGAGCTGAGCTGCTGAAAGAGAACACAGTTTCTCCATCGTTCTAAAGAGCCTCAATGATTCCTTCACTCCCTATTCCTCCCTGTACACAGATGCATGCTTAGAGAAAAAGAGAGAGGAGTACTGTCTCAGGTCAGACAAGGAACTGGAAAGAAATAGGAGCATAACTAAAATGTTTACATGTCAGATCGTAATTCGATGAAAATTAACCGAAAGCTGAAATGTTAATTTCTACTAGCTTGACACCTGAGCCTTATTAGGTCTTTTAAAGTTTAGAGGAAAAAGTGGCTTAGCTGCAAGAACAACCTGTCAGCTTGAGTATTGTAATGCTACTGAAGTATCCTTAATAGATACATTCGGCATTTAACAATAGATACAACTTAGAATAAATTTCAGAATGGAAACAAGGGAATACTTGATTCCTAATATTTTACAGTTAATGTCATGGTCAATTATCCAGTCCAGTTATTTGATAGAGTTGCTAACCATGAGTGCCTCACTGAGATAATAAATTGTTTATGTTAGGTGTGGTTTACTCTAGTAGTGAGACATGCGCACTAAGAGACATTGCCATGTCACTTAGGCAGATAAATCTTGCAGCTTCAAAAGCTTTAATGCTAGATATAAAAGAGATATTCTGAAGATTGATAACATAAATTTTTATGCATATGAATGTGAAACTTGTATGTGATTTTAGTCACAAAATGATTCAAGTGGATAAATCAATAAATGAGTTAATGAATTTAGGGTGACTATATTATTGTAATGACTAAACACTTGACCCTATCCTGCTTAAGAGGCTTGCAGTTTTCCAGCGGCAGATTAAACGTGCTATGCTTTGAGTCACAAGAGGGTTAGGCTGCTCCTCTGCTGACCGGGAAGATCCTGCTTGACACAGCTAGACCACTACCAACAACATCCTCTACCAACAACAATTCTGTCATAAGAATGACATTAATTATGTAGGCAGGTATATAATAAAAAACCTCTATGATTACAGAGCACTTAAAGCAGTCCTCACAGTATAATAACCATGTACCATAACCAATAACCATAATAACCAAGTCCCTGTCCTGTGATGTGAACAGATGCACAATTACATGTACACATGGCTAGCCAGGTGTGAGCACATGGAGGATTTGACTCTGCTGTCTTTTAAAGCAGTGAAATGACAGGATGGACATGACATGAACAGCATCTTATGCTCCTATCCCTGCTGCTTCTGCTGAGCAGGACCCTGCATGTACAGATGTGCAAGCAAATGAACAGTGCTCCTTGTTAAATGCCTGACTTGCACATACCTTTTCATCTCACAGTAGTAATACCAATCATTCTTTGTCCCTGTACAAGCAGAAAGGTATCACCAGAAGCAGCAAAAAGTGTTTTTCTAAAGGCTTATGATACTTGTTGAAGAGAACACTAGCAAAGTCAGAAGGAACTTTATGGAACTTAGACAAACCTGCAGCTAATATTCAGTTTTGGCATACAGTGCTAAAGGGACCATAAATACAGTCTGTGTAACTTGAATTGCTTCAAATTTATTTATTTATTTTTTAATCTGGAAAATGATTTGTTCAAAATTTAGAAATAGATTTTAATTAACAAAGTAAAAGGATGGGACCCATGACAAGGTTGCAACAATAGTATATAAAGCACATAGAATTTTAGAAATCCTATGGCTGTCTAGTTAAGATTAATTGTCTGTCTGTATCACTGTCACTAGTTCTCATCATTAGAAGTAAGATTGCTTGGGAGAGTCATACAGAAATTCAGAACTGCACTATATCTTGAAAGATGGGTGTCATATTTGAAGTTCTTTTTAAAGATAACACTTTTTTAAATTAATTCCTCTAAAAAAAAAAAAAAAAAAAAAAAAAAAAAAAAAGGAACAGCTCACATACATAGAACTCTCACATAACAATATCCTCTATAAACCTTTTAGAATAGCAGGTCCTCGATCTGTCATAATACAATTCCGTCAGAAAAAATATTATATCCATGTTTTAAGAATTTGTTAACACTTTCACGTAGGACAGAATGAGAATAATCCATGAGACTTCTTTTTTGATGTATAAAGTTTCATGAGATCATAGATCACAGAGTATAAAGGACTTCAGGAGAAGTCCAAAACCCTTCTTAAAACTGGGTCAGATATGGAGTCAGACCAGATTGCTCAGGGTTTTATCAATGTGGGTCTTGAAGTTCTCCAAATGTAACCAAAATGTTACTGTTTTTGTTAGTGCCTGTGGTTTCACTTCTAAGAGCGTTCCAGGGAATATACTGTGTTTGTAAGTATGTAAGTATTTTGTAAGTAACTTATTCTCTTTCCTGATGAACTTTCCACATACTAACTGAATATATTTATGTGATGATATAATATTCCTTTAAAACCTGTTCTGGCTTGCCTAATGCTATTGTCAGAATCATAGTTATTTATCACCTGTCTCATATCTATTAATAGAGCATATTACTCTTTACAACAATGATTTCTAAGATGCAAAAACATGATTCTTCAGCTAAATTATACTCTATATGGCCCTTCATTTGTAATGGTGGCCTTTAATCAAATATGAACTTCACAGGAATGTTTCCAGGTGCTTAAACACAATTATATGGTTCCACTACAGTCATCCACATTTTCAGTCAGCTGAATTGTTCCCCAAAAGTCTCTAGATAACTTGTTTATGGTATCTTACTCTGAAACAAACAAACAAACAAACAAACAAACAAACAAACAAACAAACAAACAAACTTTATTAGTTATCAAAGGACTTTGTTTTTTCAGTCAAAAATGTTGAAATCATACTTTATGTAGTAGATCATATTTAGTCTCTGCAGAGTTTACTCTATTTCTTCAACAAACTCTCATCCTCAATCACCTCTTCCTCATTGCTTTATAATTTATTCTTAGAATAACATTTCTCTATCCCCATTTTTCAGCTAAATTGTATTAAAGTGCCTGCAGATCCCAGCTCCACAAGCCTGCCATGTGACAAAGCTATGTGCTTGAGCCCTGGTTGACAAGCTACTGGGCAAAGAAGAGTTGCTTTCTCCACCTTCTCACATGGTCTCCAGAGAAATTCTCACTCTTTCTCCACTTATTTCTCATTTTCTGAAGATGGAAGTGTCATTCAAAGAGACACCACACGATAGTGCTCTGAAGACACAGTAAGTTTGAAAAGAGCTTGAGCTCATAAGACAAACATAGACCCAGGAATAAGACTGGTCCTGGGATTCTGGGTGTAGCAGCAGATTCCAAAGAAACTGGAAGAGTTAACCTAAGACCAACAGGCTTTCATAGAGTTTATATATACGTTTCAGGGGATGTGATCTCAATATTGATTAATTCAGTTGAGCTGTCTTTAATTTAGTTAATTTGGACAACCGCAGGAGACTGAACACCTCAGACCCAATCCCCTGAAAAGTAAACACTTTAAAATCAGGCAGAGACCTATATCACAGGCCGAAGTCTTGTTCTTTTTATTTATTTTTTTCCCTCCTTTATTATTAACCAAGTCAGAGAAAAAAAACTTTGTTCTTTTTTATTATTTTTTCCCTCCTGCCTGCAAACTTATCTCCAGCTCTGGTGTAGCAAGAATTTTGTTTAAAGTTCCATTAGCTAATGGAACTGATAAGCACTGCCAGGCTAGAGTATCTGACAGATTGATTCCCATGCTGATCTGTTGGTCTCCAGAAGTCTCAAGAGTGGAAAAGCAGATAAAATAGGCTTTCTCTTAAGCATGGAACTGCAGCATTTATCCCCTAGGGATAATACAAAAGTAAGGAGAATTAGGAAGGGGACAAGCTGCAAAGTATAAAAAAGAGGTATTGTTCTCTAGTGTCCTTCCAAAAATGGCTTTTAGAGCTGTCTTCCTTAAAGAAAATAAACAATACAGAAGGCTTATGCAGAATTAAGTAGACAAAAGATTAGGCTTTTTTCAATTTCTGTGCACCTTGTTTTGCTGCTGCCATTGTTCCTAGACTGGGTATCAGTGGCAGTCTTTCAGGTCCTTTGAAACAGTATGCATGCCAGTCCTTCTTTTGAAGTAACTGTGGAAAAATTGATCGACTTCAACAGTCCAAAGAATCTCTGCTTTGACACTGATGTCAGTTCATACTTGAAATCCAGGAACTCTCTTTTAGGCTTTGACATCCATCCCCTCTGTCTCTATTCATGATCATTTTCTTAGATGAGTTGATCAAGCTGCATGTTGGGCTAGGAATTTAAGCTAACTATTATGATTCTTCAGATAATTCAACTTGACTTTCACTCTTCATGTTAAAACTTAACCCTTTTTTACTGCAAGCAGCCCTAAGGCAGGGCTTTTAACTTTTGATTTTTTTTTCCTGATAAATTAATTTTGAGTATGACTGGAGTCAGAGAATGCTAAAGAGTTCAGCTCTAATAAACTATGCTTTATGATATACTGTCAGAACTAAGAAATTCTTTAACTCAGGGATTCTTACCTCTTTAAAAAAAATGAATCAAAGAAAGTCCGCCAACTGATGAGAACACAGCAAAAAGTAAAGATTATTTGAAAGGAATAACTTTGAAGTAGCTGGCAAAAACTCAACAGGTTCCTATGGGGTACAAATAATTTCACCAAAGAATTAGTTTAATTTGTTCCATATAAGTCTACCTCAGTGCTATCAGATCACACATAATAATTTGGGGACTATAAAAGGGTTTTTTTTTTTTTTTTTTTTTCCATCTTAGTAAGGAAAAATAAATGGAAAAGGAGTGTGTTGCAAAACACAGAATCTGCAGTGCCTGGAATGATAAGAAATGTTATTCAGAGAGAATGTCACCAAATATATAAATATACCATTATGAATATATGCATTATATGTGTTTTGGAATACCTTAAATTATTCTTTGCTAATACGGTGGTTCTATTTGGTATCACTCATTGTTTGGAAGAAAGTATCTAAGATGTACTGTGCATAATATTTTTTTCCAGAGAAAAACTTACAGGAGCAAATAATCTTTTGAAAGAAATATAAACTTACAAATTTGAATGTAACTAAACATTAAGAGATGATCTTGTATTCAGGAAATATTTGTGTACGATATATTTGAACATTTCAAAGAGGCTTATTCATATATATGTCACCAGGAATACTGCTGAGATACTCTCCTTTTTTTCTGTATTTTTGTTACCATAGTAACTATGTTACTTTTGTTAACAAGAAAAATGCTAAAAAGTTCCGCAAATGGCCCGAGTGTCCTCTCTCCTTAGAGATAATTTCAATATTGTGTCCACCTCTTTAAAAAGTGTTTTGTGGGCCCTTTAAATATTTTCAGTGTGTTTATATAACCAACCTATTATTTGGATTAAACAGATTTTGTTCAAGCTTTCCTGTTCCATTAGAACATGTTGCATCATGTGTTGCATCAGTTTACACTGTGCTATATATAATGCTTCTAGACGAAAAACCCAAATTAAACAAAATGAAAAATGTGGCCAACTCGTTACGTCCTTATGGTACATTTCAATCTGATCTGAACTTTGAGGTATGTGTGCGGAGACTTTCCAAACAAACAGAGCGATTTCCACAAAGAAGAACAAAAAGGCTTTCAATATGAAAGAAACATATCTTAGAACAGAAACTGAAATTCATGTTTTTCTAGATAGAGAAAACTCATAGCTCATATTAGACTGGTTAAAAAAACCCAGCTTTTATACAACTCTAATCACTATGTTCTTGCAGATACCATGTTTAAACATGTAATTTGAAGTGAGACTTTCACCATTCCCCTTTGTTCCTGGGGAGGACATTGTCCAGTTACTGCTCTCTGTTGCTCTCAGTAATTCCACTCTTTTGCTTGACCTGCTCCTTGCTGCATTGCTTTCAGTGCCTTCTTCTTCCTGCTATGTCCTGTGAGAAGTTTGTCTCCTGCACCTGCTCAGTGGTGCCCAAGAAAAGCAAAAATATGTCCCTCTTCGGAGAGTTGCCCTGAGCCATGACTGTATTGCAAATAACAACACTGAAGATGAACAAGCCAACCCTACAGAGCTACACAGTCCTATAATTCTGCCAAAAGACATACCTTTCCCCGGTTTTATACCAGAAATATATCACAAACTTATGTCTGCTCCAATAAGGATAAGATTCTTCCAGATTTATTTTCTGAAACTCTCCCTGTCCGCTCTCACTGCATGTAATCCTTTCTCCTGTTCTTACACAATCCATCCCTGTATGCTATATATGCTACATCCAGTTAAATTCTTCATTTTCTAGACTGAACATGCAGTTCAAGTGGTTATGGTCCTGAGAAATAATCAGAAATTTATTAGAGGACTTTTCCTTAGATATCAGACAGAGAATCTACTGAAATTATTTCATTCTACTCTCAATTGAATTCATTAAAATCTCAAACAGACACTTATCAGTTTCTTCAAACTACAAATTTTAGTTCAATCATTCACTTAAAATTTAAGTGAAAATACCTTTTATTTTTTTGAAACCAAACAAATACGTTGGGTGCCCAGCAGATTGACAACTGTGACATCAGAGCTATTGTGAGCTATAAAGTCAAGCCAGAACGTCTGCAATAAGGTCAAGCATATGAGAACAAATCCTAGTCTGTCTAACCAGATTTTATACAGTATCATATCTTCTTTGAGGTTGAAGCAGGTGTTTATCATCTAGTTCACTGCTGAGGACTACTTAAAAACTCTACTAGGTAAAACTCCTACTGATGTCTATTGAAATTTGGTTCGGGAACCAAAAGGATTGAATTCTGCCTCCTGTTAGATGCTAGGAAACTAAGTGATCATCTGAGAGAAAAAAAAAAGTCAGCTAGTAGTTTATAAAAATAGCCCCCTCTCAATGCCTGACAATGCTTTTTGCTCTTGGATTTTTGGATTTTTTTAAAAAATAAGAATTATTGCCCTCCTAAGCATAGCACCAGAAAGAAGCCACCTGAAAGAAAAAAAAAAAAAATGTTATATCATCACTTGCTATAAAGATGTTTATTGAAAAGTGTTTATCACTTGCTAAAAGATAAAAAGAAAAAGAAAAAAAGTGAAATCTATTTATGTCAAGGTAGGTAGACACACTGTGAATAGCCCAGCTACATTTAAATGTAGACAAATTTTATTTCAGATAGCCCATAGGAAGCAATATTGCTCATTTCTTTGGGAGAGTGTGACAGAGAATCAGAGAAAAAGCATTCAGTTCATTACTGAGAATATGTTTAAAAAACATACCATGTTATGCAGGCAACAGGGCAAGCCAAAGACTTTACTAATAATATGTTGACTCTTCTCTGGTCTGGTCTGGATTGTCTAAGCCTGCATGCTAATTCATAGCACACATAATGTGAGTCAGCCCAAATCAATTGGAGAATATTAATGTGGTGTAATTCCATGGTCTAGATTGCATCATATTCTTCAGTGTAATGGAATTCTAAGAGACTTCAGGAAGAACATGATGGCAGAACAGTAGATGTCTAAGCAACACAGAAGATTTTTTTTTCTCCAAATTAAAAGAAAAAAACAGATTAATGTCAAATGAAAAAATTCTCACATTTTTGTTCAGTGGCATCTTTAAAAATCCATTTTTAAGGTTCATATTTATCATTGCTATATTTTGAAGACAAAGCACAATTCAAATTTTCATTTTAGATCAAAATTTATCTGAGTTTTGTAAATACACTTTAAATTTGTGAAAAAATCTAGATCTGAGTAACCTAGTCTAGTTTTGCTTTATGAAAATCCAGTAGGAACAGAGAAATCCTGGATTTCAGTTCTTTGAACAAAGAATCTTCATTTTGGGTAACCCAAAGGAATGCATAAAAGATTATCTTAGGGATCCTTTCAAGAAAGTGAAATAGTGACTATGCTCATAGTTCTTGCTGAGCTCCATGAGGTACATAGGCATGTCATTTCTTTCCAGTAGACATAGAGGAAGGCAATGTCAGATGGGAGCTGAAGGTTGTTAACTGCACAGTGCGATGTTACAGTAGTGCCCGTCATCACAGTATCTTAATGCTATTTCTCTGTTACAGGCTGCACACACATATACAAAAAGAAAACACGCTGAACATGAATGTTCCTCCTTCTGAGTAGCTCAGCTCAAGTTTCTTACAGCAGGTTCGACACAGGTTGAAATCACCAGATAAAAACAATTAAATTTGCACCACATAGTCTGGTAGTAGAGTACAATTCTTTTACAGCCTATTATCTTGATTTGCTAGTCTTCAGTTTCTGTAGGGGAATAGGGGACAAACCGCAAGAACATCTGCGGCTGCGCAGTAAGGGCCTCTGTGTCCTCCCTGCAACCCCAAAGGCAGCGTATGCCCCCTGCATGACCGATGGGCTGGCACCTGCGCAGAAGGGGTTGTACAGGGGGGTCCAGTTGTCCCCTGTGCGACCCCTGAGTGCTGAGCATGCTCAGTCAGGTCTGTCGACCTGACTGAGCAACTCATAGCACGAGTGAGGAAGGCTCTGGAAGCCTGACGGTGGGGGCCGGAGCAATCTGCCTTGGCCAGCTATCCGCCCACCGACAGGCTTCCACCAATCACCCAGGGGCAGTGATTACCATCTACCAATTGCTATATCGCTCCTCTCTATCTCCTTCCCCAGTTACCTGTATATAAATTATTGTGCGCCGTAATAAAGTTGGCGACGGACCTTTGTTGACCCGATCTGACTTCTGTGAAGTGTATTCTTTAGTCCGTCGTCCCTTGGGGGCGTGGCTGGGCCGCTAGCCGCGACTCCCTGGGAAGCGCACCCCACTCACAGCGGACCCGTGACGATTCCTTACCATCAGGAGGCGCCTGGGATTGAAGCATTCACCACCGCAGACCCCCTTGCCGGCTGGATCCCAGGAGAGGTAAGAGGGAGCCTCGACCCCTTAGGGGACTGGGTGGAGATAACAGTGACGGGAACCCTGGGGAAAAAGGACACGCAGGCCGGTAGGCTCGTCGCAGGCCACATCCGGACGTGATCTGGGGTCAGGATTTTCGGGATTTTACTACTTTAAGTTTCGATAAAGAATGAATGGCACATTATACTAAAAAACCCACTCTCCATGCACAGCATTTTACATCTAGGGCATTTGTTTTAGTGCATTTTCTCCAACTTCACCTTCTGAATCACAAATTTTAAAAGTCATTTAAGAACAATTCTGTGCCTCAGTACTTTTCTCTTTGTAAACAATATAGTTGTGAAGGTGAAGCTCCATTTTTTTTTCTCATGAAATATCTGGCTTGATTGTTAATCTTTCCTATATTTTCCAGGCAGCTGATAAAAGAGTATTGACCAGTTTTATCAGTATTTATTTTAATATTTTTTCTGTCTAAACTGGAATCTCTTGTTGAAGTTAAACACCTCTCATAGGATTTTATAGGGCTACTTTTACCACCTTTACAGAGAAATAGCTCATACTTTGAGATCAATGGGACTACTCCTGTGAGTAATTGCATCCCAGTTGGAGTAAAGCCGCACCGTTTATTTCTTACACTGTATTTGAAGTCATAAATAGTGCTTTTGCTCACCACAAATTTGTTTCATTGGAGAAGTACAAAGGCGATATCCACAGGGTAAACAGGAATTAGTCATTTCATTGCCGTGAAATCAAAACTCTTCTCAGAGCAGAGACTGGCAATATAATAAAATGGGAGAGCTTGCTTGCTTTATGCACTGAGTATTCAGCTTCTGGTGAGCCATAACACAAAATGAAACAGGTATTCTTTACTCTTATCTATTCTATAACATTCTAGATTTGCTAAAATTTCTTCTCCTTATCAGATTCATTTGGCAGATTTCTTATATATAATGTGAAATTTAGTTAGTAGCAACCTAACATAAGAAATTTGATGAAGAGCCAACTGACTAGAGAAGTACAGAATTAGACACAGACAAATTAAATGAACAACTTTCCATGATAATGTTGAACAGGAAATTTTGTATTAAAAATAGGAAAAAAATTTCTAGAGTGCAGTAAAATAACTATTTCCTGTTGCGATAAGGAAACATTAATGCTTTCATGATTATATTTAATCATAGTATTTAATCATAATGGTATGATTAAAAGAGTAGGTGAAATTCTAATTCAAGAAGAACTGGAGAAGAATGGTTCAAGAAGAATAATTTCCAGTGGGAATCAGCTATAGAGAAAGGCTAATAGGATGTTAAAAAGCAAAAAGGTCTTAGATTATAAGAAGAAAAAAAATATATTGGTTTGCTTACCCTTACAGAGTTAAAGGAGATACTTTTGAGTATTATAAATATAACATGAAATATAACCAGGGAGATTGAAAAATGAAGATGTAGCTCATTGCTGCTGGTGGGTGTCCCTTCTTTGCTAACACTGGAAAAGCCTTCCTGGTTTTTGGGCCTGTCTTTATATGTTTTCTTAACATATTCTACTTCCTTCTCCTTGGTTTGTTGCTGCACTATGGAAATGGGACACTGGCTCAACCAGATTCTGCTAATGTTAAAAGTTAGTGTTGGTCGTGTAACAGCTGTCTTAAGTTGGTCAAACCTTTAAAATACATACCATATTTATCGAGCTACACAAAAATAAGTTTGGCAAGTGATTTGCCATTAGACAATTGTTACCTTATCTAAAAAGCCGGGTAGGCAAGGCAAGTCCTGAGACTCTGCAGCACTGTGTCAAAGCAAAGCCTACCTGCCTTCATTACTAATGGCAAAAGCATATTTCCTGGGCTATGTTTTCAATAGCAGCCCAATAATCTCTTGTACAGAAGAGATGGATCTGTATTCAGCCTTGCCCATTCCAGCCACATCCAGTTTAACAGCAGAAATGAAAAATGCATAAGAAACAGACTATTTTATTCGTGATAAAAAATAAGCTTAGTTGACTAGCATTTTTAGAGTGAATTTTAATATAAGTATGATAAATTTTAGTTGCCATAGTCTCACCATCACCACAATACATCAAGCCCTGTTTACAAATTTTCTGTCTACAATAAGTTCTTTCTTCGGTTGTAAATAATAAAAAGTCTACAACAAACAAAAACTAAGAAACGTATCCTACAGCAATAAAATGAAGAAATGCAGCAAACAGCCTAACACTCAAAATTTTGATTTCTTTAAAGATGTTGGCTTTCTGCATAGCGAAGAATTTTACAGTCTTATCAAAGGACCATCTAACCATCTTCAACCATAGCATATCTTCAACCATACTCTGTCTTCCATATTTGCTATAACTTCCTCAGTCTGTGATAAGACTGGCATATCGTTGCTTGACATTTTGCTCATTATTTTGTTTGGATTTTTTTTTTTTTTGTTAAATCTACATTTTAGAAGTGCCAGAGGCCTTTATCACTGGAAGGAAGCAGAGGACATATATGTACTTTGCCAATAAAAGTGGAATTAAAGTGCAAGACATTAAAAAGAGCTAATAAACATGCGACTGGATTATGACTCCTTCTGGAAAAGGGCCATATGACACAGTACCTAAGAGCTTGTGAGAAAGAGCACTAAATAAATACTTCAGCAACCTGGTTATGTCCCATCTTCGTCGAAAGCCACAACTCAGAATAACGCATATGACACAGTGAAAATCTGAGAAGAATTTTAAAGGAATTTTCAAAACATGTCCACTTTTAAAACTAAATATCAGTGTTAGTTAATTCTGCAGATTTTACTGTGATTTTTATAAGAAAATATTCTTTTGACAATTTACAATGTGATTGAATTAAAAAAGTGTAAGAGAGAAAATAAGAATACAGTTTGAATAGGTGCTAATTTACAAATGGATTTTTTTGCTGTCTTTATAAGCTGCATTGAAATATTTCTGCCAACAAGGTGTAAACATGAAATAGTTGTTGTCTCAGATTTAGATACTTCAGAATAATTTCAGTGAGAAATAGTAAGGAATGGAAATGTTTTCTGCTAGTAGAAGGGGAAGTTTATTATTAGGTTACTTATTATATATTATTTTATTATTTTTATTATTACATTGCTATTTTATTCCAATAATACACAGTATACATAATATACTATACACAGTATAGTACATATATACTATACACAGTATACATAATATATAATATTAATGCATAATATAATATTAATGCATAATATACATAATACAGTTTAGGAAGATAGTGACTAAGTGAAAGCAAATATCTAGAGGTTTTGGGATAGAAAATTCTGAAGAGATAAAGGAAAAAATGTTACACCTTAGGAAAATGAAGAAAAAGATGGGATACAAACTAATTTATTAGATGTAGATTAGATCAGTAAAGTATTTTCGATTAATAAGTAAAAATATTGTGGTCATTTAAGATTTTTGGAAACTGATGTTTATTAAACATCATTTATTTCTCTTTATTTGGTCACTTCTTTTTCCCCTCTAACTCTGTTTAGGGAACACCTAACCTAGAACACCTAGAGTCTGGATAGAAGACTTGGAGCACCAAAGCTCTCATTCTTTGATGAGGTATCAGGAAAGTATAGAGGAAAATGGGTGACTATATAGAATGTTTGCTATATATTTGGTAAATATTGGGTATTTAATCAGGGACTTCAGGGTGATTTATCTAAAGAGGAAATTCAGAATTGGTGAAAACAAGATAAAATAGAGATGGCACAGAAGAGAGATGGGAAACAATAAATCAAAATTAAGGATTGATTACAAAATACTTTTTTAAATGTTTTACATATAAAGAAAAAAAAAATCCAGGAGCTGTAGTCTATGTCATGGACAACCATTTAGTGAAAGGGGAAATTTCTTTCCCTGGGATCAGTTTAGACTGATCAGATAGATGCTATGAAGCTGCATGTGAGGTTGACAAAAGAAAAAGGAAAATCACAGGGAGGAGCTAAGAGTCTGTGTCTCAGAGACTTGAGTGGATCAGGGAGCAGAAAAGAAGCCCTTGGGAATGATGAAGGGATCAGAGGGTACTTAGCAGAATCTGATGCGAGGGAGAAAGCTAACGAAGACCTGCCTTTAAAGGTCACAGTAAGTACTGTGCATAAAACCTTTTTATTGCTATTATATCTGACACGGTTCCTTTGAGATTTTTTTATTAAAAAGCTAAGAGTTTTCAGTTTCTGTTCTAATAAAATCTCTCTATTTTAAGTTTAAAGTTTCCCTAGTCTTCTTCAGAAGCTTGCTGTATGGTGGAAGTCTAGGCACTTCCACTTCAATGTTCTGGGCAAGTTAGGGTCCTGCCCCAAGCAGGTAGACAACTTAGATGGGCTTATGAATCTCATTCAAAGGTAATTTAGAGTATTCAGTGGAATAGCTGAATAGAAAGCACATGCCTGAATGAATAAGTTTGATCATACTTCAGCTTCAAAGTGCAAATTCTGGAATTGGCATCCACTAATTCATAATATTTTTATCAAAAGAATTATTGTGCTATCATATTCTGATAGGCCTCTTCAAGGTCCTTCACATCTCATGACAAAAAAAAGGATATCCTAGTACGTGCAGAGCTTGGTAGATGAGGATGGCAGGAAAGGGTGGAAAGGACAACAACAGGCCAGTGGGCCCAGTCTGGACCATGCGGGACTACGTGAAGATGGGTGCAGGAGTGCATGGTGGCATCACTGCCCGGTATTTGCTGTTCTGTTTGATATGACTTGCATTCAGGTACTCTGCCAGCCACGACTAACATTAAATCACTGAAAAGATCTCTCAAGATGCAGCAGGGAAATATTTTCACTTCTTGAAATACATTCCCTGTAGGCATCCTTATTTTTATGATTTCATTGGGTTTTCAGCAATCTATGTTGACCATAAAATTAATCAAATATCTTAAATACCTTATTCTGTCAGTCTTTATTTTTATAGTATATAAGTATGTGATAGGTATTGCACACGCAAACTAAAGGAAAAAAAATAGAAAAATTACTGGCATCTTACACAGAAAGATATCAAATGAGAATAAATAATTTGTAAATGATATTATTGGTAGCAGTTAGGACTGATATAGCAGTAACTGGTATTAGTAAATAGAATTTTAGAAAATGAGATTTTTCAAAGTTCTTGTTTTGCGCAAAGGAGGTGATTAAAGCCATTCAAGACAAAGTAACCAATTTCAAATCAAAGAGAATATATTTTGCTAGGACAAATTTCAGATAAATTGAAACCAAAGGTGGAGTCTAGGGAAGGGTAAACAGATGTTCTCTCACCTGGTATGTATCATTGTAAAAACAAACAAACAAACAAAATCTCTGTCTTTCTTGAAAGATGGGACTGACCTAGGGCAAGGAATGATAATAATGTCTTCATATAACTGAGATCTGAAAATGCATTCATGTTGGTACATAATATGCAATTTTGTTGGGACAAAATACGTAATTTGGATAATGTGCATTTCATTTCAAAGAAGAAAATGTTTCTTTTTCTCATTACATATATTTATCTATAGCTCAAAACATAGCTCTGGTCAGTGATAGATGTGCTGCCATCTCTACAAGTCAATTTTGTTTCCCCATGTGTGTTCATCCCATTCGTGTCTTGTATACAGGGCATCAATTGCTTCAGTTAGCAGTAGTTAAGTTAAAACGTAGCAAGTCAAAAGTGCATTTTCTGACAGAGGAGAAAAGTCAGGCTATGGCTGGCAAAAAAAAAGAGAGAGAAAACCTGCTGAATCTCTGGAATATCAAAGCTCTGCAAGATAAGGAAGAAAGATGCAGACTGCAGTACAGTAGGAACCTGTGACGGTCAGATTTTTGAAGTACTAAAAAGATGCAAACTAGGAAGAGTGAAGGATCCTTCAATTGCTTGAATGCCCTAAAAAGCATAGAATTTAGCACATGGAAGATTATGTTAATGCTAACAGTAATAATACTATATATATACATATATACATATATATATATAAATATATCACTCATTTAAGGAAGTTTCATACATATAAGTTTCATGCATATAACTATACAATTTGATTGTTAGATATTTATATTTACTGTAATAGTTTCTTCTTTTTTTCCTATCCATCCATCTTAACTAGATTAAATTTAGACCATTTGATTGTTCATTCTTAACATAAATAAGGTTGCAGATCTTATTTATGTCTTTTATTCTAATGTTTTCTAGTTGAATAAGATTAAAAAAAAATACTACAAGATGGCAGCAGTAGCATCCAGCATCCTGGATCCTGGAGTAGCTTCCTGGAGTAGTAATACGAACTATTGTGGGGAGGAAGACTCCAAGTTCTTATTTTTGACACTGATGTCCCTTGGAAGCCTGTAGAAAAGTATAAATATCTTTTTAAACTGTCATATTTTGTTCTCCAACTAATATTTTATAGACTAATGTGTTTTTATTTTCCAAGTTAAAAATGAAAATAGCCATTACTGACAGAAAGGAAGAGTAGTTGCAAATATTAAATGTATATTATTAATTCAGAAACTTGTAACATCTTTAAATGTTCAAAAGTGAGTGGATATAGAAAACTGAATCCTCGAGAAATGATAGGCCTTTAGGCAGAGCCATCCTTCAGACATTCAGATGAAAACATGTTTTGAGTTGGCTAAACTCTACAGACTCAAGTATCAGTTTGTGCATGCAAATTAGGTAGTGCTTGCAGCTGTCACCAAATTAGCTGTATACTGAAAACATAGGAAAATCTGCCTTTGCAGGAGCCAGTGTGCAGTAGCTGTCAAGCACATTAAGCAAGAGGAATTCTGTTTCATTTCCTGAGAAGTAAATACAGGTTTAATAAACTGGCATCTGCACCAAGCACCCTTTGTAGAAATCTATATATGGATATTGATGAGAATTCAATGGGGCAACGACTTGCCATTGTCCACAATCATTAGTAGGTCTGATGCATCCGTGTACTAGGACAGCATAGGTATCTGTGCTTTGGAGCTGCACATGCAATTATTCTCTAAGATCATTGGTGGTATTGGAGCAGAGTGGAAAGAGGATTTATATACAACCAAATGCCTTAACTTTGAGCAAAAAGACTCTCTTCTTGCTGCCGCAAGCTAATAGCATAGTATTGCTTGCTCTTATTTTACATAGTATTTTCCAAATTTTGCCGTTAATTTGGCGCGGTGTTACATTCGCTGGGTGGCTTAAAGACACCTTGTCAGGGAGCTGCATGCATGGGTTCCTCCCTACAGGAAGGGCGGGGATTGGCATTGCTGGGTCCTCCAGAGACCCCACTGTCTTGTTCAAAGTAATGAGTACACCTCTGCTGCTGCTGCTGCTGCTGCTGCTGCTGCTGCTGCTTAATTCCCATCCCCAAACTAAGTAGCACTCACTAAGAAGGGGACATACAAATTGGTCAACTACAGGATTTTGGTGGATGCTATAGAGTGAGTGCAGCAGCAATTATGTTACTTTATTGTTTGTTTTTCCTCTGTTTTTAATTCCACACCTTTTTCAAGTGTGAGCTGATCAGGTAGATGCAAAGAGATTATTTTTAGCTTTCCATGGCAAGTGGCAACATCACAATCAGAGCCAGTTGGCAGAGTATCTGTAAGTATGTAAAATAAATGAGAGATGAAGCATGAGCAACAACAGACATTGCTTCAGAACCATAGGGAATCATGCAATGTACTTCAGTTTAATGAATTTAAACCTTTTTTTGTTTTCTAAAGAGAATACAATAGTCTTATCTACACAAGGAAATGTATTACATGGGAGTATAATCTACACAAGGAAATGTATTGACATGGGAGTATAATTTACACTGTCTATAATCTGCTGTAGAAGCAGATTAAGCTACACTGTAAATAAAGATGCTTGTCCTTGAGAATGCCTGTTCACATTGGGAATTTTTTTTCCAAAGCTAATAGCATTGATTGGATCTTGTTGATGTCGTTATTTAGGCTGTAGCTTGAGTAACTACATTAGTGAATAAGCTCTGGTAGCAAAGCCCTCATATCTGGAAATAAAATAAGCAGAACAAAAGTGAAAGACCAAAACATAGCAGAAATAAAAGTGTAATGATATGATTGTTTAAATACACTTGTTGCACAGACATCTTCTTTGTGCTGACCTAAATATGTTTTGCGAAGTCAACCAGGCAACATGGTAGAGCAGCCAGCAAAGCACTGAGACATTCGTTGTAACTCTAGCTGAGAAACTGATATATTAGCACAGAACAATGTTGTTCTCAGTTTTTTGTTCAGCTCAGAGTACAGGCAAAATGAACATAAGTCCATGTGACACACACACTGAGATGTGTAAGTATTTTTGCTACTTTACTGTATGTTGCAGTAAATAGCAGTGAGACAAAGGGTCCAGGAAAAGCCAGAAAGCCACATGAATGTTTTAGGAGCCCTTGCACAGAAATGCCTCCCATGCTGCATTTTAAAGGGGCATTTGTTTCCTGCTGCTATACACACTGTTAGAAAACGAATATATACTCACATACTTTCCAGAATAACATCTAGGCTGTAGGATCATGGTCAGACAACTGAAATAATTATTGAGTTTATTTTAGAGAAAAACATGGAATTACAAAGTGTCAATAGATAGCTAAAAAGCAAAAAACAAAACCTAAGTGGCAGAAAGGCACCTTAGGTGCACAAGATTTGCAAAAAGCACATTGTGTCACAAAACCCAGGAGAGCTGACATAAAATTTCAATAGCCACTAAAATTGTACCAATTGCAGCCATATGTGCCATTACATAAAACGACATACTCTGTGCTATATAGGAATCTTGATACATAAACACACACACACATACTATATATATGTGTGTGTGTATATATATATATATATATATCACTATGCATGTGGTAATACAGTGAAATTGCAAGTAAACATTTATAAAACTGAGCCTTTTCTTTTAATTTTTAGTTTGAGCTAAACTTTAGAGGACTTTGTAGGATAATATCAGTGTAAATCAGCAGTAATCGACAGGGTTACTTCAGCATAAAATTGCTGCAAAATCAGAATGGAGCTCAAGGTGTTTACAGACCATTAATTTTTAAGAAAACAAGCATCTCCTCCTTAAGTGTGAAATGTTTACCTGAAAGCTGTCTCAGGCTTTGCCAACTATTTGATTCCACTTGCTTAACACACATGTACAGAAAGAGAAGCTACCCTCCAGGATGCTCTGCAGGAGGGAGCTGCTCTGGCTCCAGGGTGGAGGCTGCCTGACATTGATGGGGCTAGGGAAGGACTGATTCCTCTCCAAAGTGTCAGTATGTCAGAGCGCCCTCCTTCCCCATCACACACACACACACACACACACACACACACACACACACACACACACGCATACAAAACGATAGCTTTTTCTCCTCTCTGCGTTATCTGCAGGCTGCAGAAACTATGGCTTTACAGAAGTGACTTAGAGTAACATCACAGATGGTTGGGGCTGTTACATAAATACCTGCGCTGAGTGGGCCCTCGATCTGCATGAACTTATGAAACCTGATGCTGCATTCACCTCAATTATTTTCACAACACAAATAAACTGGGCCAAGATTTATGGAAAAAACTTTCTGAGACCTGCCAAGCTTCATTTGAAAGTTGCTCTTTTTGTCCCCAAGGTATCAATCTGTGTTTCTTGTTCTTAAACCAATATGTGGAAGTGCATCACATCATTGGCAGGTTTTTAGCCCAGTTCCTAACCTTTCCTCTGAGATCTCTCTGTACCCTGAAAGTTATGAAGTCCTTCCTTGTGACCTTGCATAAGCATATACTTCACAGATATTGTGAAACCTGGGTGGCAGGAACTCTTTTCCATTCCCTCAGGTATTGCAAGAGATAGAGCAAACAGACTGGTATCTAAGCTAGGAGGAGCTGGATGAGGGGAGCTGAGCTTATTTATGCAATAAATAAGTCTATCTGCAGAAAGATGTTTTGAATATTTAGTACTGGTTAGTACTATTTTTACAGCAGGTAAAAAAATGTATAGAAAAACACATTTTAGTACTGCAACGGTCTTATTGTAGTGTCCTACCAACTGCTTTTTCAGGGCAATATTTTCAGGGTAAGTTCATTAGTAATAAAAATAGATAACAACCATTTCCAGGTACTTGCAAGTCTTTCTATGTTGACCCATGCTTACTTGTCTATTTACCGTAACCCTACCAGAGCAATGATGGCCTTCTAAAAGAACATAAATGTAACTGGAAACTTTGTAAAGATGACTCTATACCCACATTTCTAAAACATGGAGCAGATACAAAGCCCCCACCTTTCTCCTGTCAAAGGGCCTTATTTTTTTTACTACACAAATGGACAATATAAAACCAGATGTAACAAAGAGAAAAAGAAGAGAAGAGAAGAGAAGAGAAGAGAAGAGAACAGAAGAGAAGAGAAGAGAAGAGAAGAGAAGAGAAGAGAAGAG
>JAWLRI010000278.1:170986-233087 GCA_034781795.1 Crypturellus tataupa
AGAAAAGAAAAGAAAAGAAAAGAAAAGAAAAGAAAAGAAAAGAAAAGAAAAGAAAAGAAAAGAAAAGAAAAGAAGCTAAAAGACTCTTCTGGGCCACATTTCAGATTATGTGCATGTGTTACCGGCATGAATAGCCTAAGGAGTTCAAAAATGTCACTGTATTATTATTTTTTTAATATTTCAGAATAACATTTTCTAGGAAGACATATTTTTTCAAAACAATTTTGTTTAATAAGGTGAATAGTGAATAGCCTTTAAAGGTGGACAGATTTTATTTATACTGCCCGTGAACTGCTTCAGACACCTGCAGATTTGGTGTGGTACGTGAGCTGTGGCAGACAACCTACTGTTACTACTGTCCCAGAGGCTTTTGAAAGGAAGTATGTGAATTTTCTTGTGGTTCTAATAAAGTAGCAGGTATCTGTCACTGCACCTGTATTTCTGAAAACTAGTCGACTCTTGCACTTCCCTGCACACCCTGCCCTGGTGCAACATGAGCCTGTGACAGTTTTTCCTGTTAGATTTTTTGAGCAATAAATGCCACAGCTAAAAGTCTGTGGGTCCACCACTTAAACTGGAAACAAAGCCTGACCCCAAGAAGCCCAGCTGCTATTGAAGATGATTTGATTCAGTCAGCAATTTGCTGCATCTGGTTTTATTTGTTTGTCAGAACTGAAGAGGGTACCAACCTCATACATAAGGGGATAAGAATGTTTTTGTCCTGGAAGCCATCCCAGTGCTTACTGTGATGCATCACACAGCTGGATATCGATTTTTATATCTCCGTCAATCTGAATGAGTTGAGTGACTCTTAGATTTTCTATTTCCTTATTGTCTGTGGGGCTATTGAATTTTTGATGATTGATAGCTATACTGCAGGATTTTTCTGTGTTTCTTCATACTTCTTTCTTTATGTTTTCTGATGAATATTCTTTCCTTCCTCATTAACTCTTTTTCTTTCCTGCTTATCTAACTTCTCTTGTAATATGATGTAACAAAATGCACCTTGTAAAACATATTTTTGACAAGTCATTGTTTTCACCTTATTAAATATAATCCAAGTATATGAATTATATGTTTAGGTGTAGCTCAGAGTTCTCAAACTGGTATTGTGGGAAAATACACCTTGAATTGTGATGCTAACCATAGTCACAGATCCCCAAGACTGGTCAGGGTGAAAAGCAGAACAGTACAAGCAGACACAGCTTTTCTATCTGACTTTCTTGGGCCAATAGCAATCTCCCCAAGGAAAAGGGAGACCAAAAACTAGGGAACATAACACTGGGGTGAGTGAGGGTGTGAGATGATCAAGCAAGTTAAAAGCTGTTATCTCAATGGATCTTAATCACTGTACTTGACTTCTCTGTGTCAACTGACAAATTCATGTATTTCCACCTCAAAGAAAGGTACACCTGTGATGAACACATTAATAAGTTCATTTTTTTTGTTTGTGGTAAATATTAAAAGAAGAAGAAAAAGGTGTTTCAGTTCACTCATTGGCTTTTACTTGAATAGCTGCTTTAAGATCAAATTTGCACAAGACAGGAATACCAGAATACATGACTGCCATGTGACAACTACTCTGTCCTGTGAGATTTGATATGGTCAGCATAGCTCTTTCAACAGACTGAGTATTGACAATGTTACTCCATAGATTAATAGCATACTATTGTCAGTCATATATAGTACACAACACAATAAATAAATGAATGCTTGAAAAACATTGAAGAATCATTCTTCACTGTCCTCACTCTTTCAAATTTCTCAGAAAAAGGACAGCCTGAACCCACTCCACTCTTTTGGAAACAAATTTTCTGACTTCACAGCTTTCTTATTAGCTGTAAAATTTGTAAAATACAATTAGAAACTCTCATCAAAGGAAGCATCTATGTTAAAATAGATTAGGCAATATAATTTATCCCTATATCTTAGGAGTTATAACTTTCCCTTAAATTTGGCTTTTTAGGCTTGACATCTATCCTGAAAATCACTGAGTGCTTTCAGCACAGCACATGTCAGGGCTGAGTTCTTGTTGTTCACACATAAGGGTATTTAAAGAGAGATATAAATTCCCTAGTGGCTCTCTGACTTTTCAGTACCTCTCAGGCTGCAATCTGGTTGCAATTACACACCAGAGAGTTCCTTGGGTAAGGGAATTCTAAGGAATGCAAGTTTAGGTGCACAAACTTACCTAGGTCCAGGGGTGAAAAGGATGTTTGAACCGACCAAATACTGAGTTGTGCCACTTTTTTCAGTTTGGTCAAATTCTTTTGAAAATATGATGACTATACTAATATTAAGAGAAGAATGTATAAGGCTCTCCTGCTTTATCTTGAGACATATCCAGACTCCCCCGTTGCTATACTCAAAAGTCAAAATAAAGACTTCATTAGTACTAATATTTTCTAACACATCTACAGGGAAAAAAAAAAAAAAAAACGTCATCTGAAAGTCTACCATTTCCAACATTCTATTACAAATACTGATGCTTCTGCCTACTTTGTACTTTTGCCCTGAAGAAAAAAAAAAAGCAAAATCAAACAAAAAAAAAAAAATCCCTCAGATCTGTGATTCTCTTGAGGCCATGATTTCCAAATGTGAATATTATGCCCACTTGAATATACTTATCAAGAGTGTGATTAAGTAAGTGTCATTGTGGTTGCAAGCAACAGTAAGGATGCTTTTGAGGTGGTGGTGGGGAGTGAACGGAAATTTCTTATTTTTGCTTCAGATAGCAGTATTTCCTTATTTATTCATAGAATATAAGGGAGCTGAACTATTAAAGAAAGTTTAGGGATTTCAATAGAAAGACAAATAAGGAATTCTTTCTGATAAGAAATATAACTCAGTTTGGATTTTCTTTCCTAAAGTGAGGCTTTCATGTCCATTTTTACTTAATCCTTATAAAGAAGGTGTTTTTATATGACAGAATATTCAGGAATATCTACTGTACTTTAATTTCATGTCTGGATTTAACCCAGGTTGTTCTTTTTATGTTAGATATTTAGAATACAGAACACTAAAAAACCACCACTTTCTAATACTTTTGGTTTTGTCTCCATTGGATATTGTGTGATAATTAACAACTGCTCACACAACAAGACTTTGTAGATTTTTTTTCCCAAACCGTAGTTTTGTGGTGATCAAGTTCAACCTTGCCAACCACCTTGCAGAGAGTAGTAGATATAGTTGTTCCAGGATATGCTAGTTGGCTTCCAGGTCTGAGAAGATCTCTTTAAATGTTGCAGTGCAGGGATATGCAGAAAACTTCATATGGTAGCTGTCAGGTGTTTCTGGTTCCTGTCATGTAGCATCAGCCAAAAACAAGCTTTCCTTATCTTAACATTAAAAGCATGAGCTTTTAACAGATGAAGCCTAAGAAGCCTTTGGGTTGTCTACATGAGGCTTTCTCTAAGCCCACTTGCAGGCTGCTATAAATGTCCTGATCAAAGTGTCCTGTCTTCCTTGAAGGAGAAGTGGGATTTCACATAACCACACCCTAGAGCTTTGATGCAGAGAGATTTTTACATAGGCTGTTAACACATAGGCTAATTTTACCTCCTCAGAGCAACAGGGTGGATGAAATAACTTAACAGTTATTTTTGCCCCTTAAATTGGTGACAAGAAAATCATGCTGTCATGAAGAAGGAAAGAGAAAAGGACCTAGAGTGGTAAGAAAGGAGCAGCATGAAGGAAATGAGCAGAAAAAAAGAAAAATCATTTGATCTGAAGCTTCCAAGAAATTCCCAGACATAAATGAAATTGAGCATGAAAATAAATGCACAAAATAAGAAGAAAATTCTGTTTCACTTAAGTTTGGGTCACTGAAAAAGTGTAAAAATTGAGGGAATATAATCTATTCGTGAATTAGATTGCTTTTTCCATGGCTATCATAGGATACTGCAGCCAATGGAGTCTAATAAACATATTCTAAAATGTGAACTGGTTTAACCGAGATTGTGCACATATACGACCTCTCTCTAAGCAATCATTTTAGTGCTTCTATCCAGTTCTTAATTTCAGTGGAGACTGAAATTCTACTTGTTTCTCTCTTGAAGACTCATGAAGAGTTTTTACTCTTCATGAAAATCCTGTGCTTCCATTCTCAACATATGCAGATGCAGAACTAGAATATTACTAAAGATATGTATTTAGGTGTTCAGCATACCCAAATTTGACCCAAGTGAGATGTATGGTTTCTGAAATCATATGCATGAAGCTTCACTGAATAATTTATGTTGTAAGGACTCTAGTCCAACCACTTGCTCCAGCAGGGTCAACTCTGAGGTCAGCTCAGGTTGCTTAAGGCTTTATTTAGTTGAGTCTTGAAAACTTCCATGGATGGGGATTGCACAGCCTCTCTGTTCAACCTGCTATAGCACATGACTATCCACAGGGTAAGAAAGCTTTTCCTTATAACAAGTCAGAACCTCATCTCTTTCAGGTTGTGGCAACTGTTTCTTGCTTTCCTACCATGAACTTAAATAGAATGTGCAGCTCTGTGTTCTTACTAACCCCCTTGTGCTGGAGTACTGTTGTTATGTCCTGCTGATCCATGCTCAGACTGAGCTAAACTGAGAGCTCTGATGAGCTGATTCCATCAAAGAAAAGAAGCAGATTGTGGTTTTCCAGTGCACAACATATCAAAAGTTATCCCTGGTAGAATAGAGCTCTGGAGTACTCAGCTTTAATGCGAGAGTATAAAGAGAACCTTGTGGTTTTCAGATTGTGAATTATTTGACATTATCAGTCTCTCTGTACAATGCTTTGCAGAGTTATCACTGGTGATTAATATGGTCCTTGGATGGCTGAAGGCGGGCAAGTCGGGAGATGATGACCGTGACAGGGGGCCATCCGCGACAGGGACCGCGTTGACGGATGACGTGGGCCTCACGATCCCCGGTGAGGGCATGCCGTCCCATTCCCGCCTAGGCTGATATGATCATGACCCACCCTGGGGGCCATATCCTCACCTTCCCAGGTGCTGGGAGCCTCGCCTCTGCTCGCCGGAGGTGCGCCGAGGGGATGGGGCCTTCACCCCTGGCCTGGCAACAAGGTTGTCCTCCTCGTCCGTCAGCCTCCCAACTGAGGGGAGCACCGGTGCCTTCCCCAGAAGCCTCACCCGCGGATCACTAATCCCTAGCGGCTACCTGCAAGCCCCTCTGGGACAAAACGGAAAATGAAATACTAACGGAATAAATTATAGGGTCCTGGAGGGTGACTTCCGGCACTGGGGGAGATGCCACAAAGAAAACCACTACACAATAGTGAAAGTGGGCAACATTCCAACTTTATTAACAGAAGATTTAACTTTTATATCAAACACGGTAGGAGGGAGATGGGATGAGGGGGAGCCACCATTGGTGGGGGCCACTGTCGATCACTCCCTATTGGTGGTGCTCCGTGGCAGAGGGTTCTGGTTGGTCAGAGCTATTCGCTCTGACCCCCTCCACCAGGAGTGCCTGGCCCTCACCTCCACACTGCCAGAACATTCTATGTGTGTTGGATGTGATGAGTTTCCTGGTGCCCTGCACACTGCCCAGTCATGCCAACCGGCCCGACTGAGCGTATGTGGGCACCGGGGTCATCTAGGGGGCAGCCCGGGGCCCCCCATTATCCCCAACAGATGGCATTATAATAAAATATTAGTAGTAATAACAAATATTTGTTCTGTTTAACTGGTCACAGTAAAATGAGGGGAGAGAACAGTTTTGATTTTATAGGATATTTTTCACTGCAATCAGATATTCCAGTCTCGTAGTAAATTTTATTTAAAACACAGAAAGTATGAAGAAGTAAGGTGCAACTTCTGGTTCAAAAGAAGAGACAGAATTCCACTCTGTATCACAAAAGCCTCTATTTCAGTTGCCATAGTTTCAAGCTTGACCCTGGAACAATTTTGGGCTGTGCCAAGTCTGTCTGTCACACAGGGGTCTCTAGAAAATCACAACAGGTCAAGTCATACTGTTTGAAAGCCAACATTGCCCAGTAGCTTTGGCAACTGTTGTCTATCAGTAAACTACCCAGACTACTGTGGAAATCAAAAGCTGATATTATTAGCAGATAAGTACTTTGAATGGCATTTGTTGAAGTTTAATTTCTCACTATAAGGTCTTGCCAATCATAAATTCATAATTTACCCCAGTCAAACCTCTCTGTGCTCTTTTTCATTTTGGGATATGTCTTAAGAAATCAGGAGCACAATTTTACTTCCATCAAGATTTTAATCTCTTGAATGGTAAATTATTTCTTGACAGTACGTTTCACAAAAGGTATGAAGAACTACATTACTTCAAAGTAGACTGATCTATGCAACAGAAATCCATAAGAAAAAGGACAAAATACACATTTTCCGGAGGTGCAGCTTGAAGGACTATTTGAGTGTAAGAAGAAACAGGCTGGAATATATTTCCCTGATCCCACTGTATAGCAGCAGTCCGGGAGTTAAACACTACTCATCTCTTCAGGGTCATGTTTTCAATGAAACAAATTCCCACAATCCTTTTCAGGCACGGTAATGATTATCAAGACACTAAAAATGCATTTGCCCTCATTAGGAAATTGAACTATCCTATCTACAAGCCTGAAATACTAGTTGCTGGAATGTGGAAAATAATTTGCATGTGCCAAAGAGAGATGAGGGAGTTTGTATGAGTCAATAGGAGAAGCACTGCCAGCTTGCATATCTTAACCCAGACTGAGTCACACTGAAATCCTATCCACAGCTTTTTAAGAAGCTCATTAGAAAGTCATGGGCAACTGAAGTGCTCTAGCCTCTGCCAAGGCTTACATCATCTCCACAGCACCAGTGGAGAGAGTGACCTATCCATCCATAAATGAAATTGAGAAATCTTCTCCAACTCACATAGACTGTTATATTTTACTGATAATATCATAATCCAATAACATAGCAAATGCAGACACCCCTTTGGAGCTGCATGTCAAGGTACCGCAAGGGGATGACCCACGATATGGGCAGTGCCAGTGACTGATGAACACAGTCCCACAGGTGGTACTCTGCTGGAGGAGGTAATGGGGATCCTCAGTGGGCCCAGGACCAGCAAGTGATGTACAGGATTAGGATCCATCAGGGGACACTGCAGGGAGCAGCAGGAGACAGGGCCAGAGAACTGGGAACATGAGTAGTCCTATTGACAGATATGCTTCTATCTCTTTCCAAGAAAACTCAGACTTCAGTATAATATCCTTCTCCCACTACTATGCAAAATCCTTCTCACATGCCTATCTAGTTATTGGATCTGCATGCTAACGTGTTCTTTCTGAATAAATTGTTTTGCAGTTCTGAAGTTTAGGGTTCTCATGATATGCTTTTAAACCCTGTAAAAAAATAACTATGAAAAACAAATAAACAAACAAACAAACAAACAAAAATTAGAACTGTGATTTCTGAAGCCTCAATTGTCCCCATGCATGCAGAACAGATCTCGGATTCTCTGAGAGCTCCCCAGAAGACAACTGTATCTCCAGTGCCTCTCTGCATTCACTCAGAGATTCAGAGATATTCAGAGCATGAGACACAGAGAAACATACTGAAGGATTCAAGAGAGTAAAATGCCACTTGGATATTTCTCATATTTGTTCATTTTAATTTTAAGTGATAAGGTGCCAAACAAAGATTAAAAAAAAAAAAAAAAAAAAAAAAAAGAGTATTTCAAACAAGTTTACTTTCTACAGGGCAGTATTCTTTTATTTTGTGCATCTACCTAAGCGTCTGCTCTTTGTCCTACATGAAGCAGCCTGTAAGACGGCAAAGCACAGTGACACCTCTACTGGTTCTCTACCCTGGGGACTTGCTTTTGCCACTTTTTGCCAAGGAGAGAGCAAACTCAGGATCATAGCTTTGGCTTGCCACTGGGGCCATATAGGGCACTAAAGGCTGCAGTGTTTTGTGGCTTGTATCTTTTCACATGGAATTTCCTGGGAATACTTTGCTTCCCAGCACAGAGCTTTATCACTGTGGTATTTTAATCTCATGTATGAAGTCATATTTTCGTTGTATCCAGCTTTGTTGATCTGTTTGACACACTTGGAGGTAATTTGAATAACTGGCTTTTAGGGTACTTAATCAGTTGTAATTCTGACTGTACATATGGAATATATTGCATCCTACTTGCCCAGCACTCTGAAAAACAAATAAACAAACAACGAGCAGCATGGAGAAGACGTAACAGGAATAAGTGAAGGCACCAGCCTAGATATAGCCTTTCAGAAGCAGTCAGTGACTTCACCTCATTTTACTAAGCAAACCTAAAACACATTTTTAAAATCAGTCCAATTCTTAGCATAAAAGTTTCTGATTATAATAATGCCTCCTGGGGTGCTCAGACTGAATACAAAAAAAAATAGTACATACTTGTTACACCTATACCCATTTTATGTTCTAGCTCCAATAAACCTGTGTAAGAATATCTTAATATAAAGAAAAACCTATTTTTTCCTTTGGATGTTCAAACACAAAGATACATTGCTTTTGAATTATTTAGGTTTTAGACTCACAGTCAAAAATAAGGAGAATCCAAAAATACTTTCTCTTTTATCAAACAATAGCACACAGCTTCCCTCTAACTCCTGATTAGCTATACTGTTCTTTGATTAATTTGTGAGTGAAATCTATAATAAATGAAAATCAATCAACTTAAACCACATGTTTTCAGAAGATAAAGTGTAAGTTGTTATTGTTTCTTTATAACTTCATCCTATGCAATGACATACAATATAAATAGTGTATAAATAGTTTTACTATTTATTATAAATAGTAGAATATTAATAATATTATCTAATCACTATGTACCAACATACTAAATAATGATGACTATCCTTACTTCTTTCAGAGTGCAGATACTAGAGTCAACATGAGAAAAAATGAAAATAAAAAGATGCCAAAACAGAGTATAACACAAAGTATATATCAAAAAACTGGCAAGCTTTCGATTCTCTCAAATTTAAGAGGTCTTTGAATTACACCAAAATAATCTTAGAATTAAATTTTTAAGAACTAATGCCAAAAAGTTTTTCCAACCCTTGTTTTTAATACAACTACATTGACACATGTTTGCTGCTAGGTTAAAATCCAAGAAACAAAGTCTAATATACAGTATAATATATAGTATAAAAGAATCACTAATTAATGCACTCTCAGAAGAATCATTTCTGTTTTTTTGAAAGACTATACTTTTTCCTATAAAGAAACATAAAAAGCAGCCTTTATAAGTATAAATCTCTAATCAACATCCTTTAATGAGAATTTCCAAGTCTATAAATTAAGAGCTATTAAGCAGGTCAACTCCTTTTGTACTTTGGAATGGTCATCTAGAATCCAATCCCTGCTCAGGTTTAGGATATTTTTCTAAAATGTATACTCTCCCAACTGATCCAGGTTGTATTACTATCGTGTCTTTATAGGAAAAAAAATATTCCTGATATCCTTCTCAGGTTCTCAGACTTTTCTCCAGAAAGACTGGAACTCTACAAATTGCTGACCTCAGCAAAACTCCTTGGCAAGTCAGTTATTGCACAACAGCTATTTCCCTTTTTCATCTAGCCCTGTTTCCCTAACATTTAATGTGCAACATCTAAATGTAAGCAATTCCAGTTCTTTCAGCAAGGCTTATTTCCACCAGAAAAACAGACAGAGAACATTACTGAATGAAGACTTGTAATACGGCTTTTGATTATCAATCTACCCTACAATACACTCAGTATCACAGTAAGCTACTTTGTTGTAGAAGTGGTGTTGCAAATCCAAATGAGGAATAAATAGTTGCTTTTCTTAATAGCTAATACATTAGAATCATTGTTTCAAACAAAATTTGAAGCCAATCTGAAGTCAATGCATATCTTTACAGAGCATCTGTGCACTTTTATTTGAGATCTGACAACTAGTTAACCAATAGAGCCCAATATTATTCTATAGTCAGTACCTGTTGAAAAAGATCCGTTATGTTCTATCATGTGAGAAATTTGTGTACTTAAGGACAGTTTCCAAGGCAGCTTTCACACAAAAGTCATTAGGCAGGAAGTCTCCAGCCATGGATTTCTATGATAGAATCTAACAGTTCTGAAGAAGCTATAATGGTCTACTGGGCCAATAATTTGCATTTTTAGTAGGGCCTAAGTATGTATTCCTCTGACATATTGGAGCTGTTATGGCTTACTGGATCAACAATGTATTTTGTAAATACTCCCAAAATAGGTATTTACATAATTTGTGTTTTTAAAAATCTGTAATTGAGTATGTACACAACAGGCTGTAATTACTCCTTTAGAACTATTATCATCTATTTTTGTGTTGCTTAAAATTGAAAAGAGGTAAAAAATATGATATTAATGAATGTGGGAGATTACATTAAAATTTTGAAAGATCAAACTCAGTAAAAATATGTTTTTCAAGCTCTTCATAAATACATGTTATTTTCAAGTTCCTCTTTTTCCATGTTCTCATAGCTAGTGCTGTGTGCTCTTAAATCTCATTCTCTGTGTTTTATTGGATGAGAAAAAAAAAAAAATAAATAAAGGTTTGTTGTGTTAAAGGCCCGATCAACACTTTAAGGAATCCGTCTTGACCAGAAGGTTTATTTTCATCATTAGTTTCATCACTATTCAGTTTCAGTAACAAATGGTTGATTGAAAGAACTCTTTAAAATAGTTCCATGAATGTAGAACGTTTAGCCCGAACAGATCTCACTTGAGCTCTGCCTTCCTGAAAATTAAGCTTCATGACTATTTATACAAGTTATTATGTGAGATATCTCACATAAGGAGCCCAAATGATAGCTCAGGGCTTTTGAGCTGGTCGAAGTTGTATGATGTTAATCCTGCCCTTAGAGCAGACAGTAAGGAGAATCCATGTCCTGTCTGTTTTGCCCTTGCTCAGGAAGAAATCAAGGCAAATAACATGGGAAATTTCAACATTTCTTCACATACTACTTACTTATTGCTGTATTTCAACTACCATGGCAACTCTAACATGCCACCTTCTTTCTGTGTTTTGATCATAAGCCAAACATGCTAATGCTATTTGCCATATTTTCTGAAACATTGTTAAACAATTTGGTTTATTTGCATATAGGATAAATTTACATATTTATCATTAAATTCTGTTCACAGATTAGAAAAATGGCAAAAGTGACTGTTAAAATTATCACATTCTCCCTCAAAGCATTTGCAAACAGTTCAGTAAGAAAACTCAAGATGTAAGATGTTGCATGTTAGTAAGAAGTGTCATGTGGGTTTTTTGGACTGAATAACTTTCCTAACCCAAAGAATTTAATTTAAATTCTACTGATGCATAAAATTAAGGGTGAATTGTTATTGTAAGTCAGATAAACAACATAGCACTAGATTTTTAGGTGCCATATCGGCAACACAGTCTTTAAATCAGCTTTCATTAGTTTTCATGGCGTTAATAGTGTCCATTAAAGATAAACTCTGTGTCCATGTAGAACATAAACCTAGGATCTAATTGAGGTTTCAGTATGGACTTAAGAAGAGTTTACAGCTAAAATACAAAATTTATTCTGGTCTTCCCTACAAGGAAGAATTTCACTTACAAAACCACATGGAAAATGAACCCATACGTGAACACAGCCGAAACCACAGTGTTTAAAATTACTACTGAATATTTATTCAGTGAATAATATGTAATAGTTTTTGTTTCCAGTTCCTGTCTAGAGTCATTGCCTCCATATCATACATGCATGAGACAAACTTTTTGCATCTGTGATACCAGTGATTTCAATGAATGAAAGTGATGAACTCATTTCAGCCACTTCTGCCATGAAGAACTGGAAAACAATTACAAATACATAGTCTTGTATTTGTTGTCCTTTTTATGCATCAAAATCACTGCATCATTAAATTACTGTCAATTCACAATCACAATTACAGAAATTACAAAAATAAAAAAAAACATTAGGAGATGCTTATCCCAATAAAGAAGCAAAGTCCAAAACAGCATTTCATGGGTTTTAGCTAAATTTGTTCCCATATTGGCAGAATGGAAGTTGGCCATGTTTCACACAGCTGTCCAATTAGAACTTCCCTAGAGTGATAATCAGTAATGAAGTATAAAGGGAGGTTAATGCTGAGCTTGGCAGAACTGTCACTGATGATAATAGATATGGGCAGCTCCATCACTCTTGAGGACAAATGTGGTTTTTGGTCTGTTCAGATTTTCTGGGAGTATATGCACTGATGTATCTATGTGCTACAATTCCCACTGACTGTCTTCAGCAGCATATTTGTGTGCTTGTAAAGCTTGGAGAGTAAGTTTAGACTCATATTAACAAATTACGATGTTCAGAGTATGCTAAATAGGAAATAGCTGATTGCAAATTGATCCAATTACAGAAGATACATTAGCAAAAATGCATGATTTCATACTGCTCATAGAGATTCCCATCATACCAATTGACTTGCGATGAAGCACTACCTCTTCTGCTCAGACCTGAAAAAGAATAGAAGGGTGTGGAATATTTTGCATGCAAACTGAAGTTCAAAACCACAGGTTGCAAACAAAACAGGAGAAAATAAAATGGAGACTGACTTTTTTGACTTTTCTCTTGGTTAAAATAAATGTAGTTTAGTGTGAGTGTATGTGTGCTTTTAAGTGCAAAAATTGTTATTTAAAAGACAGGTTCATTCACTTTTGTGCTTATACAGATGGGCATTGTGAGTGATGTAAGCATCTTTTATTTCCCACATGTCAATCTCTGCCTTCTGTCACTTACACTTTCTGTTACTGAAGTAATCTTCCCTATATGTCCCTCTCCAAAGGAATCTCCTCTGAAGTATTATATTAGGGAGCTAAATTGCTATTTCTTTTTCTTTTACTCTCACCTTGTGCTAACTATCACTGCTCACTATTTTCTCCATTTTGAAGTAGCTGAATATTCTGTTATGAAATTGAAAATTATGATAATGACAATCAAAAATACCAAGAAGAACTAATTTCTTCAATAATGTGAAACTCTCCCCTGAAATTTCCTCCTTTAACATATACAAATCAAAAAGATATTTCTTATATAAAATACACTGGAAACCTAGCAAAGTCTGTGCAAGCCAAGAATATGAAAGGATTAATACTCTTTATGTCAAAGTTATAAAAAGTTAATCTTATGTAACTTGAATGTCTTGCTAGCGAGAGTTACAGCCAAATTATGGGCTAAATTTTCATCTCAAAGAGCAGAGAATTACGGCATAAATCCTCTTCTTCTGAGAAGAGTCTACAGCAACAGTTCTCTACAGCTCTCTAGAGCAGAACTACTGATTTATCCTGGTCTTGCAGAAGCCAATAGGCAAAAGGCAAATGGACTTCAAAGAGATCTGTCTGGAAGTCTTTGTGTGTCTTATTTTGAAGTAATAGTGCTATTCCTCTTGCAGTAGAATTATCCTCAACTTCATTTCTCAACAGATAAATAAATAAATAAATAAATAAAATAGTCTTGCTTTTTCTTTGAATGTACTATGCTGGAAAATGTGCAAAATATGAGAGAATTACAAAATGAATCACTCCCTGCCAAGCTTTTGAAAAAGTTTTATGACTTTTAAGAAAGACCTGTATTTTTATGGGGGAGATTCTCTATAGAATGAAACATGAAAGTCAAGCCATATGACCATATGATATAAATTCATGATAGCAGTGCAAGGAGGGAAATAAAGGAAAATTTCCCAAACTCCTGTACTAGTCTACTGCCTAAAATATCTGTAGCAGAGAGAGAGAAAATAAAGTCCTTCCTTTAAGCAAAATTCAAATTATAGGTGAGGCTGCAGGGAAAAAAAAAAAAAAAAAAAAAAAAAAGTTTCCTTTGATTTCCTGTTTAACTTATCTCAGTCGGTATTCTCTATAGTCCAAAACAGATTCTCCCAGATGCTGCAATGCTACTGTTCAGTACCTGATGCTGTAAAATAGTTTATATTTAGTGACAGACTGCGTAATCAAAATAATTCCAACACTTCAGTCCTTGGAGGTTCATGAAGATGTGCCTTAGGATACAAAACATCCATTACTTGTAGATAATTTTACTAAGCATAATATTCTATTACTCTGCAAGAATTAATACTGAGGTTCTGAAGTCTCAACCTCTATTTAGCAGCCAATTGAACTCTTAAAGGCTTGTAATTTCCCATAGGCAGCAAGTCTTCCTTCACCAGGCAGCATTAATCTTGACATCTTACATGCAAGTAGTCAAGAACAGATGAATAACCTCAGGTTTCTAAATTCTACTGTTTCAGAGGAATTGTGGATAGGAATAAGGTAATACTTCATGAAAGAATCATGAATGTAAGTAATCAAGTGGTCAATTACCTGCATTCCTACATATCACATTAAATCATACTGGGAGCTTATAATTTAAAGTTGGAAGTAGTTCTTATGGCTTGAGTCCCCACTTAGCTTGACAAACATTTCTTCTTTCACATTTACCATGCTCCACATTTTCTTATGAAAGACACCAACACTTGGGCATTTTTTGCCTTGTAATGCACTGAAATGCACTGTAACATCCCACTGTGTCAAGTTTATATTTGGTCTAACTCTGCTGAATGATATCATATAATTTTAGGTCTTTTATCGGTGACTTTTGGTAAAAGAAAAAATATTCACCTAGATCTTTCAGTTTATACTTAACTTCAGTAAAGTAATATTTTTCCTATTTATTTGTCAAGAAGTTATTCATGAAACTACAGACATGTGCCATTGTTAGAGTAATGTGTAGTCTCCTTATATAGCAAAAGTAGTTTTTATTGGTTTTATATTCACTTTCTTTTTCCTCTCAAGACTGTTAATAAAGAATGCAATAAAATAAGAATGAATCTTCTTGTGTCAATAGTTCTTATCATGAAATTATTACAAATTTCATAATTTTCATCCAACAAATGACTAACAAGGTTATTAGCAAGCCAATTTGAAATTAAGACATATAGTGAGATATGTCTTAATTCGCTTCATTTTCTCAAGAATATCTAGGTTATCTTTAATGCTGCTGAGTTTATCAACTTCCTAGGGATCCTCTGGCCCTCTAAGGAATGGTATTTGAGATGCAGCCTTTTTGCTACTCAGTTTTCACTGAAGTGCACTCAATCAGAAGGTACTTTCTGAAAGAAAAACACAGTTTATCTTGACCTCTAAGTTACTAAAGAAATCCCTATGCACTACCAAAGATTGTTGCAAAACTGACATTGACAAAGAGTGCAGTGCCAGTTCCAAAATGCACTATCCATTCAGCTGAATATATTTGCATAGATTTAGCAGTTTTGCATACATTGCAAAATGCATTTGTGTTGAAGTTTGTTCTCAAAAAATATATGTTTTCTACAGAGTGCATACACCTAGCAAAAGCTACACTCTATACAACTCTATTCCTTGCATTTTAGCCCTTTTTTTGATCCCTTCCTTCAAGATGATTATAAAGTGACAATTTAAGACTAAGCCTTTTTCTTCCGATCAAGACTAATATTACTCTAGTACTTCATGTTGCAAGAGTTCCTTCAAGCATCAGGGAATTCATAAGCACTACCGAGACAAACACCATGCTGCAAACTATGTCACCAAAATGAAATTGGAAAGATAAACAAAAATCAGGTATCAGAAATTAAGGGCTAGATCAAAGAATCTTTTGGTGAAATGATACAATTATGCTACACAGGGAACCTAACAGACCTTATGGGTATAAATTCTACAGTTTTATGAAATAGAAGTTACAAGTATGAAGAGAACATAGTAGTAGAATTATGAGATAGCAGAAATATAAATTGGCTTTTGTGAAAGAACTGATACTTATACTAATATAGTACATGTTGCTTCTCAAGCTTACTGGATAACAAATTTTCTAGGAACGGCAAAATGACGGAGAATAAGAACATACAGCTTACAGGCCTTGTTGGAAAGGATTATCTATTCAAACCTTTTTTTTGTACTTCAGAAAGAATTTTGATAACAAAAGGAATATGTTTAAAAAGTGTGTGAAGTGTGTGGCAGAGCAGTTTAGGGGATGCTAGAAGGTGACTTCCACACATGCCATATTCCCAAATGAATGAAATTTGGAATTATATTTCTCCTGATTGAGAAGGAGCTACCCAATAGAAACTACAAGGAATAAACATTATTTACAGTGAGAATTTTACCATATAATCAGCTAGTCACTTCAGTGCCATATGCTCTAGGTTTCTAAAACATAAGTTTTAGTTGTACGAATAATAATGTACTGCCACTAGTATAGCACAAAGAGGGATTTTCAGGAAGGAAGTCTCTTCTGTAAGGCCACAGATATTTGTCTTTACTATTAGAATTCATACTTCTAAAATTCAAGAAGTGCATTAATATTTAAAAATTTTAAAATATCACCTTCCAAAGACTCACTTCAATGTACAGTTTCTAAAAAGAAAAAATATATATTTTTTAACACATTAAAAACTTCTGAGTCTTCGTCACTAACTCTCATCCACTAGCTCTATACTAGCTGGCAATAGATCATAGAAGTGATGTTATTCTGATAATGTATTACACTAATGTATCATCAGTGTGTCAGTGATGGATGAATAACACGTCTTTGAACAAAGATGTCAACTACAGGCATGCTTGGAAAAGGATCGGCTCCTCTCCACTCATATTCTTCTAAGTTTATTATTTTAAAACTTTATCAAAAGCTTTTGATAAGTTATTCAGCTCAAGTTATTCAGCTGGGCAAGCAACACATTCCCACATAGATGGGGAGGTTTGTCACAACACTGTGATCTGTTGATTCGACAGAGCTTCTCTTCACTTCAGTGTGAGAGACGATGGAAAGCAACTCACTTTACATATAACATATGGTGTTACATAAGGCAATAAATGTCATCCTATAGAAACGCATTACTATATTAGAAAATACAGTAACTTTTTAGAGAGTCTGAAGTTTCTAATTCTAAGGTAATTCTTTTCATTTCTTTTTTTTTTTTTTTTTTCTATACAGTTTTCCATTTCTAACCTGTTCTAACAACAAGCTTTTCTCTTCTTTATGTTAAGTAGATTTGAGATAGTGTCTTCACTTCAGACATCAGACTTTTTAAGTATTTTTACTTTTGGCTCTTCTTATTTCTGTTATATTTAATTGGGAGAGTTATAATTTAACAAAGCCACTATCTTTTCCATATCTTGTCTATTTTCCCATATCTTTTCTGTATTATTCCTATACATTTAATTTCCAGGCTCCCATAATTCCATTTCTCTTAAAAGATTTACATTTTCTTATTTTTTTTTCCTTTGGTATAGAATGACAGGTCTATACGGAATAAACATATTGACATATACAAATACACTAGGAAATATGTTCTCATCAGTTTTTAAGTGGACAACCTGGCAGATAACAAATATGATTTCTGCTAAAAATGATATCATCTAAAGTTCAGAACACTTTGCTTTGCTAGGTTGTAGCAAAGCAAAATCCTCTGAAAGGTCTATCCTATCCTATTTTGGATTGACCCATCAACATTGCTAAAATCATTTATAGGAATATTTTAAAGGAAAGATAGTTTTGTAGTTGGATATATTCCTTAGTGAGTCTTCGGGAGACTGTGATTCAATTGCTAATTCTGCTACAGATTACTTCATTTGTAATGTTATTTAAATCATTTTTTAATGAAGGCTACACATTACAATGATGACCATGATGGAATAAGGCTCTAAAATGCATAAACATATATAAAAAAGAAAAGAAAGAGTATGTGGAAGTAATTGTTTTGAGAATCTAGTTAGTATGGGAGAGATGGAAAAATCTAGGTGATTATACCAGCCTCCAATCAGCTAAAAGAGATAGTAACCACAAGAGAATGGCAAGATATCTAAATTACTTGCTTCCCTTATCTTACAGAATATGGTAAAAATTTCTTCACCACCATAATTTCTTTTTAATTTTTTTTCCCTTTAGTTTCTTAGAAGTGTAGTCATTATATTATAGTGCAGTCATACCACTATAAAATAGAGACATCTACTGCTAAAACTGAAAACACAAGAATACAAATTATTTGCAATATATTAAAGATATTTGGCAAGGGCAGTAGCAGTCAGAAATAATCATTATTGTTTATGGTATGTGTATGGAATCTTTATGGATTCTGTATACATCTTGTTTGAAAGATCCCATCTTTATGTTCCCATATCACAGGAATGAATTCTGATTATTCTGATCTACTTTCTGGTTATGCACATTGAAATATGAAGGGAATGCTGAGAGAAAACACCACTGGTTCAATAAGTCATACCAAATAAAAATAAATAAATAAAATGGAACTGGGAAAACTTTACATATTCCTACAGTGCAGCCCAGTAAGCTACTTACTGTAGAAAATATATTAAACTATCCCAAGTTTTAAGTATAGAAAGTAAAATGATTAATTAACTTTGCAAATACAATGTATCTTTATTAATGCTTAGTCTTCAATTTTAGCAGAATCTAAATGAAAAGTTACATTATATGAATAGAAAATATTCCTTAGTAATTATCTTAACTGAAAACCATTGCACCTATAATTCTATTCTCCTACCTTATCCAGTGGTATTGTCTATCAATCAGCTTTATTAAATTTGCATCACTGCAGCAAGCTTAAATTATTTAAGAGAAACCATATGTCATTTAGTTTAACATCGTTATTAAATTTAGAATCTCTTTAGCAGAACAGACATCAGATGTAAAAACTTTCTAAAGAAAGTGACATATCATTTAAGAAATACTTCTTAGGGATCATTATGAATAAGAACAATTTATTTATTCTTTTAAAATGAGCTCATTTACCTTGTATCAAAGCACCCAAATATATCACATTTTAGAAAATCTGGATATCTAGGATCAATATAAGACGTCATTTATGCTTTCTTTAGAAAACTCTGGTCTTGCAGGATGCTAAATAGTTCAAAGTAATATCAAACAACCTCTGAGCTCATTAGGAGTTAATGAAATTAGTGCTCTTTCCTTGGAAATTTCAGGGACAGAGCTATAGAGGTAAAAATTAGTACTTTCATTTTAATATATTAAAAAATATATAAATATATCTTTGATATATAATTTTTGTATATATATAGCATATTAAATATTTAATATTCAGATTTAGTTGGATTACATAAAAAAATGGATTTCCATCTAATTGATGGAGGGTGTTAAGGCTGCCTGTTTAGACTTATAAATTTCTAAAGTAAAGACAGTTATGAAATTACTTCTATTTACCAATGACCTCTCTAACAAAATTATAACCTTCCAGAGTCCAGGCACAGATAAAATATACATATACATACGCAATATACATATACACAGGGGAGTTTGCCCAAAGGTCTCCTTTTGTGCAGTGGTAATATTCATGATTGGTATAGATACACAGTATATATACACTCACTCTCTTTAAAAAACAAACAAACAAAAAAAAAACAATTTAAAGTTTGTTTTATAATCATTTCAAGAACAGGGAAGATCGAAATTGCGAGGGCAGGAAGATTTTATTTTGAATCCATGTCAATGTCAGCTCATTCTACTATGTCTTTTTCTATTTGAATGAAATTATATATAATAAAACAAGACATAGTTAAAATTATTCTGCATAGGCATTTCAACAATCCACATCATTAGCTTTCTTTTTTCTCTCTCTATATTGTAATGTGTTAAGATCAATGATACTATAAAAATAATAATGCACACTCATAACTCATTCCTAGTTTTAGTGCTAAAGGACAGAAAAGTCATGTTTAGGCAATATCTGAGAAAAGATTTCAGCATAAAGTGCTTCCCTCACTCATGCAATGGTAATCTAAGAGACAGCTTGACCAATTAAATGTCAAATAATGTGGATTTTTTTCCTAAATATTTTGGAAGACAGAATCACCTGTTCATAAAATCTAGGGTAATACAATTTTAACATCACTGCCTCCAAAAAGAGATAACCCTAAAATAACCTAACATAAATCAAAGGCCTGTCTACTTCTGTAGTTAGAAACACTAAAATTTAATCAACTTGAATTTTAAACACAGGCAATTCTACTTCTCTCTTTCCTCCACAAACAACCATTCTGTTCTTTTTAATGGGAATAAATCTGTAACTAGTTTTTCCTGAGTGTTTATACTGCCTTTTTATTTACTGTATGGAAGTAAGTTCCTTGTGCTGAACAACTTTAATGAGATAAAGTATAAATAGAGCATTACTGTACCCTAATTTGAAGCAGGTGCCTTGTAAAAAGAATATTCACTGTGGGAAATAACATTAAATAGATAATTGTACATAACATGTAAATAAATAAACTTTTGTGTTAAATATAACACAAGATTGTACATCTATTAAAAAAATAAGAATGCAGAGTCATAAACGTTGTAGCCATTCTAAGGCCTGTAGAATGGAATATACATAGGAAGATTCACTTGAATAATAACTCAAATTATGAAGTAGTTTCATCTTGTCCTGCCACCCGAGCCAGAGCTTGGGATCCCACTATGCCATCCTTTTAAAGAAAAGTGAATCCTCATTTAGATAAGTGTGAGGAATACAAGATATGACTTGGGTGGTAAACAGTTAATAAAACTGGCATTAATGTAGTGGTGCTGCATGACTAGGGCCTTAAACTTCTTGCCAGGGCTGTAGGGTTGCTGTACCAGATGCTGTAACATCTGATACTAGGATTATATAACAGGTCACACTGCTACATTGCCTGTCCAGCTCTCTTGTGGTCTTCTTTTGCTTTGGAGAGGGACTAACCTCACATCAGTGTCCATACAGTGCATGGTCCTGGGGATCCTGGTGGGCTTAGGAACCAAGGTACTGACTGCATGGTTCTCACACATGTCACTGGAAAAGGTAGGAGTAACGACTCTGTGAAACCTGCCAGTCTTCTGTGGCCCATGGTTAGGATATGTAGTCAAGGGAAAGTGCAGCATCCCTGAGCATAAATTTGGCGTCTTTGGTGTATAGGTGTGCATGTGAACATCAGCACCAGAATTTGTGTAAAAACAGAGCTATTAACTTGTAGAAGTACAAAATACAAATTTTCTCAATATTGTGGATAAAAATCTGAGAGTGCAAACATTGAGAAAAAAATAATAATTAACGAAGAAATATTTGGGATGTATGTAGTTTGAATACACCTTGTAAGCTATCCTTGCTAGAAATCCTGTCTACCTCAAAAGACATCTATGGTTGTTGACCTATTGACTAGTGGAGTTTTCTCCAGCTCATCCTGAACAATTCCTAACCTGCATTCCACAGTTTTTCTGCTGCTCTTTAAAGACCCTTTTCTTTGACAGCCATGATCTTGGGAAACAACTCACTATTATGTGTAATAACCTCCCTCACTGAACCCTGTTATACTGTACAACCTAAAACAAGCTTTGGCGATGGTAAACATTTCTACTCACATGTTGCTGCAAAGCTTTTGAAAGGAAAAAAAAAAAAAAAAACAGAAAAAAACACAAGACCTAATACATCAGCAAAATACATATTTTGATTTGACAATTCCTTGTAACACAAGCGAAAAAAAAAAAGCTAACATATTTTCATTAAAAAAAAAGTGTTTTTCAAAAATGAACTGTCAACAGCATGAAGAACTGTGAATTTGGCTTTTTGTGCGTTTCTGAGAGCTTTTGTTTTGGCATAGACTGCTATCATCAGTTTCTCTGGTTTGTGTTACAGTTGTGACATCCTCTACTGAACTGTTCTTTGATAGGAATCCACAGTAATGAAATCCTGAGGCACAATAACATTTTATGTTCAAAAATTCTGTTTTAGATTTCAAGTCTGATCTTGTGTGCCTGTTCTAGACAAAGTATAAGTTAGCCAAATAGTCCTCTCATTTCCATATGAACATGGCTACATGAGTGGGTGTAGATTGACTTAAGCTCCTCTGCTCATATGCCAAGCAGGTCAGGGGAAAATCAGCCGCAGTCCAGGAGCTGTTTAATTGCATTGATGATGCACTCTTTCTGTGCAAATGCACTGAGTCAGGCACCAGGCACAGCGCTACTAACATAACTACCTCGCTTCTAAGTGACCTGGCTTTCGGTCAGATAACTCTGGGTGTTGCAAAGTGATGTCAATTGATATTTTGATACAGGAAGACATTAAGAATGCAGACTATTAATAATAAACTTTTGGTACTGTATCGCACCTTTTCCTCTTTCTTTCCCTCTCTCACTCTCTGTCTCTCTCCCACTTTTCCAAATATGCCTCACGTAAAACAACAAGTAATACAGATTCACCACAAAATAAATCATTAAAAATCTGGTCAATCAACCTATTATGAAAATGGCTGTAAAGCTGCGGGACATTATCACGGCAGGGGAAGAATGCCCTTAAATGCTCTGGTATTAACATGTGGACTTCTATGAATCTGTGGTCTAAAAGTTATTACTGCAGATGTTCTTTGATGGGCAAATTTGCAACACCATCTCTTATACTGCATTTATCACCAGATTTGATCCTCTGAAAACAACTTTAAAGAAGTGAGAAAATGTTGTAGATTACTACACAAAACCTATCACAAAACCATTACAATGGTCATGTTCAAGTTTCCATTGGATTGAAATGACCAATTTTCTATGGCTATAAAATAATGTCAACATTCACACTATTCTCCACTACTGCTATAATTTTCTCAAGCTCTTTCCTCTTTTCCAATTATCACTGAAATAACAAAGACTATACTGTGAATATCTATGTTCATTATCTGGGGCTATATGTTATCTGTAGAATCCAGGGCACAGGTTTGGCTTCCAGGGTGAAGAGTTTTGTTACTTTTTGTTCCATAATATCAGACCATATCACTCAGACAGACGCGACACAAACCAGTGTTCTTATTATGACATAAAAGGAATAAATAATAGATACACCCTTGATACTATTCTCTGATGAGATTAGCTAATAATTTGCTATTAAAAAGTGCACACAAAGATTTCTGATGTACTTTGACGTCTTCACATCATGGCTTGCAAACTCCTTAATGTTCAGAATTACAGACAAATTAAATATTTTGATTCAGCTTACAGAGGAACAGTATTAATAACTGTAATCTGCAGGAAGGAATTCTTTACCAGATTCATGATTCTTTTCCCTCCTGTATAGCTGTATACTGGTCTTTGAAAAACATGTATCTGATGAAAAATAAGTACAAATACTTATATTTATAATTACCTGACTTTTAGCTTATTGAAAAAAACTAAGGAGATTTTCTGTTCTATGAACTAATTTCCTAAAGTGGAAATAGTTTCCCATGTTCCTATCCAGCCAGCCACCATACACCGAATCCTGAACCAATGCAATAGTAAAATTGATGGGTATATCAGCTCTCAGGCAAAAAGTACTTATTTGGAGTTTCATTATGGGACAGAAGGCCGCAACTTGAGCATTTTTACCTAAGAGACTTACTAAGGATAGCATACCAAACACGAGTCAGTGAAGTTAGTCTTTATCTTATACCCTTTCCTCCATGTGAGCCGCCTCTAGACTTGCCCCTATAACTCAGTCCTTGGTGTAGGCTCATCACCCCTGCTGTGATCCTATATATATTGCAGAACTACACAACTCTCCTGGGCAGCGTGCCACCCAAAATTTGCTTAAAAGCCATGTTTCCAATATTTAGGTGAGTTTTGTCAGAGTGACTTGTACTAGAGAGCAATGCAGATATAGGAACATTAATGCAAGAAAGGCAAAATTCAATTCACCATTCAACAGAACATGGGACATGATTTTCTGCTTTATTCCTGTAGCTTTGTGTTCAGGGTCAGAGAGCTTCTCGTCTGTTCAAGCGTGGACTTTCTCTGGATCAAACAGCCATGACCAGAAGAAACAGGAACCTGACCACTTCTTGGGCTATCACACATGTGACAGGTTATCTGAAGTTAGTGTAAAAGGTAGGAAAATAATCTCTGCAATAGTAGTTGGAGGTGCTGCCTGAGGACACCTGTGTTGTCACAAACAGAACAATCAATAAATATCAGTGCAAGTTACTGTACGGTGCTTGCCTTTTTCTTTCTCTCACCATAATGTTTAAAGAAAACAAGAAAGAAAAGGACTCTTGTTACTACCAATTGTCCTCTTATGTTCTAGTAAAGATTATAAAATTTGTAGGAGGGAAGGGAAGGAGGAGAGAGGAGAGAAAGGAAGAAGGAAGTGGAAACAGTCATTCATTATTATTCATGATTACTCCAAATTGATATTCTGACTTTAGGATCTGTATCCTAAATCCAGCATTTGTACTTTACATGCTTAAATCATCATCCTGATCATAATCTAGAGGACAAAAGCTGAAATTACTCATCCAGTAGGTTAAAAAACAGACTATTTTATTAACTTTAAAATATATTATCATCTTATTAAAGGAACCTTTTTCTGGTTGTCCCATTAGGCAAAGCATATTTTGTAAGGCTTGTCTTTCCTCTAGACACAGTAGCAGTAACTTCTCTCTGCATAAATAAAAATGAGTATATATTTAATAGACTTCTGTTTGAAAAGATTTGGTCAGAAGTTTAATGTGTACTTCTGGATGGCAAACTAAACTCTTGTTTTCCCTTCACGAGAAACTTTTTTCCGAAGACGCTGTTCAAATAAGCAAAACTAGGCGGTTATGATCATGTATAATACGGTCACAGTTCTTGACAGTTATACAGAGGTTATCTGAAAGTGTTTTTTCTGCAACTTTGACCTAAAAATTGTGAAACAGAATTCTGAATTTCTATAAATCTCAAAAATTAATTATTATTCAGACAAAACCTTCACATGAACTTTTACTTTGAATCATACAGTGTCTTTTAATATTAGCTCATATTTTTTAATTAAGATATGTAAAATATATGGAATTTCACTAAGTGCCTTTCAGGAAACTTTGATGATAATACAAAATGATGCAATGGAAAGTCTTTGGTTTTAATAACTTCAAAATGATATTATTCTGGGGTACATTGCTGAGGTCTTGATTCATTTTGTAGAGGAGGGGAGGAAGATAGTATTTTGGTATTGTTAATTAAGATGAAGATTCTCATTAACAGAAGTAAATGTTAAATGGCCCAAGGGAGTGCATAAATAATAGGTTCACTAATAAACTGTGGTATATTGAAGCTGAGGAAAATAACTTTAACAATGCTTTTGCAGATTTACTAATTGCAATAGCTTCCAGCAGTGCCAGATCAACCTGCAAAGAACTTAAAGTACCATTTATTCTCTTTTCAGAAGTGCTTCAGAATAATTATGTTATTTGAACCAGAGCTGCTCAAACTGTTTATTAAAATGAAAAAAAGCAAAATAGTTGGTGTAATACCGTGAACTCCTGGTGTCTAGAAATCTTTCTTTCCTAAAAGAGCTGTACTGAAATGAAACGAATTAATACATTTACATTTTATTCTAATTAAATATAGCGGTTATCAAGTGCTTTATTTTTACAGCAAGATGACTTTGCTCTTATGAGAGTTATCATGTGGGAAACAGCATCACTCATCAGTATATCTTGTCTTTCAGAATGACAGCTCTATAAAAAGTCAATGTTATGCATAGATCTATGCATGATCTGTGTTTTGAAGTATTTTTATTCTGGACATGTGAAAACACAGTACTATAAACAAGCATTTAGCACAGAAAGAGTGATTAAACACCGGCAAGCTCAAGATAAAAAGAAATCATAGAATCATGGCTTGATTTTAGTTGCAAGGAATGTTTGGAGGCTGTCTGGTTCAATCCTCTGCTCAAATTTAGATCATGGCCTCGACCAATTTGAAAATATCTATAGACGTTTTCCATACGCTCTTCCATTAGCTTCATTCAGTGCTTAACTACTCTCCTAATGAGCATTTTCTCCTCATACATCAGTTAAGATTTTCTCTTTCTATAGCTTAAGAATATTGTCGCGTCTTTTCACTTTGCATCTCTGAGAGGAGACTGCCTCTGTCTTTTGTGTAACTCACCACTGGGTATATGAAAACAACAATTATACCTCCACTTCGGCCTTCTTGTCTACTAATGCAGTCCGATATGCAGTTAGCCTTCAAGCGACTGAAAAAAAATGCTATGTTTATTTGATGGAAACATTTAACTTTCCTTACTACTGGTCCCAACTTTTTGAAACAATAAGACATTTAAAGACATGCATGAGCACAAAACTTATTTCCTTCCAGTAACTTATCTCTTCTATGTGTTGTGGTGAGTACTGGAGCAAACTTTTCCTCTTCACATGAGGTTTGCTTTCAGGGCAATGGATTAATAATTAATAAACATGCTGCTTCCTAACTTACTTCGCATATACTGATAATCATGTATAATCCATATAACAGCCCTGTATTTTTTTCCAGCCTCTCATCACCAAATTAATAATCCCATTCTATCTACTCACACTTCTCACACTTCAGAAATATCTATTGTCTACAAGTTCTCCAACATCTTCTTGAAAGATAAGCAAGAAAAGCAAGTTTACTTATGCTTTTTTGTATGAATGGACACATTTTAGAAACTGTCTTTTATGAATTAAAAATGATTGTCAATATATTTTTTTCTCTAGTTCCTGTCATATTTTTTTACACTAATAGTTTGTAAGAACTATCCAAAACATCTCATTAACCTGCTGTTCCTGGTTAGGAATGTAGGCTCAGTCTGTGTCCTACATTTTCCACTGACAGGAAACCAGAAAAATCAAAAATAATTGAAATTATTTGAAATTACCTTTTCAAAACTGAATTTGTTTCTCAACCATACAAATATTCCTTTAATTTGATATGACGTTCCTCTGATCCTTAGTTTAATCCATTCCCTTGCACTTGATATAACCTGTAAGACTTGAATACCAACAGTAGTGCCAAGATCCTGAAAGGCAGGTATGCATAACAACGTTTAATTGAGTAGGTCATTTGGGTATAATCTCTAACCATTATTCAGGGGCAAGCTTAAGATAAACTTAAGAATGATAATGAAATCTAAACAGAAATGTTGATGGGACATCTAATATGACATTTTCAAAAGCAGATGGAAATGGTCGAATTTTGTTTCCATTACATTAACAGCTTCTTTTTGATGCTAAATTATTATGGAGCAGAGCTAGGATTATTGCTGATAGCTTTTAAATAGCTTTCCATTTTCTGTTTGATATTTGCACACTCTGCAGATAGCGTGATCATTTATGTACAGCTTCATTGACGGTAATGAAACTTAAAATGATTTTAAAACTATGGGAGGGGAGATCAGAATCAGCATGTAAACTTTACTTTGAAAGGTGGATTCTTATCTACTGGGATTTTTTTAACGTAAATTCCATTAGGATTTTCACATGAGTGTACTGGAAAACTAGAAAACATATAAAGAACAGAAAACAGAAAGGTTTTCATCTGTCTACAGGATAGCTATCCATAGGATAGATTAAAAAGTGTTAACAACAACAACTTGGCAGATGTAAAGGTATCCACCTTATAAACTTACAAATAGTGGTGTTTATCAATGATGTTTCTCAGCTATGTATTCCAAATTTTGGAGATGAGATTTTTTCTATGTCATTAGCTCCACACTTTTGATATATTGAAATGATTTCATAAATGTATGCAAGAGGTTTCTTTGTTTGTCTTTTTTTTTTGACAGTAAACTGCTATAAAATATCTGTTACTCTGCTCTGATGAAACTGAGCCAGGTATACCTACACCCAGGCTTTTAAAGAACCTACACATTTCAAATGTCAGGCTTTTAAAAGGCCTACTCATCTTTCACTGTCAGAACTGTTCTGTTTTACACTTTCTTATCAAATCTGTTCTCAATTCTCTACTATAGAAAAAAAAAAGGATAATCAAAATTGAAGTGCAGAGTTGAAAACAACCATAATCCTCATTACACAGACACCTTTGGATATCCTTGAACTCTTCACTCAATCAGGCACTATTTTGAGAAATAGTAAGGAACAAGTGTTAGTTTAGATTCCATTAAAGAGTGCATCTTTCTTCAGCAAAGCAGTCAGATACTTCTACATTTCAAATGCATGGCTATGCCTCATTGAGGTCAATAAGGAAACACACAAATAAGGTAATCACATGATTAAATATTTTCTTAAAGAGGATCTCTTATGGTCTCTCCTTACGCTTTCATAAACAAACAAAAATAACTTCACACCTTGACATTTCATTTGTTGTTTCAGCCTTTATTTGTCCCTGTTTGCTTCTTTGTAGTTGTTGTTTTTATGTTTTGTTTTTTTCCCTTCAGGGTGATAGAAACAGAAGAAATAAATAAACCTTAATCATGACTGCAGACACCTACATACAGTTTTGTGCTGAATCACACTGTTTAATCAGGAAGCATGGTGGAATTCAGGTTCAGAGCACATTTTCCTTATCATAAAATAATCATGATTTAAATTTTGTGGCTATCAGGTAGGTATCTATTGTTGGTGAAGTCCCTTATAGCTAATTTACTGTATCTGTGCTGACTCGATAGCTACTCCGAAAAGCTGAATCAGTTGAATCATTAACCATTAGAACTTTTCCATTAAACCTGATTTTTTTTTCGCTGAGTGGGAGGAAACCCTGATCTACAAATATCTATCTTTGCCTTGTTCAGCATGGAATCTGAAGAAGACTCATATCTGTCCCAACCCTCTGCTTCAGTTCCAAACCCAAGAATATCAGCAGTCTCTGGCAACTGGGATTAACAGGATTCACATTGTGATGAGACAGGTTAATTGTAAAATATTTTGTGTTGCTGACTCTTGAAACAACAAAGAAAGCAATTAATGTAAACGAAGCTGAAGAAGCACCTGCTGTGAATGTTTTGAGAGTGGTCTTTTCCAGGCAATTAATTCAATTGCCCAAAATGTAAATATATGAGGAGGTAAGAGTAGAGGAATATGAAAACACATACAGTTCAAACTGCTCCTTTTTCTGCCAAATATTGAAACGTGCTGAGGCAGATTCCCCAGCTGCTGTAAATTGTACACTTCACTGATTTTAGCTGATAGTTTTGCCCTTTCATTACGTGGCTAATTCAGTTGTCCACACACAGGATGTAAGTAGGAGTAGAGAAACAGAAACTTGCGTGGAAGAACTTACCAACACTGTAGATTTCTGACCTTTTTGTATTAAAATGAACACAAAGCGGTAGGGTGCTGTGTGTGCCCTTATTATTATGTGCATCCTTTTTTCATCTTCAGAAAGGCACATCATGTATAATTGGAACAGAGGAGCTTTTCATAGGTCACTTACTCCATCCTCCTGTCAAGACAAGAGTTGTGATAAGTGAAAAATTCAAAGCAGAATTTTTATCTAACAGCATAAAAATCCTAAATGATGCAGTCTCCACAGCTCCAACGAAAAGCTAGGGAAGCAACTACTGTGTCAATAAAACACAACACAAGTCTGGTAAGTGGAAGTTTTTCTGCAAATTTAATGTGAACAGAATGCACTGATAAGAAGATTACGGATCAAATCAATGCATAATTCAAACCACTAAACCCACTGGAAAAAAAAAATAAAAAAGAAGAAGCAGAGAGAGGGGTTACATCTCTGTCTTGATGATGTAATTTCCATGATTTTATTATTTTATTTTATTTTATTCTGTTTTTTGTTTGTTTTTAGAAAGGTGTTGTTATGAGTGTCTTTTTTAAAAAAAATGGCTTTTGATTATTAGGCATTTGCCTAATAATCAAATCTACATAGGTGCTTCAAGAGTCACTTGTGACTTCAGTGTCACAAAGGTGGGCACAAGGAATGCAGTATGTCAGCAACCTAAGCCCTTCTGGAGGTTTGAGGATGCAACTGCGTCCTGACCCTCCTGCGCAGGACCTCCCAAGGAAGAAAAGCTGTTAATATACTACAGAGATATGGACATTTTCAGGTTTCACATTTGTTCACTGTGTTACTAGTACCACACCAGCATTAGCCTTTTAATTAAAACGACATAAACACAGACTCCAGCATTTGAAACCAGAAGAAAAGACCCATGGGAATGAATGGAAAGCACTTTTAAACAACCTTAAACATTAGCTTTTTGACAAACAATGTTTCAATTTGTCTTAGATCTCAGTTCAGCCTTTCCCATACCAAAAGTATTACAACCAGAAAGTCTTTTGAGTCCAGGTTGCAGTAGACAAAACATTTCTTTGAAAGAACACCTTTGCTATTCACTACTCCATGACTTCTGTTTCCTTCCTTCCTTGAAAATGTCTTGTTGCAGATATTGCGCTGATGAAAAGTAATGTCACAGCACACAATAGTCTATATGATGAACTTGAAATGTGATGTTTTCAGCAAGCTGTCTTGAATGTAGCGATTAAAATGCCTTTTGCAGTAGCTTTGGTAAGAACCAGCAAGAAAGCATATGAGAAAGTCTCAGTACATTTGCTACACTGTTAGCAGTCTTCAGCATAACAGCCTAACAGTTTGCAGGTACTTGTCTCTACCAAGATGCATCAGGTCAGATGCAGATTCAAAGGTCCCCATAAAGAGTTGTGAAGCTTTTACCAGAAATGCTGACTTGGAGGAAGATTCTGAAGACAAGGTTATACAAGCTATCCTCACTGCCTGTTTCTCTCTTCCTCCTCTCGCGCACACACAAGGTCTTTAAGACAATTAATTGTCTCTCTTCAGCATTTGTAATCCATCCAAAGCCCTACCTCAGTCTCCTCTGCTGACTGGATAATTCAAACTATCTGTGTTCTTCATAAACAAACTTCTGCCAGCTCTCCACAGAGGGAATTGTCTCTTCACTGATTTCTCCACTGCCTTTGAAGCCACCAGTAGGGCTCTACAAAAAAGAAACACAAATAGAGGTGGTGTAGTCTTGTCCTTTTTTATCCTATAGTTGCTGGTTAGTACAATCCCTTTTTTGTTAAAAGGACCTGAAATCTGTATTTACTATCCTTCAACAGAATGCCTTGCTTACCAGACACAAGATTCTTCTTTTATTTATTTCCTCTCCCCATTGCTTTATGATCTGTTTCGTTTTGCATAGAAGAATTACCTATTTTTTAGCCAGGGAATGGATGTTTATATAGCAGGCAAACCTTGATGAACCAGTGTTGGCTCATATATATCTACTAGCTGTTTTGATGTTTAATAGAAAACAGTTTATTAACTGGAGTCTTCTTGATGAGTTTAACAGTACTGCAGCTTAGCCTTCTCCTGAATTCAGCATGCTTAGAGAAACATCTGCTTTAGGTACAGCACACTGGAAGACTGGTATTGCAAAACTGGTGTCTGGAGGTCCATAAAGCGCTGAGCTACCTTTTATTTTCATAGCATATGAGAAATAAAGTGAAGTGCAAATTATTGTCATCTTGAATTAAACCCTACAATAATATTTGCAATGAATCCAAAAGTTTTTAATTATAATCCAAGTTTGGGGACCTGCACCAAAATGCAGAACCAAAAAATAGATAGCCAAGATTGGACTTTTTTAGGAATATGATTCAATTTCTCTCTGGTGCTACTGCCTATTCCTACAGGTGGCTCACAGAAATGAAAAAAGTGGAAACATGGTAAATTAGGCCAGGTATTTTTTACATACAAAAAAGTGGTCACATGGTCATACATAAAATGGTCCCCATACAAATTCACAGGAGAGTGTATGACAGGGTCTACTTCAGCTCTTCCATGTCCACTGATTGCCACACATAACAGCATGGTTGACAGAAGCTTTGAAATTGTCAGCAATTTGTCTTTACCTCTGTTTTTAATACAGAAACCACATCTTGCAAGTTTTGTACAAACCGGCTCAGAGGCCTGACTGGGAATCACTCAGTTCCCTGCGAGTGCATAGGCAGGGGCAATGAGAATCAAATTATCACAGATCCCAGATATGCCCAGAAGAGCACTCAGTGCTGGGAGCAATTAAAAAGAACAGTTCTGCTACTCTGTACTGTCATCCCACACATTGACAAGTCTTTGAAAGCAAAGAATAAAACTCCTCACACATAATTAGCTAGCACAAACTCATGAAAGAATTAAATATAAAGTGTTCTGCTCAAAGACATGAGCATCAATCTACAGTTCATTGCATCACCACTGATTTGAAAATGCAGAAAGATAAGCAATTTATACCATCCACCCACACAATCCTTAAGGGGCAGAGAAGATGGTCTCAGACCTTTTTATTTCTTTATTTATTCAGTTATTTATTTTTGATCTGGTTAGCTTAGCTTGATTAAGGCAGTCCCAAGCAGAATATACAGAAATAAAAAGACTTCTAAGAGCTAAATTCTTCTGGAAGTTAAGTGAAGCATTTAACCAACCATTTAAGATATGAGGAGATGACCTTTACTATGATAAACAATTTTACATGTTAAAACAGTCCAGCTTATACTTTGGCTTACTAAAGCCAACATTGGAAACATTCCAGTGGGATAAATGGTTTAAATAACTTCACTCTTTCTGCTCCTAACACAGTAAATATTATTAATTTAACAATACCGATGTAGCCTCTACCTTTGGGGGATTTGCTACTTTCTAGAATGGGAATTTTACCTTTCTGTTTTAATTCACCTGTCATATGCAAATTTCAGATACAAACTGTTGAAACAGAAGGTGAACATCTTTGGGAGACTGCAGAAGGGTAATTAGAGGTACATTTTGTCCCTAAATGTTGCTATGTCTTATCTGTCAGTAGAAGCCTGCATAATTTTCCAATAAATATGCAAGATGATCAGCACTGGTTGAATGAATTAGAGAAACAGAAGTGCCACACTCTACAATCAGTTTGTTTTTCATTTGCTGTATACCTGTGGTAACAGCATTTATAATGTAGGTGGTGTATTTTGGTGGAGTGAAAAAAAAAAAAACAGTAGTTCTTTTTGAATCCTGATAGCATGTTTTCTGTTTTCAGGGTACATATTCATCTGGTAGAAGTTTATAATTATTTTAACACAAGGTATTCATATTTTATTTGAAATTTAAATTCTTAACTACATCAAAGGAAACAAGATCAAGGTCATAATTTATACTTCTGGGGGAGATGGGTTGGCAACTGACTCCCATGCAGGGGTACCTGAGAGCATAATGTGTTCATCCATATAGACATGCAGTAATTCTTCACATGGACTGTGTTTAATTTTTGGAAGTGGATTTTACAGTTGGATCTAATAGATAGATACTGCCACATGACTTTCAACTTGTCTATTTTTCTTTGATTCCTAAAGGAATATAAGATATACTTTATATATATATATATGAATGTCTTTACAGACACTATGAAGATTTCCCATTATTCTCCAAAGATGCAAGATTCTTTACTTATTTATTTATAATGAATTAATTTAATTCTTAAGTGAGGACCATGAATTATCAGGGTCATCCATGTCAACAAGATCTTGTCTTCTATTGCCCCTTGTCTTCAATGTGGCCCCTTGTCTTCAATGTGGCCCCTATTTCCACCATAACAATGATAATTTTGTTTCCAGTGAGAACAGTTCATGAACCCCTGGAACAATTTACAGGAAGTGCAAGAAGATCAGAAAGAGAATCAACACGTTTACTTATTTTCCTCTATGAATTTCACAAGAGGCTATTTGTTCCTTCTCAAGACACAGTTCAGAATTATGCAGAGCAGAGAGTCTGACTGGACGGGAGCAAGAAATCAACTTGATTTACCACTGCTAATATATCCTGGTGACAATCATTCTGCAAAAGATCACGAAAAAAAAGAAAGAAAAATGGAACATATGATTACTCTCTTTTCTGAATAGAAACATACCGAAGTTCAGCCTGCACTTTCTTTTAGCAGGAGTTCTCAACAGAGCAGTCCTCAGATTACTTTCTTTAAAAATCTAACATATAGCTCAGTAGGTTATTCAGCATCACAGTTTTCAATCATTTTGCTTAGGGGAAGATCTCAGCCACCAAATCTTGTTAAAGAATCCCCCTTTTCTTTTCTTAAAATACCCAATAGCCCAGCCCAAGTGGGAAAACGATTACCTCAATGCAAAGATGAAAATAAATCATATAAACCCTTTTGACCCCTCAGCACTTTTAAACTCAGACATAGTAGAGAGTTATCTGCAAAAGATCCTCCTTGAGGTTGTACCAGAACATTTTAATTAGAAGCATACTGAAATAATGTTCTATCAAATTAGACTGGACTAAAACTTACGCTATGCGCCAATTATAAAAAGCTAATTGCAATTCCAAAATAAGATTAACGTATATTAATTTTATTGACAAAATAACAAATACAGCTACTTGTTTATGTATTTTAGTTAATTAAGTCTTTGTAAAAGAATCAATAGCCTCTTAAGAAGTTTTGAAGAGAAAAATTAACAGAATTATTTTTGAAATTAGGTAAATTAATTGTAATTGTGTCACGTCATACAGTATATTTTATTAGTGCCCCAGATAAAAAGCACATTGCAATTTTAAAGTGATATTGCTTTGAAGATTATAGGTCATCTTGGAGCCTACTTATTGACAAGCATAGGTTATGCTGCAGAGTCTATCCAAACTGGGTAATGGCTCCACTCACACTTATGAAAGTGAACTTAAGCTAAAAGAGAAGTAATTCTTTTGGTTTCAGCAGATTGCTGTAGAAGAAATTATTTTCTTTCAATAAAAGAAAACAAAATAAAATAAACGACTGTATCTAGAAGAAACCAATTCAGAAGAAAGTACCTGAGTGTCTTTGAAGATTTCGGCCATCACTGAGTGGAAAGCAACTAAGGGTGACACAAATTGCATAGGTTCCTAGCAAAACTTTTTTTTTGCGTAATGCCAATGCCATATTAATTAACAAAAGAAAAAAACTTAACTCATATTTAAGGGGAATAGAAAGCTACCGCACTGGAAAAGAATTCTACACTGTAATTGTATCACTTGTTACTTTTTTTTAAGTGAAGTAATATTTAATTGAGCCTTTTGTTTTAATTTATATTCTATAAAATGAACACTTACAGACTTTCTTCCTTCCCATTCTTTAGCCCTTCACCCCAAACACATATTATCAATTGGCTGTATATAATTTATAAAGTATAGCTACAAACTTCAAATACCTTAAATATTAAAGGAAATCGTTGTGTTTCTCAGTTAGCACCTTTGCTTTATCCCCATGACTGTGGCAGATAGATGCATGGCAGGACAGATGTCCTGCTGTGGTGTTAATCAGATGAGAAAGACCCTGCTAGGAGTTGTGGTAATTACAGTGGGATAGCACATCTCTTTTTGAACTCTCTCCAGGCCTTCATTTTTCTTAATAGCAACAGTGATACTAATTAAAAACAAATGTTAATTATCTCACTTTATCATTTCCCTTTTTCTTGGCAGGTTGGTTTAGTGGTAACTACCAGTGTACACTAACACTGCTGACATCTTTTTCAGTTCAGTGATTTCCTCCTCCTTTGATGTCAACTAACTTGAATTTTCTTTTGTTTTTCATTACATAAACATTAAGTATAAGATTTTCACATATATCTTGTCTGCTAATCTTCAAAGAGTATCTGTTATCCATTGACCCTACCATGCCTTTTACAGACTGTTGCCTTTTATTTATATATTTTACTTTTTTTCTAGAGACCTGTTTAGCAGTAAGGCTAATCTAGGCTAGTTTGTATGGGTAGTTTAGGAAATGTAAGTCAGAAACTCAGCATTCACACAAACTGTTTTAGATCTCCTCAACCCATATGAAAGAGAATCTAATTAGATGAACTTACATATTTTAATTTGTAGACCACCATAGGTAAAATTTCAATTTAAGGCAAGACCAACATAGAGTAAAATATTAATTAAAGTCTTTTTGAGTGGCAAATCATGTAATTTGTTCTTAGAATCACATAGGCACAAAACAGTACACATTATTCTGATCAATATCTTATTAATTATTACTTCTGAATATATCTATTTCTAATAAATTAGATATTCATTATTGATTAATAACTGAAAAGTTCCCTGTCCTTGCACAAATAGAAATTGATAACCAAAACCTTTCAATGAAGTTATGTCACTCAAAATCAAAATAATGAAGAAATTCTACTTTGAACATTCAAAATGTCTATTTAGTGCAGGAGTGCCAAAGCAATCAATCTGGTGAAGAACAGGTAGAGACAACCTGTCAACAGGGAATATATATTTGCTAGACAAAAAACATACCATATCTAAATGGGCCCCAGTTTAGGTAAGTTGAATTAACAATATTGGAATGTAGCTAGGGCTCTTTTATGGTAAAATGGCTTTTTACCACTAGTGATGCAATATAATCACAAACTTTTTGTGAACATTTTAATTCCATAATTAAAATTATCCACTATGTGTAATATATATATATATATATCTTTATATTTACAAATGTTTAAGCAATTTTACACACTATATTCATGACAAACATATAATAGATTTGTGTTTCCAGTAACTCTGTGATTGAATTATTTGGAATTTTGTGTGCAAAATAATAGCATTAACCTCTAGTTAAATTCTGTTTTATATAAGTCTACTTTTTTAAAATGATTCCTAAGTTTTCAGCTGAATATCCTATGGACTTCCTACTTTCAAATATTCTCAGAGGTAACTTGTTTGCTGAAAACTGTATAAATGAGGCACAAAACAGACAAATGAAAGGATGATAGGACAAAGGGACACTATCTGCAATCTTTCTGTTGAAAGATACTGGTTAAATGTAGCTGCTACACGCACACACACGCACAAAGATAACAAGAAGTTTATAAATCGCTGAATTCTCTAGTGCGTCATAATATAACAAGTAAAAAAACCATGAGGATTTATGTAAATATGGAAGATACATGTTAATACATGTTAATTTACCTTAGAGTTGAGCAGGTCTCTGTGACAGGTCAACTGAAAATCACATCCAGGTTAATTTAAATTTGCAGTTATTATTTTGATATTTTCCTCAAATTAAGTAATGTTCAATTCCACAACAGAGCTCAGCTCACCGAGGAAGATTTTTTCCTTTGAAGAAAATAATCTGAATGAATCAGATTCCATTCATTCATATCATTAATTCCAAGGTATTATAGATCATATAGTTTTCAAATAGCTTGGGAGTGAGTGTCACTTTTAAAACAATCATCTGAATCACTTTGAAAGCAAATAGGACTAGGTCCCTTAATGACTTGGACACTTCTGAAAGTTTTTTTTTTTTTTTGCAAGCATTAAAATGGATTTTCTAAGGCCTCTTTGTCATGGTCAAATTTCATGCTTGCAGCATAACCTTTGTTATTACTCTTTCGTGTCAGTGTGATACCACTCAAATAAAAGGCATTACATCAGTATCAAACTAGTATGATGAATTAAGCATTCAGTACCCAGCTGCTTGCATTTTTTCCCTTGGTTTTTAACACAGAATTTATTTGCATACCAATCAGTATTCACATCTTCAATCTCAGGCTTTATTCTGTTCCTCTGAGGTCTGCCTTTTACAGCAGTTACTGAGCTGCAGCTTTCTAGATAGGGCCCTGATTTTTCATTACAGTTGTCTTCTATTCCAGCAGATTACACAAGACACAGTAAGACACAGCAAAACAATAATCTCTAAAAATCTAATTGTACAGAAGAAAGAAATTTGACTTTTACATATTGTATCTTCATTTAGATGAAATCTTCATTCTGGTACAAAGTACTGCATGTTTGCTAAGTGGTAAAAAGTATTTGTCACAAGCGCATATGCACATACGTGTATTTTATCAGGACCTGATGGCTTGTTTAGCAGGAATACCCTCGATGTAGTTTCATCTGTTCTCTCTTGGAGGAGACTTTCTGAACTACGCTATCCTGTCTAGTTTGGATTATTTGTACTTTGCCCTGTAGGCAGAGATTCAATAAAGCTTTTGCAGTACATGGTAAGGTACAAAGCTGCTTCAGTAAATCAGTGGGAGGCACTCTTACTCTGTTAGTACTGAAACTCTGTTACTCTGTTAGTACTGAAAACCCAAAAGCAAGCTGGCCAGATAGGTTTGGAAGTGAAGAAATACAAAGATCAATAATGAATCTGACCTAATTTAGCAGGCAGTTTCAAACTGCCTAATTTCAGGCAGTTTGAAGACCATGAGAAGAAATGTGATATGTCAGACATAACAAAGTCCTCATTGGATGGAATAAATTACTTCTGAATAACATCTGAGAGTTTATTAAGGCTGCCGAGGCAGGAATGAGAGAAAAGAAATCAGCAGAGCAAAGGTCTTGCCCTAGCCTCAGGAGTGAACACCTTAACATCAACGTAAAGCATGAGAGACCCAACAGCAACACGAGAACCTAGAGCTCTCCCACAGCACTTTATAAGATCTTATTAGAGCTCCCTTAGCCTCTATGCATTGTAGATACAGAGTTAACTTAATGCACCCTGGAGTTCCTGATAATGAAGTTGCACCTTAGGAAAGAGGTGACACGGTCTGTCACTCTTACTCATGCTTTGAAAGGTTATAGTAAGCCAAAAGGGGTATTTGCCCTCACTGTAGGGAACTTCTTGCCCTCTTCCTCTAACAACTAACTAGAAAGTGGACCAAAATTATTCCCTCAGTCAGCTAGCCTGATAGGTGAGTTGCAGCCAACCTCAGCTGGTGTGTAACATTCAGACAGGATCAGCACTGCCCAGTACTACTCAGTTCAGCACAGGGCTCCTGTTAACACAGCTGATACAGCTGCTGAGACAGTTGTCTTGATGTCAGCTATCAGAAGTATGAAACTTCCACTTGATTATAAGATTTATAAAGCCCATGGAGGGGAATGGACCCAGAAGGACTTGGAGAGGTAAGCTTCAGTGAGTGCCAGTTTAGATCCCCAAAAGCTGACAGTGATTTCCACATCCTTCTTGTCCAGTCATAAAGCATAGGTGGGGTCTGAATATGTAGAAACTGTTCTTAGCAGTATCAGAAACATATTCTTAACAGTATCAGAAACAGTAATTCACTGAGATTGCCATTGCCTCATTTCGATTGTAGTTCCCTGGTCTCTATAGCCAGTTAGGGTTCAAGCAACTGTGGCAAATCAGTGGAAATCTAGATCAATTTTTCACAGCAGAATGTGGATGGCATCTCATTACTGTCAGTTTACAGTCAAAGCTTAAAGTAAAAATTCGCCTCTAAGAAGCCACAGTTTCCCAGAAAACTTCTGACTGTCGCCTACACAGGAATAGTTTTCAAAGTAAGTTGAAGAGACTCTCTCAAAAGCTAGTCAAATAGACTTTTTTTAATTATTTTTATATGATGTTTTTTTTCGAAAAATGAACACATCTGAGTATTATTCCTTTACCCAAACTTTCAAGACTACCATTAATTGTACAGGAAATATTCTTAATGTCAAATTAATACCATTAAAAATACTCCTTTTAATATCTTAATAAACTTAAGATATATTTAGCAGATGTGCCGTCTTCTTCTGCATTCTTCTATGGATTATGCATTGTAGCAAAGCTTTTAAGCAATAGAATGAAATGATTAAGTATAACAAGTTGTCCATGATAAATGCTGCATCTCATGATAGTGAACAAAAGCACTTAATTAGAGGAAGTATCACCTTATTGTTTAACAGTGTTTAATTTTTATTAAAAACAATCAGACATTTATCTCTTTTTATCTGAATATTGGAGGAGGTGTATCTGCTAAGTGTTCAGTTAATATAGAAAGGTAAACTGACATCAGTAGAAGTTGTTTACAGTAGATGAAGAGCTGGACTTGACATTAAAAGAGAAAATAAAGATATAGACTTCATAGCATAAATCTGCAGTAGTCCTGGCTTCTGAAAATGTTTCAGGAGTAAAATCATGGAAAACGTTGAATCCTTATTCTATCATAAAAGACATGGTAAACAAAGTCCTTTATAAATTGACATTGATGTTTCCTGGAATACATCAAACATATATAATAATCCACTTTGCAGCAATGGAAATGTCCCTGCACTTTTTGCTTGTTGGGTGACTTCCCAGAAAGATAAGACTGTATCAATTCTAGATCCCTCCAATATATACTGTCCTCCAGCACAAAATACATTCTTTCAGTTTCATACCCAAGTTGAATAACTCTTTGTTGGGCTGAAATATAAACTTCACATTATTTCAGGTAACTTGAAATTAAAAAAAAATACACAAAGGAAGGAAATAATTATAACTTGTGGTTACAAGGATACCCAACGGGAATCCCTAGGAATTCATAGCCAAAGTTATCCAATAGTCAGTATGTCAGTATGTTTAGAGGGAGACAAATGACCATTAATCAGTCTTTGCCGCTTAGCCTTTGGATCAGAGCTGCCTTATCTGCAGCAACATATGCTTTGTAGCATAATCTTTAATTGGCATTTTGACTGTTCAAAGGTAAGGTAAGAAAAGGTAGTTGTACTGATGAAGAGGAAGCAGTAGAAAATCATGGTTACAGATCATAGTGATATGAGAAGCAATTGCAACTCTGGTGACTTCTGAGCAGTTAAAACTTAATGGGCTAAAATTGTCTTACTGAAAAAAAAATCATTTGTTTCAAACACTAAATATAAATTCAGACAAAACCATCACATTTTGGAAAAAAATATGGCTCCAGTAATAATTTGTTAACTTTTAATCAAAGATTATATTTCTTAGAAAGATTAAATTAAAATAAGCTGCATATGTTATTGATATCCTTTCCTGAATCTTGCAAAATATATATTTGATTTCTTATTTTCTTTTTAATATTTACACACATGAATAGTTAGCCTCTGATGACAAGGGTTCCAGTCAAAACAGCAGGAGTGCTCATGGTGCTAACTTGCAACTTTTTATGTTCCTTGTCACTACTGTTATTCTCCTATGCATCTATTTTTCAACAGAAAGTTCTTCCAAATTTTGGCATAATCTGTTTTCTTTTTTCTGTATATTTGAGCCAGAATGAATTTGAAAGTGAATGAATGAATTTATTAGCCAAGGACTAATGCTGTTTGAAATATATTTTTCAAGTGTTTTTTGGAATAAAGTACATTTTTTAAAACTAAAAAAATAAAGTCCAGACACAATGAATAACTCTTTCAGACACTTGCTTATTTCTTATTGTAATATCTTTCTTGAAGAAAACACTTTGTGTCCTGTGTCTTCCTGAAATATATATATATACTGATATATTTACTATATATATATATATTTCCCATTGGACAGGCCTGAGAATTTCTAAGTAGTCAATGAAGCAGGTAAGATTGTGCTTATAAAGTTGAAATACTCCTGTCACACACTTTTTTTTTTTTTTTTTCTAGTAAAAGGTGAACAGTAAAGTCTGACCTGGATTTCCTTGCAGATAGAGCCAAGCTTCCTCAGTTAGCCTCTTACAAAGTACATGTACAGGTAATGCACATTAAGACATAAGTTTTTCTTTTACAAAAAGTAGAGTGTTCCTGCTAAAAAAAAAGACAAAAAAAAAAGGAAAAAAAAAAAAAAACAATTGACACAATCAAGGAAGAAATAACAATATGTACAATTACTAGAGATAGAGTAAAAAAAGTTTCCCAGAACAAAAGCAATATCTGTATGTGGTTAACTTTATCTTGTTAATAAAAAAGAAATGCACAAATAACATATTTAGTGGCAAACCTATTCTACCATATATTCCTCATATTATATCATAATTGATGTTACTGTGATTATTCTGCAAATAAAAATTTACCTTAGTGCACACAAATTTTATCTTAAAGATTCAGATTGTAAATCATTAATTTAGGGAGAATTTATATTCAGTAAAAGACCTTATTCAAAACCCATAAATATTAACATGAGTTTTCCATAGTTTGTCATGGTTTTGGCATCAGTCTATTAATCTATATTTATGGGAAATTATATACAAACATCTGAATTTATTCATGCCAGATTATTTATTTTGCATGACATGGGTATTTGTCAATATATTAGATGATTCAGCTATGGAAGGATTTATTATATGAGTAGGAATGTCCTTTGCACATTCTCATGTTAGAGCATGATGCAGAGATTCCCTCTGGCTTCATGCTGGAGGAGGTGTTGGCATTCTTCATTTTCCTGCTGTTTGGGAGAGGACCTTTCACAATATACCGTGGAAACAAAAATATCTTGCTTCCTTACACAGATTTGCTCTATGTATCTGCAGAATTGCAACTAAAATATTAGACCATGTTTTTATCTTCTATTTCTATGCTCAAATGTCATCATTTTGGTTTCTTCTCTGTATAAATGATTATTCTGTTCTCCTGACCTAAATGATCATATGTGTGACTTTAAAATACAGATATAATCCATTTGAAGGAATTTTTTTTTTCTCTGCTTCCTAAGCTCTGTAAAGATATATATCACAAAAAGAAACTTTAATAGCAATAGTAAAAAAGACAGTTTAAAACTAATTGAAATCCATTTCAAGTCCAGGAACCTGGACTACATTTCATCTCTGTAGTGGTAGATTGTTCTGAGAATGTTAACAATACTATAATTAAAAAATGAAATTCTCTCATATATAAGTCTTACAGCTATTTCATTCAATCTCATATGCAAAAGTTTTGACTTGGAAATTTAAAAAAAAAAAAGAATTTTTTTTAATTGTTCCTTCTCTGATGCTGTAGAATCTGATGTTCCTCAAGAATCTGGACCAAAACCAGATCCTAAGTGAAACATTCTTCAGCCTGGTGAGAACCTTCATGACCTAACTTGATTTTCACCAAAGTGAAAAGTAAGTGTGCGTAAAAACTAAAATTTAAGATATTAAGTAGGTCTTTGCTCAGGCATGAACATAAATCCATTTCAGTTTTAATACTCTTTCCTTGACTAACCTTTGTTTAAAATAAGACCTTACTTTGACTTCTTAGTAAAATACATCTCCAAATTTCTAGTCCAGTCAGTCCTTCAAACTGCAGAATTATTTTCAACACTTATTGATAATACTTGTATTCACACTTCCAGAAGAATAAATATTAACTCTCAAAAAATTTAATTATTTGATGCCTTCCTTTTCAGTGGTTTGTTTTTATTATTATCTAGTGGCAGAAAGATTCAGCAACAATGTATTAACTAGTTACCATCCATTATTCTTTGACTTATCATCATTTTGAGTTGCTATGATAATGACGTCAATATGGCAATGAAAAAAGAGTGGCTACCTTGCTAATATTGCACTAGAAGGCTAGTCAATGACATCTCTGAAGGTTCCCAATATTTTACAGAACGTTTCCTTGTATCCCTATGAAATACACAAATCTCACATTAAAATGAGGATTATGGAAACCTATGAAATAAAATTGCTCAATGAAGCAGCTCCTTCTGCCTAGATCTAGGTATTTCACAGAAACAAACAACAAACTGTGCCTATTACAGTGTTACAATTCAAGGGTAAAACTCAGTCATACTGCCAAAATGACAACCTCCAATAAGCCTCTTTCCTCTGAAGTATTAAAAAGCAAATTCATTTAAACTCCCATTTTTGTGCTTTGATGTATGTTTATCTGATTCTCTCCATCAAAACACTGTTAGATGTCTATTTTACTTACAATATAAGCATCTTTCAGAAACAGTTATTATTATTTACAGCATTGGTGCACTGAGAAACATAGAGTTCCAGGTCCGACTTGAAAAACTGTGCCAGTCTAAATAGGCATAGAAGGCAAGGCAGACATAAGTAAAAAGAGGTGAAATAACTTCTTAGTGCACATGCTGCTTGCCAACAAGGTAGCCTCACTGGCCATCGTGCACAGCTTCTTCCAGTGGAAACTTTCCTGAGGTCTCTCCCAGTTCATGCACAGCAGGATGAAGAGCTGTGGTGATGGTGGCAAGCTACTGCTTGACACCATCTGCCTTGTGCACAGCATGTAACAGGCTACAAGCCATAGGGTCTTACAGCTGCTGCGATACACTATCACCACCAGATCAATTCATCCATTTTTCATCTTATTCCTTGGGGAATGGAGGGAAAGAAGACCAGTGGGAATAGACCAGTATCTGGATTACAGATAGGGAAGAGAAGCGAACGAAAGGGAAGGGAAGGGAAGAAAAAGGTTTCAAGTTCACTAACCCTTTTCATTTTACCCTGTGCTACATACTCTAGGTGGCCCTGCTGGAGCAGGGAGTTAGACTGGATGATCTCTAGAGGTCCCTTCCAACCTTAAGCATTCTGTGATTCTGTAACCTGGGACAAAACATTTCCTTTTTCATGCAAGAGGATATATTATGCTTTGTTTCAGACACAGGAACACTACATTAGACTTGATTGTACTATTATAATATTACTATACTTTTGTTGCCCTGGAACATTTTTATAGTATTAATATTGACAAAGGTGATTTTTTTATTGTTTTCATAGGACAGTGTGAATGGAAAGCATGATAATATGTTTGGATTAATAAGCAGTTGAAATTGCTACAAACATTCTTAAAAGCTTGTTTTGACAAAATACAATAGCGAAGTCATTTCTTATATTCGCCAAAGCTGGAACAGCATGTTTTCTATGGAACATCCCTGTGAGCTTCCAAGTTTACCTGTGGATTATTTCCACCAGCAAACAGTCCTGGATCTCTGACAGCCTCCAGGCATCCAAATGCTTTCTCTACTACTCTGTTTCATTAGAAAGAGTATTTTTGCTCTCTGCTCTAAGTGTCAATAATTATCTGGTACAAAATTATCTGATGCAAGCATCAACACATCTGATGATAGTTCTAAAATAATAAATTAAATTCTCCTCTATTAGAAAATTGGCAACATGTTTATCAGCATTCATGGATTTTGTTTCAGAATGCCACAAACCAACATAGAAAGTAGGCTAATCAAGCACTTTTGCCTATGGTCACCCAAGAGATAATTCACTTTCCTTCCTATTTGTTTCTGGCTGCTGTGTTTTATGTCTCAAATCTTTACTTCTGTGAACTTAATCTATTTTCTTTGGTCACAATTCATTTCCAGTGTTTATGGGTCCTGTTGGAGCCAATTTATCCTCCACACATAAGCCATGATACCAAAATTACTTTGTAAGATTTACTACAACCCCTGGCTCAGCAAATCTGTTCTTGTAACTGCTATCTGAATAGTTGGTTGGGGGTTGGTAACAATTCCTACTTGATGGATTATATATTCAGATGTTTCCTCCTCTTCTTAGTCTGATGCACTTTGATCAGCTCTTGAGGAAGTTTCTGGTGGTTTATAGACTTTATTTAGCTCTTGCTTTTTCCGTGACTGCAACATTTCCAGGATTATTGATATCACTTTTCTTATTCTGACATATACTTCTACGGATGTCATTGTGTCATTTCTTTCTGCAAGGAAATATTCCTCCTGATGATACAGTTGACCCTACTACAGCAGGTCATTCTTGTTGGAGTTAAGACTAGGAAAAGATTTTTTTTTTTTTTCTGAGTATTTATAAATATATATATATATATATTTCCCCTGTTGATTAGGAGTATGCTTTATTTTGAAGTCTTTATTATACCAAATATAGAAGCTTGAGGAAAAATATACTCCTTCCTACAAACACATTTTGATAGGAATGAATCATAACAACTGATATTGAATACAGAACATGATGTTTGGACTACTCACGCAAGAAAAGTGTTTCTTTTATGATTCATCATTACATTGTTGAGGAGATAAAAAATCTCTCAGGTAAAATTCCATTTTGGTGAAAATACTAGGCTTTGTTTTATGGAAAATGACTGCATGTTCTACTTGTATCTCCTTGTACTTTGTCAGATACTTCAAATAATTTCAGTCCTGATAGTAGCAGCAGTAAATGGTTATTTTCACAGCCTTTGGTGGTGTCATGGGCTTCTATTGCCAAACTTTCTAGGGCAATGGTGTTGTAATTTGCTACCATTGGGGTATTGAGCTGAGTACCAGTCTGATGCTGCTCTTTGATGAATTTTCTTTGATGCCTTGGCATGAACTGGTACCTTGCCCCTTAGGTCAGATTTTCATTTTAGGTGTACTGATCTCATTTTAGGTGTACGAATTTAGAGCATCTCCTGGGAAGTCAGCGAATCATTACAAATTTATGCTGATGTAAATTAACCCGGAACTTTGTTCTTTGCATGAGAAATACCAGCTTAAAGAACTTTATTTGATCTTCCTGCGCTGAACAGGTTGCGTGAAGGATTTATCCTTATTTGCAGTCCTGTCTTGTCACTTTCAGTAGAGACCCATCAGTGAAAATGTAACTTCAAAAAAAATTTCTTTCACAAGTGAAAACATGCTGGTTACCTAGTAACTACTCTATTTCCTGTTCTTGTATTAACCATGAGAGGTGATCCAGCTATACTGAAATGATTAAGTAGATACAAGCAAAACAGAGATACCTGTTCACATTGACTGATGGATGTCAGTTCTTCTGTCCTATAGTGTCTGATTGGTTTGTGACTTATAAAATAAGGTTAAAATATTTTCCTGATTGGATTAAATATTTCGGTATTATCGTGCCAGCGAGACAGAGGCTGCTTAATGTTCAATATTACCTGTATTTGCTGTAGAAATACTATTTTCTGACATTTTTATTACCAGTTAATAAGTTTTTGGCTGGATGTTTAAGTCAATAGATATGTTACTTTGCTGCAATAAGCGGAAGCTGTTATAGTTTAGTGAACTGATCAATGCGTAAATAAAAATTGGAAGAAAATGTTTATAATCAGAATATTTTGCTATGCCTGAATCCAACCACTAAACTAATAGATTCATTGGAAACATATGTGCAGGACACTTTTTGAGGCAGAACTTTCACCTCCGTGAAATATTAAGTGGTTTCTACTAGAACAGCAATGACATCCACACAGTTCCCTGTAACCAAAGATTTTATATAATATCATAATTAATTTTGTTAATAGCATAACTGAAAATTGAGCTACGAGTGACCACCCTTACATAGAATTGCTGTGAATTGTTCCATTTCTGCCAGATATTTGTCTAGTCTTCTCTTTACCCTTCATGGACAGAACTTTCAAGGCATGTATGACCATACATGCCCTGGTTTAAGGTGAAGGTTTAATCACCTTCACTTATACATCTTCATTTTAAAAACATTGGTTTTGTGGTACAGAGGTACTCATGATTTGTGAGTAATTCTAACACTGTTTGTTTTGAGCAGATCTTTGTGTGTGTGTGGTCTCAGACAAGCATTCTCCAAGCTGCCGTGTCTTTTAAGCCACAAGCATTCTGCATATTCTGGGGCAAGAAAACAGAACAAAAATGTTATTCAGCATTTGACAAGAGGGAAAATCTAATTATTAATGCATTTGATTTGATACTTGTGAACTTGAGCATATATGTAATTTTCATGGGTTTTAAGCAAACCCCTATCCCTGGACTTTTAAGATTAGAAACCAGTTCGGATGCATGAAAAGTCCTTGTGAACATCCAATTGTCTAAATGACACAAAGATTAATATTTTCCTTTATAATGAATTCTCAATATTTTCCTTTAAAAATAAATATTTTTACAGCATTCATTCTTCCTGATTCTGATGGGATACTGGAAATAAACTGCCAAAATTCTGATAGCTCTTTTCACTTAAACAAATGCTAGAAATTTCCTGAGAAAGTCAATTCTTCAGAGATTTCCTACACATTTGCCAATTAATATGGATAGTTGGAGAAGTGGCCGAATTTTTCTGATGTTTATCTGAAGCAAATCACTGAATCCAGGATGGTTCATCCATTGTTAATGAAAGAATTAAATTTAAGCTTACGCACGTATACTGTTGACAATATTATGTATAAAATCTGTATGCCACATAAGTCTGTGTCCAAGTAATCATTAATTTTGGTGGGGCCAAAATTTCATCCCCCGTACAAAACTGAGATATCGAAAAAAATGCTGTTTAAAGCATGTGGTCTAATATGACACTGCAATCTGTTGTTTGTACTAAAATTCTTCAATCCTGTAGGAAGATAAAGTACATAAAAGGAAAATGGAAAATGGCATTAGAGACTATGGAACTCTAAACTCATCTGGGACATACAAAGCTTAACTGATATTTGCAGAATTATTTATGCTAATACATAATAGTTTACATGTTAATACATAATAGCCTATGCTACCTTACTCACTGGAGAATATACATTATATTATGACAACTGTAGAGAAATTACACACTTTGTTGCAGTTAAACCATATGTCAATTGTTGGAGTAAATAAATAAATTTGGACCTAGCAAATTGCTAGATTAAAAATAAAAGACGTCCTATACTCTTCCCACATTAGTAATTTTCTATCACCAATTATTATAAAGATACAAGCCCTATTATTCATGACTTTGACATTTTGATCCACTTGCCCTTATCCAACTTCCTCATATTAATTAATGCAATCTATTGCTATCCACGTTTTCTTGAACATCCCCAAATTTCATCATGGGCATTTAAGCTGTTTCATTAACCTGGCCTTCAGGATTTATTATGCCCCATTTTGGGGTTATATCAATTTATATTCACTCTACTGCAGAGACATATAGCCTATTCTCATTATGTAGTGATAATATTGCTTCATCTTCAAATCTCTTCCTCCTAACCAGCTTGATTCCACTAGTTCAAAGACTTTCAACTCCAGTATGCCTTTGCAATGTCCTTCCTCATGAGATCATGAACAGTGAGTTGACTGTATTTTTCAGTCAAAATTAAAAACCCATTCATTCAGTTTGACTTATGCTTCGTGACAGCTCTGTGTATTTCTCACTGTGATGTGAATAAATGAAGGACACAGTAGAGAGATGCACTGAATTATATTTCATTGCATGGTAAATGTGATTGGAGCGATTACCAGTGTCTATGTTTTTATCTCTTTTTCATTAATGCTGTTATTTTGTCAGTGACAGAGATAAACATTACAAGGGTTTAGTGTCTGTCTTAGCTAAAGTATGAAGGTAAAAAAAAGTAACAGACAGTAATAATACAGCATAAATAAAATATTAGCACATCTTAACAAGGCAGGTATAAGTGTCAGTAATGAAGTAAGAAGAAATATGTGATGTTTATCTCAATTATCCCAATTTACTTAAATGCAGATCAGAATATAAGTGTGTGTGTGGGGGAGGTGCTTTTTAAAACAGGTAACAATCAGACAAGATAACCACTTTATTATATCAAGTACTTAGTTGTACACTGTGTATACATTCTTTTACATAGCACCAGTCTCAGACAAAGCGTGTGTGCATCATGCATTGTGCATCATATTCCCTCTATTTTTTCTTAGATTTCAGAATATTAGTCTACAATATGCATCTATGTGCATTAATCATAGAATTATAGAATCATCATGGTTGGAAAAGACTTCCAGGATCATCAAGTCCAAATATAAACCCATTACCACCATACCTGCTAAACCATATCCCTGGGAGTCTCATCTACACATTTCTTGAACCCTGTCAGGGTCAGTGACTCCACGACTTCCCTGGGCAGCCTGTTCCAATGCTTTACCACTCTTTTCATGTATAAATTTTTAAGTAAGTAATGTATATTCCCACAAAAAGATCATCAAGTTACATCATGGGAATAGTCATTTGTATTGTTGACCAGGACTCTTGAAAGAGAGAGTTTTTGCAAAGAACTTCTGAGTTTTACAAAATTACATGTAGGACCAGTGTTAGCAGTCAATAGAAATCAACAATTCACAGTATCCAGCTCCTTTTTCCTATGCCTTGGTACAAAGTGACTCTTTAGAAGAGAAAGGTAGTAAACCAGTAAGTATCAATATTCACTCTGGGAAACAACCTCAACAGAATTAGATTAAAACAGATTATAAGGATTTTGATTGCATTTTTCTCTTTTGGTTGACGACTAGATAATATTGATTCTTGAGCCTGCTGTAAAAACATCTATATTGTTTCATATCATTGCCAATTTTTCAAGAAACCTTTTTTTTTATTATTATGCTTTGTTGGTGTAATGTTATTTCTGGGTTAGTGCTTGTATCCCCGGATGAACCACAACAATATTTTATATTAGTTCTTACCTTAGCACTTCTTCAACTGTTGAGTGAATCTCAATGTTCAGACAATAATTTTAACTGTAGGCTTATTATTCCAGCCTAGACATATAAAATTAAAGTGGATGTAAATATAACTCAAACAAACACTTGTCATAAAACATCATGTCATATCCAGCCACAGACAGACTATGTAGGGGTGTCACCTGGTTATTTATGAATGCACCTTTGCAACATCTCTTACAGATCCTGCTTGAAAAACAATCTTTCATAGAGTTTTTTTTTCTTTTTTCCTTACACAGAAGTTGTGATTGAATAGTTTGCTCCAATTCAAAAAAATGTTTCAATGTGTGCTGACAGGCCTTCCAAATTGAGGCTAGTGTTAAATTTAAGTTCATTTTTAAATGGTCTAGTTCTATTGAAATGAGTAGAACTAGGCTAATTTACACCAACCCAGAATAAGCCCAAAATGCTTATAGTCTCATTCACTAAATTACCATCATAGGATGTTGTTTTTGCAGAGTGATTAAAATTACACATTAAGAAATTTTGACAAGAAAGGAAAAAAGGAAGCTTTTGAAAGTTTGAAATCAGCATTTCACTTTAAAACAACTCAGCAAGGACCACCTGCTCCAATAAAGCACCAAGAAGAGATCTTATTGTATATCTTCATTTTCTGAGATGCACAAAAACAGCAATATTTGAGGTCTATTGTTCGTTAATGTCATTATCTAATGAAGATGGAAATAATGAGTCATGTGGAGCACACTTTGCACTGAATGGTAGCAGAAAGAGAAGAGTCGTAGTACAAAACTAGCACAATCTTTCAAATATGACATGGATTCATCAATATTTCAATATGGAAATAACATATTCCATTAAAACTATTTTTATAGGGAAAAAAAACAACATTGAAAAGTAAAGAATAACATGAATCATAGGAATGATCAATGAGGTAGGACAATATTTTAAATACACCTAACTCTTCTGTGAGCAAAAAGGCAAAATCTTTATAATCATTCAAATAAGGGATTTGGATATAAAGAGAGACTCAGAAGCTTTAATCCTTTGACACTTTGAAACGTTCATAGCCTCTTAGAGGTCTAAATCACATTTGTAAACTTCTCTTTAAGTCTGTTACTGATAGTGAATTCGCAGTTTCATTTCTAGATCATTTAGATTTTTTTGAAAATGTTACCTTTGGATAAAGAAGTTACTGGTGCAGTTTCATTACAATGATTTCTTCTTCTTCTTTTTTTTTTTTATGTGTTCTTAAGCAGTAACAAAAGATTAGAGGAAAAAAAGTAGGTCTGCAAAATCATTTTAAAGTTAAGAGGTGAACTGTATCTTTCTTATCAGCCAGACACTAAAATTTCTGCTGATATTGGATAATGTACTTATTAGAAATATAGTGATTGTTATTTTCTTCATTCACAGTAAGAACAGAAAAGTACATTAACCAAAGCTTCCTTTTCCAATATGTGAGTGTGAGGGCAGAATTCAGCCTTATAAAGGAGAGCTGTTGCTGACAAGAATCAACAGCATGAAGGATATACATGACCTACAGATAATAATGTTGAATATTTGATCAGGTACTAGATCGGTATTAGATAGCGAGTATTAGGCTAATTAGCTCCTACCTCAGGCTTTCACAATGAAACTCAAAACAAAACAAAAAATAATGCTCCCTAGACCAAAAGACCAAAAACCAACAGACTGTAGCCCATCTTACACTTCAAACCAAACCAAAAGAGGAAAATATTCCCATCTATGCTAATCAAAATGCAATGTAGATTCATAAACATGTAATTCCAAAGGTGCAGATATATCTTTTAACTTTAGAACCATGGATGTAGACAATACAGGAAAAAAAAAGTATAGTAAATATTATGTGATACTCATCCATAGAGAGATGTAACTGGAGACAAGCAAGATAAATGTTGGCAAAAGTCATTCTTCTGTGGCAGACGTATTTTCTTTCCTGATTTCAGAGAAGAGAATCTTGTACATCTTCAACCTGCAAAACTCCATGTAATCAATCCACCAGATCTTAGAGGACTCAACAGAACTGTAGCAAGTTCTTGAAAAGGTAGCTCTAAAGCATAAATAAATAAATAAATAAATAAATAAATTGGCAGAAAATCAACCAATGGCTGAAGATAAAAGCAAAAGGCAAAAGATATGTGAGAAAGTCCTGTTTTCTCCCATGTTTCTGTTAATACCTTCCCTTGTTGTTAAGATTTTCCCTTCTGATATTTGGAGCTTTTGTTCCTACTCAGGGCAAGAATAACCAGGAGGTCCCTGCTCTGGTTTGGCAGCTCATATCTTCCAATGACGAATGGAATGGAGTTGGAGAAATGCCTTTTTTAAATTAATTTAAGCTCTGACATATGGTCAAACATATCTGTACAAAGGCGCTTGCAGTACAAAGGAGAAAATTAAATTCCCTTCATCTTTTTTTGATTTGGGCACATGACAGCTACCAAGAAAGTCTCCCTCTGAGCTGCAAGAAGACTTTAGAGTATGCAACATCAGAACTGACACCTCGATAAGGACTTAAAATTTCTATAATTGATATATTCTGTTCATATTCTATATACTCGTTGCAGGTAACATCATTTGTCTCTGTGGCTTTTGAGGTGCAGATCAAAGGTTTTAAAAACAAACAAATGAACAAAGAAAAAAAAAAAAAAAAGCCAAAGCAAGAGTGCCCTGAGCTCTGTTCAGGGGCAGTGTGATCAGTGTGAAACAGCCTCATCTTTAGCAAGGGCAAGCACTCTCCTTTTAAAACTCAGAGGTCGCTAAGGCCTTCTTTTCCTTTCTTTTTGATTAGGAAACCAGAAAAAAAAAAAAGTCATCATGGATTGTCTGAGTCTGGGGAGAGGTAGAAGTTTCACAGCAGAGTACAACTGGAACAAATTTTATTGATGCATTATCATATAGAATGTCATGTCCACACTAGAAAATGAGGCACAGAGAGTATATCTTACCCCTGAGAGAAAAATGTTGATTAAATAGGCTGATAGTGACTTCCCCACTCCCTCAGCTTTAGCCATTATACTATGTTTCTTTTATGGCTAAAGAAAAGCAGTGAAATCTTCACCTATTGAAAAAGTAGGAGCCAGCTGCTCGTAATTGTTTATGAATGTTACAACCTGAAAAAAAAATCCCTGTAGCTCTTCTGATTCATTTTCATGATCCATTGGCCAGCTGGTATGAGAAGCATCATTAATGAAGCATGAGATTTCATGCAGTTTGGCTACCCAGCAGGAGATATGCTTCACCTTATGCTGATTCTCTTTTTACTAGTTCCTATAGCCAGAAAAGTCAATGTGTTAAGGAGACATTAAAAGTAAGATATGTATATGCTATTCAGTATTCTTTGACTATAACTGACAACTATCATACTGCTTGTTAGAGTGACAGCTTTCAACAGAGCATTACTCTGTGAAATAGAGTACAGTGCCACACACTGTGAAAGGAAAAATGTAAAATCAAAGGAGTTTTGTAACAACTATTATTCAGTGAGGTTAACAATAGCAAACCAGGAGGTTTTCTCTCTAGTAAGAAGCTGATACTGGAAACAATTAGATTTTATATATCAAGCCAGTAATAGTATTCAAAACACATTAAAATATCTTTAAAATAATAGTTTCATATATGCATGAATATGAATGCATGGGAATATGAGATCGAGCTTTTAGGGATGCTGTTATACATAATACTTGTTTATTATTTATTTCATTAAAAAGAAAAAAAAAAAATCTTTGATATTTTATACTATAGGTATAAAATAACGACCAAGGCCCCAAATACAGTTCATCTCCAAGACTCTTCACAAAGCACTTCACCGCCCACTATATACCATGGCTGCTTGAGATGAAGGAGAGTAAACCTAAGAGTAAAACCTAAGAATTTTACTGAAATAACCATGAAAATGAACAAATAGTTTCCAAGTAGTTTCTTACGTAATTTTGACATTCATTTCGGCTTTAACATACCTAACTTTAAATTTCACAGTGTTGTTGATTTACTGTCCTGAAGCTGTGCACTAGGAGTAGCCACTAACAGAGGAAAGCATCAGAGAGGGAACTGCTGTTTGGGAGACATTGATACACTTTGTAGAAGTTTTATATACCTCAGTCACGATAAGTAAGAGCTAGTCACACCTCCCCAACCTGAAGTATCAGACTCTCTACAGCCAGGAAGATATAGTTTTATACTCTTTCATTGCAGTGGGAGCAGAGGATGTTCACCACTCTGTAGGATAGATCTTTAATGGTTCAAGGAGTGGTAGAAAGGAGTAATTTAGTTAGAGTAAATGGGGCTTTAATTTACCTTATATTATTAAAAATATTCATATGTGAGGACTTTGGGTGGTCTGGAAGTATTCCAAACAATAAGTAGCAAGAGTCTCCCTAAAATTTTGTCAATATATAATACGGGAAGATATATCTTGCCTAATAAAATATATTCTTAATGTTAATATGTGGAAGACTGTCATATTCTGGCCTCAGCTTGCTGATTCCATACCCAAAATTGCCTATTAATTCCAATAAAACCTTTAACTTCCAGTAATAATTTAGAGAGTCAGATTGGAACTCTAGGAACAGAACACCACTATAATTCTAAAGATCTCCCTTTTTTGATCAGAACCCCAAACTGAGCATGCTTTCTTTACTTCTTTCATCTCTGTCATGAGATGTAGAAGAAGTATAGGGCAAATGTTCAACATTCCAAATTTTGGCTAGGCAGACTTAGAAGAAAAGTAAAAAGAGCAAAGTTTTCATTTTTTATAGAACTGAAACAGAGAAATATAAAATGTTTAAAGAAATTATATTGTATGTCTTCCAAAGAATGTTAAATACGTTTGTAGAGTATGGAGTAAATATTACACTGAGCCACAGCCATGTTATTAGGAAATTATGAAGGTCACACTACCTAAGCAGAATAACAAATGTGTGATATTGAACCACAGAAAGTAATGATGGCAATTTATATTATAATCTCAGTCAAACCTTTCCGAACACATCAGTATTAGTGAAAGTATTCCAGACGCTGATGCATTTTTTCATTTCTTCCAGTCTCTTTTCCTCCCTGGCAATGGTGCCAGACGACTTCCCATTTCATTGACTGTTCAGTGCACCCCACTTACTCACTGGATTCAACTTGGCTTTTTATTTATAGGTATCATTGAGCTAATGTGCTAAAAAAGTCTACTGAAGCAACAGGTATTAAAAGAATAGTAATTTTATTTTTCTCCATCAGAACATCAGGGGAATAATGGAATTTGGCACGTATATTAGTCTATCTGAACACCTATATTTTGCTCAGATTTTAAATGCTCACAAGCAACCAGTGACTCTTTTTCATCACTAAATTAGTATTAAAATTATTTAATATTTTAATTATTTATTAACACTTAATTAATTCTATTTGGCCTCCATTGCTTAATTAATTAATTAATTGGTGGGCAGTGATGGTTGGGGGTTGTTTCAGGTTTATTCAGTAGGCCAAAAAGTCTCATCACAGCTGTCAGGATTAAGAAATACCTACCAGTAATGGTATTTGAAATAAATTTAAAGCAATTTGTAATTAGATGATATTGATAACATATTATAAAGGAATTCCTTTGGAATTACATCTTGGGACCAAACAAATACCAAAATAGTACATGAATCAAATCACGATTAAATATAAAATGAAATAATTATGTTTTTCCACCTACTTAATTTGAGATTTTAAGCATGTCTTAAGAGAAATCTTATATTATATAGACTAACATTTGTTTATAGATTTTCTCCAATAACAAGTTAAAAGAAGTTTCCTTTCTTTAGGAAAGTAGTGAATAAAACTGTCTTTTGGAGCACTAAGGTTAAGCAATATGTTTAAAAGTATGTGAGATGATAAAGAGAAAATGGATATCAGTAGGACCTCTCATTTAAAACATGTGATTTCTAAAAATCTACTTCAGTGTCACTTTAGGTAAATGTGGCATAAAAACACGCACATGAAGTATACTGCCTTGTGGAAAATTGCCTACATTCAGGACTCATTTAGGGTCCTTTCCTCTAGAAAGGTAAGACCACTATGAAAACCAAGACAGACTCCACATCTCCATGAGGTGATGAAATGCACTCTGTAATTGTGCTGTGAGTCTGTGGACATCATCATTAAAAAAAAAAAAAATAAATAAAAAAAGCTATGAAGAACCCCTGGCAATTCCCTAGGGCCTGATATGATCTGGAGATGGCTCTGTCCTGTCCTTTCCTTTTCAAATGTTCCTCGTGTGCAGAGAAATGAGGTGAAAGCTCTGCACATGACATAGCGGAAGATGCTCCCACTTCCATTTCTTGAGAAAACTCATACAATAAAGAAAGGGAATTCTATCATTGTTATTCTTTGAAGGAATAAAATATGGGGATAGGGAGGCAAGGGGAGGACACACCTTACTACTAGTGAGCAACAGACAGCTTTTTGTAATAATGATATCTAGACGGCCTGATCATAGAAAAGGAAAAATATTGGGAGATAAAAATATCCAGTATTTCTTCTGCAGCAAGTTATTCTGGTACTTCCCTGACAGATGCTAGAGAAATGCAAATTTTGAAGAGAACCTTCCCTCCGATGTGTTCAGAAAACTCCTTTTTTTCTAGTGACACAAAGTATTCTACAGCTGTGGGTGCTGATTAGACATTAGACAGGAGGAAGTAACATGGTTATATTATATGTTATCCTGAAATATTCACAGAAATTGTGTGGCAGACCAGGGAAGGATGTTATGGAACTATCCACATTCAAAACATGTCTAACATTTGACATGCTGGAAAGAATAATGTGGGCCTTTTCAGTGAACCATTTTGGCTGAGTACAACAAAGACATATGCTTATATCTGAACAGATCTTAGTTTTTTAGTGAGGCGGATATTTAACACTTTGCACAGGCAAAGCTGATCAACACCTTGGGCTCACAGCTCACAGCATGTGTCATTTTTATTAGCATTTTCCTAATTTGTAGTGATATATAAAGGCTGCTTGAACCTTTTGATCAATGACATGGACATTTATTTTTTCAATGCTAAGTAAAATCATCTATTTCATTAAGTTCCTCCCAGGTAAAGTGTTGCAGACTTCCTTCTGCTAATATAACAGAAATCTTTCAGCAGCCTCCTTAACATTTGGTTAAAAAAACCTATCAGACTCAAAACATTGCAAATAGAAGATTAGGAGCTTAATAGACTTGCTTTTTTCCAAACCAAATGTTGGTTCAGCAGATAATTTACATCCATATCTATTCATTGAAAGCTGAAGGTCTCAGCCATTACAAGTTCAATAAAAAAAAAAAATAAAAATAAAACACAGTATCTTTTCAAATGCTGAACGTAGAAATTTTAGATCCTTTTCCTGGACATCTCTGTAGCCAGACACACCATTGGCTCATTCTCCCACAACTTCCAGGTTGCAGCTCTCTGCAGGTCTTCCTGCAGCACTGCTCCCCATGTATGGAGTGCCTTGGCCCATGGGCAGGTTGTGGCGTTAGTCCAGGTTGAATTTCATGAGATTCCTGCTGTCCAATTCCTCCAATCAGTCTAATGACAGTCCTGCCTTCCAGTGTGTTGGCTGGACCCTCCAAGTCTCTTGTGATCTCCACACTTGACAGAAGTGTTCTCTGCCACCTTCTTCATGTTATCAATAGAAATGTTAAACAGGATTGGTCACAGTATAGACCCTTGCCAGTCACAGGTCACCAGATTGAGTATGAACCTTGAACCACTGCTCACTGGGCTCAGGCCATACAAATAGTTACCTATTTAGCGGTCTACTCTTTCAGACACAAAATCTCAGTGGATATATAAATATTGTGGGTGACATGTGATTTTCCACACAGTCAGGAGAAGAGAGAGTCATTTGCTCTGACTTTAGTAGGACTTTCAACACCTGCCCTTTCTTAAAGCATTGAATTTTGCATTTTTCTAATGAGAATTTCAGCCTTGTTTATACTATAACCTTTAATCTCTCTGGAAACAGAACTTGAAAGCCAGTATGTACTGTACCTATTGCAGTGTCCTCTCAGCTGAAGAGCAAAGTTCTTACTGAATGCATACGAAGAACCTTATTTAATATGCACAACTCTATCCAAACATTAAGTTTGCACCCATTATTAAATTTCTAACATTTGTCCATTTCAAACTTTTGAGGATCATTAAAAGACAAAAAACGTATTATCTTTTTGTCTTTTGTCTTGTAACTTTTAAAATATAACCATACATAATTTCTTTCTACAGGTCACTTTCCTATTTTATTCAGAAGGCTGATGATGATCATAGAAAAAGTAGCTATTTTATACTACTTTGTGTAGATCAGCATGTTGCATTAGATCTATTTACCAATGCTATCAGGCAGTAAGAAATCTTTATATGCTGTTCTTTCTCACACTCATCACAAGAGTTAAATAAGAGTTTTCTGAACATGAACTAATTAGTTTTCTTGTAACTCTGGTCAGACTCTGATCAGACCCTTCAAATTTTACAAATGGAAAACTGAGAAATTCAGGACAAATACATTCTTTCATTCAAAGCGCCCAGTCTGAGATGTTTAGACCTGACTTCTTGGGGCAACTAGCTTGATACAGAATTTTACATGTCACTAATTGAGGTGACTAGCTCCGCAAAGCATATAACCTCAATTGTACAGATGAAAACAGGCAGAGTTTTTCATGTCAATATCCATTTACCTGGTCCTTGAGTTTTTCTTTTCACTTGCGTTTCTAACTTCATTTACCATAAACCTTACAAATTAAAAACATACAAACCCGTGAACACATGAGGAAAAAGTCCATTTGCCTAATAATATCAGATACTATGTCTAGATCCTCTCTGGTTTTAGTCTACTCTGCTTGGCAAACCCATTTCTCTTCTCCTGTTACAGTGGTTCACAAGTTCTGTCTCACAGAACCCTGGTCTTCATTTTCTTGATTCCGCTGGTCCCTAGTTCTGATCTTTTGCACAGGCAACTCCTTCTATTCTACACTCAGCACACCTCAATTTCCTATATTTTCTTCCTTACTTCTAGTTCTAGTACTATTCTGCTCTAAAACATTAATGGACATTTCAGTGCTTCCACTTCTCAGAAGTTTTAAGTTGAAGTATTTAATTTTACCTCCTCAGGCTCTTTAATTTAGTCCAGATCACTCCTCTTTTTTGCATACTGATAAGTTCTTTCTTCTTCCTTAATTTACTTCATCAGTACAGCATTTGGCCATTGGAAATGCAGTTTTCCCAGTGTAACTGTTCTAGCATGACAAGCGAAACTGAGATATAGCTGCTGAGGAGAATGGGAATGTCCTCAGAGGAAGAAAGGGATGGTGGTGGTTCTACTTAAGGACATCTCTAGCAATGTTCTCCAACTCATTAAAGAGAACATTGCAAGTCTGAGGGAAGGAGTTGGTCAAAGAAACCATATATATTAGACCACACTATATTTGTTGGTCAATTTTAATTTAATTAAAACAATTTAATCATATTTCACAAAAAAAACTTTTTTATCTCTCTTAGTTTTACAGGAGAATCTCCTGACTACACCAACTGCATTCAACTGAGAGATGAATTCCCCTTTCAGCTCACTTGCTGTTCCATGGAGATGCCTGCATGAATACATTAGTGAGAGGTTGCGTTGCTCTTAATCCTGGGAAGACAAGAATTTTCACGTGACATGACCAGATCTTCCTTTTGTTTCTTATTCTTTGAGGACATTTATTTATAAGATATAAGTCAACTTAAATATTCTACATGATGACACATGATTTAATTCTTTATTCTGAGGTTTTGCTAATAACACATGACAGTGCAATAATATTTGTGCCAAGTCAATATTATTAGCACTGAAGACACCATAAAATATCAGTACCCATAATTTTAGACTGATATTGAGAATATTGCAAAGGAGGACACTTCTCACAGTCCCTTTACCAATCCTCTTACCAGTTTAAAGGAAAGAGACCTTCTGGAATGAAAGGACTGTATCAGAAGTCTTCATCTCACTTGCTATACAGTTTTGTTGTGAGTTTCAGATAGGACTGCACCTTCTGCAGACAACCAGGGCGATGCTTGCAAATAATCCTCCTTAGAGTCTACAATTCAGAAGATTAAACTTCGAAGGAATAAAATAAAATGCTGTGGGCACATACTTAACAATTTTAATTATGAGAGGAAGAGAAAATTTCTGATTCTGTATCAAGATGCTGGGATATGTTAGCATGCAAAAAGGAATCCTGTTAGCCCTCTCCCAAGCTGGAGAAAGGATGTTGAACTACATCACCTCTTGGTCTAATCTGCTAAGGCAGTTTTTTTATTATAGGAACTAGGATTCCCAGGATTTTGACTTTCCCAATCTAAAAAGACTTCACGTTTTCTACCAGAAAAACATGCAAAGACTGATAACCAAAAAGGTCTACTGAAGATCTGAATGAGCATAATGCTAACCTGGAAGGTTTCAGATTAAATATATTTTTGAGTGTTTATGATTTTTTAAAATTATCTTAATGCTACAGTTCTGAAAGAGTAACACATTAGGCAAAGTGTTGTATAGGTATCAAATAATTAAAGCATAGGTATCAAATAATTAAAGCAACTCACACTCCAGTTATAAAAAAGGAATGAGAAATAAATAAAGCAAAAGGATGGGTATGTGCTGCTGACAGACAATGATTTCTATACATTAGGAGCCTAAATACGTTAGGGGATGAACATAATAAAGAATATCGAAACTCTGTCTTTGAATATTTAGCAAAATAAAAATAGAATCTAAAATTTGCTCCTATCAGGAGGTCCAAGTAACTTTTTAATAGAATATAAGGAATCATAAGCAGGATGAGAAATTCTGATTAACAGGCATGAAATCCAAGCCATTTTAGACAAGATATAGCAAACTATAAACAAGTTAAGCCAGAGGGAGGACACAGACACACATAGATACACACAAACACAAAAGAAAGAAAACAGGTTTTAATACTATGAAGATAGAAAAATCATCTATACAGTGAAATTCTCTATGAATATAAGAACCTTTTTGTTATCATTATTTTATTTTTTATTTATCAAGGATAACTAGCATCAGCTTGTAGCAGCTGAGAGATGAGTTTACCTTTTGAGAGATCCATTGAAGGTTTTTTCCTAGAAGTATCACACAAAACAAACTGAAAAATGTATCCCTACTAAATTTCTGAATTAAAGATGATGTTCAGATGGAACTAAGTGACATTCAGAATGATGATATTGTCGACGACAACAACAACAAAAAAAGTATACTCTCGGCAAATAAGAACTATTTTGGGAAGCCGTATGGACTAGAGAGGAATGGGAGAAGAGAAGGTTTGCAAAATGTTTGCAGGCAATGTAATCATTTCCCTTAATAGTGAAAGAGCAAAAGATGAGATGGTTACTGGAAAAGCAAAGTGATCACTGAAAGGTTTCTTGAGAAGGAAGAAGATAATGCATGCTTTTATCATGAGGAAAAGGAGCCAGAAAAAGACTGATTAACAAGGAAAAAATGTAGCAAGAAAAGAGAGTTGGCACCAAAGAGATCAGGGAAAGAGAGAGAACAGGCTAAAGGGAGAAAATGAAGGAATTGGAGGAATTGGAGATAAGAGGATGTTTGGGTGAATCAGGCTCGGTGAGCATTACAGCAAGAGATAAAGGCAAAAAAATACAAAGCATGAAAGGTGTAAGAGGGTGACTCAACAGGTGAATTAGCATTCTCTATGAGCAACCTTCCCCCAAACACCTTCCAATTCTTTCTAGACTCATCCGCAACATAAAAATTCTCACTCACTTTTGAAGTCTTATGAATGTTCTGTCTGACTCATGATGTTTGAAAGGGTGAGATGGGCAATGCTGCCCATTAAATCACTTCCCACAGTACCAAACATTCCTTTGATGACTCCCTATGCACAGCTGACCAAACCCCTACTTTTTAAGATTATTTTACAGAGTGGCATTGCTGCAGAACTGAAGCAGAGCGAAAATGCTGAAGGGCAAAGTCCAGGTAAAATGAAACTTTAATTAGTAGGAATCTCAGCTAAGTTTTGCTTCAGCTCTCACTGAAGTCAGGAGAAAGCCTGCTACTGATTACAGTGGATTTGGATCAAAGCTGCATGAGACGATGAAGACTTTGTGACAGTTTTATATCCCCCAACCCTGTTTAATAGAGAGGTCAAAAATCATAGTTTTTCCTTGAAGAATACGTTAAGGTTTGGATTTATTTTCATATATTTTGCAAAGAAGAAAATAAAGCCGAAATGCAAAATGATTTGATTTTCTTT